>CM053624.1:347712686-347727773 GCA_028646595.1 Phalanger gymnotis
CATATTGATACATGTGTGGCCTATGTTGAATTGCTTGCCTTCTTAGGGAGAGTGGGTTGGGGGGGGAGAGGGGAGAATTTGGACCTCAAAGTTTTAAAAGCAGACGCTCAAAAAAAAAGTTGTTTTTGGATGCAACTGGGAAATAAGAAATACAAGCAATGGGGCATAGAAATCTATCTTGCCTTACAAGAAAGTAAGTGGAAAAAGGATGGGGGTGGGGTGGAGTGGGGTGACAGAAGGGAGGGCTGACTGGGGAATGGGGCAATCAGAACATATGGCATCTTGGAGTTGGGGGGAGGGTAGAAATGGGGAAAAAACTTGTAACTCAAAATCTTGTGGAAATCAATGCTGAAAACTAAAAAAATAAATAAATAATTAAGTATGGCATTAGAAAAAAGAGTAGATGGGGATTATAAACTTAGTTGGAAGTCTTTGCTTTAATTATTACTAGTCAATATTAAGTTGAATGTGTTGATCTTAATTACAAAAACAAATCTTTCCCATAACCTGAATATAAAGTTTTCAAAATGTAAAAAATTGAATTTCATAGGGAAAAAAGGAATTATGCCTTTGAGGAAAATTTTATTCTCTAACTTCTCTTAAATGTTAATAATATATTTGAATTTTGATAAACTATAATTATGAAATAATGATATCTACATTTTAAAAGGCAATTATATAACTAGAGAAAGAATTAGTCAAGCTTTTACATTTTTTGTATAATAGTTTTGTGCTTGTTCTCATTTGTGTCCCAATGTCCCACAGAGTGGATGAGAGATTTCATTAAAATGAAAAGAATATTTATTATATTTCAAGAGTTCTTTTCAGATTTTTTCAACCTATATATTATAACCTTTAAAGAAAATCCTTTCAAAGGCTTATAAGGTTTCTCCTATGAGAATGAAGGCTACTGCCTATCACTCATTGTGCATTATTTTTTCCCAAGGAGGTAGAGGGAAAGAGTAAGGCTTGACTTTACATATATATGTGTATGTGTGTGTGTGTGTGTGTGTGTGTATACATATATATATATACACTATATATATGTAAATGAATGTATATGTGTATATGCAAACACAAAACAACATATATTGTGCATATTTGCATATATATGTGTACACATGTAGCTATGTATGCATGCATGTATATGTATTTATTATATATGCATATATTTATGTATACATATGCACATTATGCACACATATATTCTGCACAATAGATTGTTATCAAACTCTTTTTATACACATGATCAAGTGAGAAGATGGATTAGATAGTTGGGAGTAGTGAAGAATAACGAATAGAAAGCTTATTTTCCCCGCTGGTATTCTTATGATGTCAACAAAGTAAACCTAAAAGAGGATGTGGATGAGTGTCCCTCACATGGTTGATATGGATGGTTATATTATCTATCATTGGAGGGATTACCAGCATTGATGAGATCTCATATCCATTAGAACATTGGAGAATACTGGGAGAATCATGAAGATTCACTTCTAATTTTGTTTTTTTTTTTCCTAATGCATATTCCTAGTAGCTCAGCATTTTTTTCCCCACGAGGATAAAACAAAAACAACAGTAACAACAAAAAAATGTAAAGGAACAAATAAGGTGAAGTCCAACTTCACCCTGAATGTCCTGGTGCCTGATGATTCTGTGTCATAACCTTAATGTGGCTTAAACATATTTTTATGTGGTAATTTGGTAAATCATCACTGTTCATCATTTCAAATTACTCACTTTTGTTCTGCATGATGGATAATATCTTCCAAATGAGGGTTTAGGTATCAGTTATACACAGCTGCAGCTGGTTATACAAATACTTTTCCAATCATCCATTTATCTCTTCCTTTGTGGATGAGTTGGCACTGAGCCTCACATAATTCTTCATCGAACAATTTCCATGGAATTTTATGATGGTAATATTCAAAGGACATATGTAAGCAATTAGGATGGCTTACAATATAATCGCTTAAAGGTGGTGAGGGGGGGTCCTATTTATACTGATTGTGTTACCTAGGAACATTAAATTAAATCTATTTTGATGATAAACTAGCATGTTTAAGTTTCCTTTTCAGAATGCATCACCCAGTGATTATGAGTTTACAGTTCTTTAGGACTCAACAAACATCAGATCGCCATGTGTATTGATTGAATACTGAGTGACTACTATGAGGCAGTAGGGTATAGTGAAAGTAGTGTTGGATTTAAAGTCAGAGGTTAACAGGATCATGGATTTAGATTTGAAGGAATCTTGTAACTAGTCAAATGTAAAATAAGAATTGCCAACTATAAACTGCTCAATAAGCATTTATTAAGCACCTACTTTATTATGTACATTACTTTTCTCATGTTTTTATGGTCTACTCAAAGTAACCTTCTTACAGTGCCTTGAAGATGACATGACACCTCTCAGCTCTACGTCTTTCTGTCAGATGACCTCTATGTCAGGCCATGTATCATGCTCATAGAATCCCTGCTTGCCTTCAAAGCTCATTGTTCCCCATGGGAGATACTCCCTGATTCTGTTCATTGCTATTGGCACCCCCCAACCCCTACCCCCATCTTGTATTTATTCTGTATATTTTTTGGTTTATACTGATTCCTATTCATGTACCTAGTATTAGCTATTGTGCTCCCATATAAAACATAAGCTAAGTAATGGTAGGGGCCATTTCGCTTTTTCTTTATTTCCTCCTGCAAGGCACCAAAAACAAATTTCCTATAATTAAAAAATCAAAATTTTAAAATGAAGACCAGTTATAAACTATCAGCCACTGAACTGTCCTAGGTGCTAGATAGTCAAGGTCAAAAATGAAATAACCCCTCCTCTTGGGAAGCTAACATTATGTCAAGATTTTATACAATGAACTTACCTATGCAGGACCCCAAAGTGATAGCCTACTGAGAATTTCCCCCTGGTTTAAAATAGTATAGTTCTCATTATTACCATTCCCTCAAAGGCCATTCATTTAAAAGATGACATTTATGCAGTGCCTTCACTAAGTCTAATCTGCAAGAACAGATGCTCTTCTAAGTAAGCTCCATTATATCTACTAAAAGTTACTGTGAGTAGGCAGTTTCTGTAAATTACAGGGGTCCCTAGAGCAAGAGAGTCCAGCATTGGCATTTGGAGTGAGAAGTATTTTGGGCAAATTTAGAGGCCATTATTAAACTAGCTCTCACTCTTCTAGTGCATCAAGCAGAAAGAATGGTTGTCAGGGATTCTGATATTCCATTTCTCCAAGAGTCTTTTCCTTCTTACTACACAGACACATTTGAGGCTTCCTGACCAGTGGAAGAGAGCAAACTATCCTTCCTCCCTTCCCCATTCCTGTAGCTTCTTGATAATGGCATCTTCCCAATTTTCTCCAATTCAAGTTGTATCCTTTTATATTCCAAAGATTCTTCCAGCAGGCTCCTTCTTTGCTCTACCTATCCATTCCCTTTGAGGGAATTAAACCAAAGGAAGAGAAGACCAATGATTAATAAATAAAGATAAATTGGACAAAACCATAATATTTGGTACACATTGCAATGTGGCAAAGTGGAAAGCTCAAGAGAGTTGGAGTGGGAGGATCTGGGTTAATATCCCTGGTCTACCAGTTGCTGCTGGGGTGATTACGGGTAAGAGACACCAGCTTTCTGATCCTCAGCTATAAAATGAAGAACTTAGACCAAGTAATATCTCAGGTCACTTCTAGTTCTATATGTGATCCTGTAATGAGTCAAGCTACTTTTTCTTATTTAATCAACCATCACTATTATTATTTTAAGATATTAGTTTAGCTTTTTTACTTTATGCTCAGATAACTGCCACCAAATGAAAGAAAATACTGAACAGTCTGGCAACCTTAAAATGCATAAAATGAATAGATAAACAGAATTTGAATACATCCTACATATTCAAAAGAATAATGTTTATATTTATTAGATGCTATGACATTAAGTCTGATATTAAATTAATTAAAATCCCAAATTTATCAAAAATAAAAGAAAATAAACCTGGATACACTCAATTCTCTTTGCCGGTATAACTTCTGACAATATTTCTTTAATCATTTGATTTCTCTTTTCTTCCAAAATTAATTTACTTGCACCTACAATTTATATATGTCTATAATCTTAAAGGCATGGACACAAATTGCAGTTAGCTTTCTAACAGAATTTTTACAGGCTTTACTGTGTTATGTATGTATGTATATGGATGTGTGTATGTACATATGCATGTGTATATATTTATGTATGCACACATATATACATGTATGTTTGTGTATATATATGCTGATGAGTATTTGTGTGTATAAAAATAAAGATTTCATTAACTGAAATAGCTGAGAGGTATTCTTTCTTCCTTAAGACCCAGCCTATTTATTTATTTCTACCTGTGACTGCCATTATTAATAATAGCCTCAATCAGCCTCCTACTTCTCACCATACTCTTTGCTAGACTACTCTCTGATTCTCATAAAATTACCTTGAGTTCCATGTGTAATAGGGGTTACAGCTTCATACCTTGCATTCCAAGTAGGACTGGGGCTGCCATCTCCTGTGGCTTCTGCTTTTACTCAGCATTTCACTTCCTCTCAGCATATTTCTCACAAACCGCATGTCCATTTAAGAGCTCCTGGTCATGATTCTAGTTTTCTTTTCAACTCAGGACTTAGAGGGAATTCTTATCCCACTGAACTGCTAATCCTAGAATGCCTGTCAGACCTCAAACTTCCATTATATTTGCGAAGATTTTTTAATGGTCTAATATTTAAAAAATAAATATATATGCACTATATTATCTATTACACCACTTTTTATTTTCATAAAGCTATAATAAAATTGAACAAAAACTGAGCTATGTTATAGACCAGCTGTATATGGGCTCCTCATAGGGACTAAGTTCCTGATTCCTTAAAAAATTTATTATCGTTATTGTTGAGTCATTTCAGCAGTGTATGACTCTCTGGAATCTCATTTGGGGTTTTCTTGGCAAAGATACTCGAATTACTTACCATTTCCTTTTTGAACTTTTTTAAAGATGAGGAACTGAAGCAAACGGGATTAAGCGACTTGCCCAGGGTCACAGAGTTAGTAAGCTTCTGAAGCCAAATTTGAATTTAGGTCCTCCTAACTCCAGCAGCAGTGCTCTATCCATTGTGCCAATTGGCTGTCTTCCCTAAAATACATGGTGCTTGGAAAAAACCACAGAAACGGAAATAGCAAAACACCCTGAGCACATCAGAGGGACCTCATGGTTCAGTTCTATGTCGAATTCGTCCCTATTATATGGACATAATGACTGTCTTGTCCATATATCTCAAAGGCAATTACTGAGGTCAATGTCCATATATCTTACAGGTAATTTTAATCATATCATCTCTGGTATCATCTATTTAATTTACAGTCAAGTGGAAGAGTAATTCAATTTAAATCTATTACATCCCTCAAAAACTTTTCTGAGGATGATAGCTAAAGTCAGCACTTTGAAGTTTTTTTTTATATTCTCTAGATGCTCAGTAAATGTTTATTGATGATGATGATGATGATGATGATGATGATGATGATGATGATGATGATAATGGTGGTGGTGGTGGTAAAATCTATAAAATACTTTCAGCTCCTCAGAGGTCAATAAATATTTTTCTCTCATGCTACATACATGGGATATGTGCACAATATCACTCATTTTGAATGAATGATTTCCATATTGCAGTTTCTTTCTATGTTTTAGGGAACTTTTACTTCTAATTAATAGTTATAATATTCCTATATGGGATGGCTAGGTAGCACAGTGGATAGATCACTGGGTTTAGAATCAGGAAGACTCATCTTCATGAATTCAAATCTGGTCTCAGATGCTTACTAGCTCTATAACCCTGGGCAGGTCACTTAAACCTGTTTGCCATAGTTCTTCATTTGTAAAATGAGTTGGAGAAGGAAATGGCAAACCACTCCAGTATCTATGCAAAGAAAACCCTAAAATGGGATTACAGAGAGTCAGATATGACTGAAACAACTGAACAATAACAACAAAATATTCCTATAGAGAAAAAGTATAGAAAGAGGGGATGGAGAAGGGGATAAGCATTTATATAGCACTGATTATGTGCCACAAACTGCACTAAGCACTTTGATCCTTTCAAATAGAGGAATTCAAGGCAAAAAAGAAGTTAAATGACTTACCCAAGGTCGTACAATTTGCTAATCTGAGTCCAGATTTGAATTCAGGTCTTCCTGACTCCAGGCCTAATTCTGTATCCACTTCTCCAGCATCTGCCTTGACAAGGACTGTTTCATTTCTGTGCAGTGCTTAACACAGAGCCTGGAATAGAGTAGAATCTAAATGTCTATTGATTGGTTTTCAGTTTTCCTAGTGCTGGATACATAATAAGTCTTTGAAAAATTTTTTTTAAAAATTATGAATAAGGAGACATTATAAGAATTATGTGGGAGCTACTCTCTTCTTGCCAGAGTTGATTTGGCCTAATCTATGCCCAAATTCTATCATGAATAACTTCCCCTGGTGACTTGAACAGCTTTATATACCTGCTGTTAAGTCCCTTGCCTCCGTAACAACACTCATAGATACACACGGATTCTTTTGTGTCCTTCTGAGGAATCATTATTCTCTTGGCAACCCAAAGACCCATTTCCAAACTGGCATTCTTCAAGGAAGCCACATTAATTTATACTAATGAGCAAGAGGGGACATTATCTTATCATTGCAGTAAAAAGTTTCCTCAGTTCCCATAGTGTTCCATGTTTCAATTAAACCTAAAACAGTAGCTTATATATAGCCAATGAAGAGATGAGTAGCCTGAGCAAATAGTCTCTGTCTTGATTCGTTTTCCCTTAAGTTATATTGCCTTAATAGTTGGCTTTTATTGCAAGAGGAAGCTTCAGCAGATCACTTAACCTATTTCTGTTTGTGCCTAGTACAGTGCCTAGAACATGAATTAACAAGTATTTATTAAGTATTTACTTATGTGCCAAACATTGAACTAAATACTAATCTAATACTAAATAATAATCTAAATACTAAAAACTAATACTAAATACTAAAAGCCCCTGTGTTGGTAAGCAAAATTGGCTCTTAGCACTTAGTTCAACCAGTGCCCTTGCGGAGTTTAGCTTTTGTTTCCTTTGAGTAATTCAGTGTATTTCATTGAGTCTTATTAGGTGCTAAGCCCCAGGCCCAAACCCCTATTAGGTGTAAAACCTATGTGGGTGTGGATTGGTAGCTAAGGTGGGGCCCAAGGTGGGGCTAACTGAGGGAAGTTGCTAACTCCAGAGCCAATCATAAGAGCCTAAGTTCTGGTCATTCAGATGATGTTTTATGATGTCTGAAATGCTTGAAGAAGAGAAGACAGAGCCATTTGCCCAGGGATCTCACTCGCGATGGGGTTGATGCAGAGACTCTGGGCAGCTGTAGCTAAGAGCCCTCCAGCTTGTAACCTGGATGCTGAGACTTTGTTAAACTCTGGTAGTTATGTATTGGGATTTGAATCAGACAAGGTCTGTCTGTTGATGTTTGTACTTAGTATTTTGCTCCAAAGTTCAGGGTGCTGGTTTTTTCCCCTGAACTAAGTGAATGATATTTGTATGCTGAATTAAAGTAAGCTTGTCAACCCCTTAACGTTGCTTTCCTTACTAAAGCAGATCAAAAGAACATGTGCTTTTGCAGCATATTGGTAGCTTTCTGGGTGCTAGTTGTTGGTGGATCTTACACTCCCACAGAAGCTGCTAGCCAGATTGTTGAAACAGCACCCCCCCCAAAAAAAGAACTCAACACAGCCCTCATCGGGCTCACATTTTAATCACAATTTATTTCTAATATATAAGGCATCTAACATAACATTATAATATAAAAGAAGACTACATACAAGATATATAATATATGTGTATACATAATATCACACGCACACACACATAATTGTAGTTATTTTCAGAGGGAAGATACTGGTAGTGAGATGGGAGAAAACCCAGTAAGTGCTTAGTAAATGCTTATTGCTTTACTTCCTTTTTTCAGTTTTTTTTTGAGGGAGGGTTTCTCTCTGCATTTTCAATCACTCAATCAGCAAGCCTTTATTAATCCATTACTATGTGTGTCTCCAACTTCATGAGATCCTTGTTTTCACAGCCATTTCTGCTGGACATCCTTTCGTCAGTAACATGTAGCCAAAGTATTGTGACACTGAACAAAACACTCTAAAAAAAGTGGACACAAACCCAGTTCTAATCATCTTGGATACTTTTACTGGATTGTTAGTCCTCTTTTATGATTTTTTTCTGATACATAATTTTCAGTCTTTCCTTTTTATCTTAAGTTACTTTAATGAAGGAAGGTCAGAATGTGTGAATTTTTTTAAGAAGTTATGTAGGCATCTCTCTTCTTTTTCATTACAGTGAATTATATTTGAAATTCCAAATAGAATCTAGGAGATTCCTTTTTCCCAGCTTCTCCCCTAAGACAAAAGCCATGGTAACCATAGCAGCATTGCCATATAATCTTTTGGATCCTGGAAAAAAAAAACCTGCTAGAAATGCTCAGCACCACCTCCCAAGGCAAACATTGCTGTGATGAGTGACACACTGAAACAATAGGAGCTGCTCTAGGTTACTATGGAAACCTGCCTCTTCCTCCGGAGCACTGCCTACCCGGGATTCACAATATAAAGCTTTGCAAAGGTATGCTGGTCCTACCCCCCTGCTAACTTCCACTATCCTCCAGGACAAGCACTGCTGGGATGATTGACATGAAGAAACAATAGGGGCTACCCTCATTGCTATGGAAACACAGGTCTACAGTAATTTGCCTTGATGGAATGTTAAGACATCCCTGTAGCAAAAGTGAGTGATCTACAATGGCCCAAATTAATTTGCAGTTAAGTTGTAGAAATACAGTAGGTTCTAATATGAATGCATATCTCTTTGGTTAAGGGTAAAGTAAGTTTTGTTCCATAATAAGCCTCATGTCCCAAAATGTTTTAATGAACAACAATTTGGAGCATGAAAATGCATTATGCTTTGTAGCAAAATAGAGTATCTATAAAGTATCCTGGAAATAAATAGAAAATAAGGGAGATATTTTATAGCTGACTTTTAGGGAAGTATTTTTTAGTTCAGCTAGTATGAGGAATTATAAAACTCAACAGACTTTCCAGTACTATCTAGACAACAGACCACATATTCCAGCTTCATTTTATTAGCAACTTTGTATAGTAAACATTATATTTGAAATAAACCAATTAACAAATATTTGTTAAATATCTAACATGTGCTGGCACTGGGAGCAGAAAGCTGAAAGTGAAACAATGTCTACTCTCAAGACATTTCCATTCCATTGGGGAAATACAAATAATAGATAAAATAGATAAAAAATAGAAGATAAATTTATTTGTCTGCTTCTTGGCTATCTCCTTAATATGCAGCTATACTGTGGCCATTATCCTTATTTCCTTCTCCCAACATAAACCTGTTTTCATCTGGTTCCCTCCAAGTCTAGTACATGAAATTGTACCTTATTTAAGAAAAAAATAGGAACCAGGCTTGACTACCACTTCTCATTTCCTTCTACAGGTAATTTTACAGATGAGGAAACTGAGGCAAATAGAGTTAAGTGACTTGCCCAGGGTCACACAACTAATAAGTGTCTGAGGCTGGATTTAAACTCTGGAAGATGAGTCTTCCTGATTCTAAGCCCAGTGCTTCCCCCCTGTTCTATGTAAATGTCCCATACTAGATGGCCAGTGACTATCTTTTTGCCTATGGATCTATGTATTTATATATTTATCCATCTTTCTTCTATTTGTTTATATTTCTATTTCCATACAACTCATTGATCAATAAGTCTGGCAATCTGTTCAAGGAATATGTGGAGTAAGGACTTGTTTCATATAGAAGGTGGTGTTTAAGCAAAATATAGAAGAAAACAAATGATTCAAAGAGGGAAAAGTGGGAACGTCTTCCAGGCATGGTTACAATTAAGAATCTCAGGGAAGCTAGGTGGTATGGTGAGTAGAGCACCGGCCCAGGAGTCAGGAGAACCTGAGTTCAAATCATCTCAAACACTTGACACACTTACTAGCTGTGTGACCTTGGGCAAGTCACTTAACTCCAATTGCCCTGCCTTCCCCCCTCCAAAAAAAAATTAAGAATCTCAAAATGTGACAAAGAGCTGGCAAACCTTCCTTATATGCTATTTATTAATATTACCTCCATGTGTACTTCTGGATATACCTGGACATGTAAAATCAGATATTTTGGGAACTAGATTTATCTGGTAATTTGAAAGAAAGCAACAGAAACCAAAACGATACTAGTTATAAATGCCTTCAGCCATTTAGAGAGAAACAATGTCCCCTTTTCCCTGGATTGTATTTCTGCAAGCTTGAGTATTTTTCCTCTCTTATGAGGCATTAAACTAATTTAAAATACTCAAATTATGTCTCATATCTCATGAAGCAGACTTCACTGTCCTGAACATTCTCTTAAGAGGTGGGGTCTTGCCCTAGTATGGATTGCTATCACATGCATAGACACAACTTCATAATATCTTGAATTTAGCCAAAGTAAATGTTCTATCTCTATTGAATACTTCAATGATCAGTGATTTCATTGGTACTGCTAGTTCTCTACCAATACAGATCACAAGGTCCCAGCCACTTAATCTCCAGGCTACTCTACCTCTTCAACTGACTCACTCAAGTACGGATGACTCTCCCCTGGGCCTCACTTTCTTGAATGATGAATTCCTTGATGGGATCATCATTTCTTGAGTAATCCCAGCAATATGAGAAAAGTAATTTCCATTATTCCCTTTTCATTGCTTTTATAAAGGTTGGAGTGGGGGCATCTTGATTTCTGAAGGGAAGGAAAATGAATTAAGCATTTTTACAGCACATTGTAAATGCCAGGGGCTGTGTTAGGTGATTTACAAATATTACTTCATTTGACCCTGAAATTATGGAGATGATAAGGGAGTAGTAGTAGTAGAAACTAATTACAATAGTCATAATGAAGCAGCCACCTAGTGCTTTAAGATTTGTAGAGAACATTATTTCTGTTATCTCATTGGGTCCATATCCACCCTTGGGATGTAAGTGCTGTTATTATCATCCTCATTTATGGATGAAGAAACTGAGGCACAGAGCTGAAGTGATTTGCCTAGAACACTCATCTAGTCTGAGGCAGGATTTGGAATTAGGTCTTTCTGATTCGAAGCCCAGTGGTCTGTGCACTGTACCACCTAACTGCCTCAAGGGGCATTATAGGGTTTAATAAAATAGCATCAAACAATAAAAACAGTGAAATATGAGACATCCACTGGTCGTACTAGTAATATTACAGCATTGTTTTTACTCATGTGGAGATGAGCTAAAGGTAGTAGGTTAGGTAATTTCAATATACTTTTGTCTCTCTCTAGCTACAAATTGACTTTTGGAAGTGTTCCTTATGGGCCATATTTGCTATCACCAAATAATCGTTTGATGTACATGTAGGTGGTATGTCCCACATTTGGACCATCTTGTTGTAGTATATGTGGGCTGCAAAATCTCAAATTGTTTATAATAACTATAGATAAGCTTAATTTTCTTTGTGGAAGAATGTCAAACACTGAAGTAACTGTATAGAGAAAACAGAGGGTAGGAAGTAAGGATTTCTCAGTTCCACTCCCCACCTGGAACATGGTAAGCACTTAATAAATGCTGGGTGCCTTTCCTTCTCAGGCTCCGCTACTAACTATGCCAAGGGCACAGTTGGGCAATTCACTTAATCAACTTGGTCTACATTTTCTTTTATTTGTAAAATTAGAGGTTTTAAGCAAAGTGACTGTGGCAATCTCCTCAAGAACTATGATTCAAGGATTATTCTAAAATTCTTCAAACAAGGTATAAATTTGGATTAGATCACTACATGTATCAATAAGATTAAAGTGAGAAAAAATCCACATTTTATGATATTTAAATAAAAATTTGTTTAACTTTTTTATCTGAGATTTTTGGTTAATTGGGGCTTCACTGTGAAAAGCTACTGATTTTAGATATCACAGAATTAGACTTACTAGTTCATTCATTATAATTTGTCAATAAAAATAAGAGATGGTCTTGATGGTTTTTTCCCACCCCATTTCCTAAACCAGGTTAAAGAAAAAAAAATAATGTCTTTCCTCCCTCCCTGTTTTTTTTTTCTATTTAATTTTCTGTCACAGTAATACAAAAGCTTCCCTCTAGTGATGGAATGTAAATTATTCCCAACTCCAAACATTTTTTAAGACTTTTTTCTAGGTTCTTATCTTAATAATGCTCATCATTCCCATTCTTTCTAGTTAATTACTGTTCAAGGGAAGGACTTTTAGTTTTGAATTCTCTATCATCACTCAAACCAACTGGATGATCCCAGACTTTCCACTTCTGTATAGACATAGATTCTAAAAGAAAGAATGGAAGTTTCTTAATGTGCTCTAGCATTTCTGCAATTCTAATTATCTGAGATCCACTCCTAGATGGCATCATGCTTAGACTTCTCTTTATGTACAAAGCACATCAACAACATATTTTCTAACGCAGACAGTGAAATAGAGCCTCTACTGTTTCTGATCTACCAATTTCTCTAACTATTCCAAGTTTCAATCATATGAATAGAGTCACAATACCTTAGATCTTTCTGAAAAATTCCTTACATTCTGACAGGTTTGGCTTTCTTTGTAAATTCATTCCCCTCTCCCTCTATTTCTCTAGCTAACTCTGACCTCTCTAGAGTTTAGTCTAGACTGGTAATATAAAATACATTTAAGAAAATGATGTGAAGTAAGCACAAATACCTTCAGCCTAAGTACTCTATTTTGGTATGCCTGCAGAGGCTAATGGCCAACTCATTCTCATCCTTCTCTGCTATAGATATTTCCTCCTTTCAATTTCTCTTTTTTGTTTCTTGGTGTCATTTGTTGTCCTTGTATTGCCAAGGCTTTCATGGCTTGAGATGGGATTGTTTCCCTACCACTCTTTCCTCTTGGTCAATATTATTAAGGTCTTTTAAAACTACTGGACATGACTCATCTCTCTTCCTGCTCAAAGATCATGATAGTTCCAATTGTGGTCAGGGTTGAGAGAGAATACTTGTCTCTCTGCACTTGTAGATCCTATAATGAAAATGAGTTTTCAAATCCCTTTTATGCCTGGCAAAAATGTACAGGTTTATTAGGAGTCAGGAAGAAGTCAATTTAGCTAATCAGGGAAGATGAATCTTGAGATTGATTCTGAGGTTAGATATAGGTTTGAATGATATAGAGGATAAGGAGTATATTCCAAGAAAATAAATAGTGCAAATAAAAATGGAACAAACATAAAGGAAAATTTAGAGGATAGTCTGAATAGTGACTTGACTAGAGTATAAGGTGAAGAAGGTTTGATTAGGTTGCGTATGTAAGGCAAAATTATATTACAGAGAATCTTTCATGACCAAATTGGTAATTCCCTAAATAGGGGAATGACTTGAAGGAATTAAGAAATGTAGAGAAGTAATATAAGAATGATTAGTGCAGCAAGATTAATCTTATGGAGAGATTAGTCATAGAGGCCATTAAAGAAACTATTACAGTAGTTTAGACATGACATGGTAAGAATGAGGGTTGAGGAAGAAGAATGATGAGGAAAGGATGAATATAAGTCATTTGAAAGAAAAATGGTGGGACTTGGTGATAGATCCAATGAATGAGAGGGATACATAACTCAAAGGATTTTAAGTCTGGGTGGCTGGTAGGAAAGTCTTATTATTGAACAAAATAGGGACAATGGTAATTAGCACTTACTTATGGTGAAGTGGGAGTAAGTTTTTGACATATTAAGTTTGAGTTTAGCATCAATTTAATATTCAATTTTATGAAGCCCTTTAAGAATCATTGGTTATATAATACATTTTTGATATAGTAATTTTTATCTAGTCTACTCAGTAATAACAATAATGCATTTACCTTTTAAAATTATTTACATTTCAGTAGCAATTTAAAAAAAAATAGATGTTACCATGACTTTTCCCTAGTGATTTCATTGCTGTAAATTTATTCTAAGAAAGTATAAAGAAAGAGAAAAAAACATTTGACATCTATATAATAACATTCACATTTACTATGCTAATAATACAAAAAATACCTGGAAGCAACCTAAATGTCAAATTATTTGAAAATGACAGGTTAAATTGTGGTACATTAAGTCAATGGGATATTATTATGCAGAAAAAAACAACAGCAACTAAAATAAGTATGAAGAATTTAAGGAAAATGGAAAGATCTAAATAAAATTACATAATTCAAAATCAGCAGAACCAGACAGTACACAAATTAGCTAAAATTAAATTTGAAAAAGAAAAAGGTCACAGGTAATGGGACTTCATATAGATTTGGAAGGGAAGCCAGAGTAAATTTTTTTTGTTGTTTGTGTTCTGTTAGCTTATTTTATTCTAGTTTGTTAAATGTTAAATTTTATGTAAATCTCCGATATTTCATAGGTTATTTGATGTTTATTATTGTTGATGGTTATTAAATTTATAATAAAAATTAAAATCACAACTGAAGAGCAAAATTCAATATTAGGCATACCTCAAATTAATATTGACAGTTGATCTGTGTTTACTATGCAAAGTACCATTCTAGGCCTTAATAATAATATTAGTGTCAATAGCAAGCATTTGTAAAGGACTTTAAGTCTTGCAGAACACAAATATTATTTTAGTTCATCCTCACCGATGTAGACACTATTATTATCCCCATTTTATAGATGAGGCACAAAGAGGTTAAGTAACTTTCCAGCTCGTGTATGTCTGAGTCTAGATTTGATCTTGAGTCTTCCTGAATCTAGATCCAGAAATCTATCTCTGAAACATCTATTATCCTTGAATGCATACTAATATTTGATAGCCTATTATTGCATATTTCTATGCATGAATTAAGGTGACCTGATCCAAAACCAATGTCTGTTACATGCATATTTTATATTTTCTTCCCTAAAATGCTTTTATTCTACATGTATACCATTCCCACATATAATAGTCAAGTATATTTCCTTTGTATCTTTATTTCTCCTTCATAGACAAATTAAC
>CM053624.1:347728273-347746828 GCA_028646595.1 Phalanger gymnotis
TGTCTAAACTAAGCCCTCCCCTGAGGCAAGGAGGCACCAAGGACACCCAAATCTTGGGCCTGGGGCTTAGCACTTAACAAGATTCAATGAAATAGCTGAATCACTAAACGCAATCAAAAGCCAAACTCTTCAAGGGCATTTGTTGAACTAAGTGCCAAGGAGCCCATTTTGCCTTACTGACACACCAATCTAGAAAACAATGTAGATTATACAAAAAAAAAAAATCAATAACCTGTTTTTACCCTTTGACTCCAAGGTCCTATTACTAGGCATTTACTTCAAGTAGCTAAATGATAGAAAGGAAAGGGTGGGTGGGTGGGTGTGTGTGTGTACATACATATGTGTGTGAGTGTGTGTTTATGTGTGTGTATTTGTATATATGTATGTATTTATATTACACACACATATGTATATTTTCATAGCAACAAAGAACTGGAAATAAACTAGATGTCCATCAATTGTGAAATGGTAAAACAGGTTAGCTAAACAACAATCTGTATAACAGAATATTACTGCAATAGAAGAAATGATGAAGATGCAGCATATAAACGGAGTCATGGGAAAACTGATTTCAATGATGGAAAGGGAAATAATCAGGGAAATCGATATGCACATGAACTAAAACAGTGAACATGGAAAGAACAAGAACAAAAATTGAAACAGAACAAGGTTCACTTGTATTCAACTAGCTTGCCCCAGAAGATTGATGAGAATGAATTTCTCTTCCTTTTTTCTGAGGTGGGAGACTATGAACGTGAAACAAAGCATACACTGTCAGACTTGAATGATATGTTAATTGATTTTGCTGAACTGATTTTTGTTATTTTTTTTTCTTTCAATTCATTTTAAGGGATCATTTTCTGGGAGAGGAGCAAAAGAAGTTATTAGGAAATGTAAGTGATACAAAAATATTTTTAAATAAATGTGCACAAAATTTATCCCAATATACATGATTTTACATCCCATTCCTTTATGAAATCCATTATCTTTGGGAAAAGTGATTTCCAATTTTCTTCACTTCTTGACATTACGACTCACTCTCCTTTATGGCTAATCTACATTTTCTCCTTGCTATTTGCTTGTGGAATAATAGGAGAGAGGCAATGTGCCCTTAAAGCTAATCTTTCAGATACTTGATAAGTCACTGCTCCGTCTCTAAACTAATTCATCTCAATTTTGTTATCCATCAGTTTTCTTCACCAATCCTTTAATCCTTTTCATTACCTCTCCAATTTTCTAACATTTCTTTTAAACAATGAAGTATTCAAAACATGGTACGATATACCAATGAGGACCTGACTAAGTGGGAAGATGGAGGGCTTCCTGCATACCTTTTTTAACATATTCCTCAAAACCAGAAAGATTTGAGTGTACTTACTTGTGATCCTGTTGCCCAAGTACAAAAGTCTCTTTAATTATAAATATGGTAGTTTCACTCATAACTATAGTAGATAAAATACTGGACTCAGATTCAAGAAGACCAGGATTCAAATCATACATCTCTCTCCCTGAATGGCTGTGGTCCTGAGTAAATCATAGAATCGCAATTTTAAAGCTGGAAAAGACCATAGTGATCATTAGAACAAATCTAAACTGAGGCCCAGAGAGGTAAGTAACTCACCAAGGTGATACAACAAGTAAAATATTTGAGGTGGGATTCAAACTGAAGTTTTCTTGATTCCAAGTATAGCACACTATGTACTATACCATGTTTCCTCATTATACTCAACTACAATGAAATCAACTACAGTGAAATTATTCTAATAATGAATCCATGTGTTGGAATTGTTGTTATTCAGTCATTTCAGCTGTGTCTGACTCTTTGTGACCTATTTGGGGTTTTGTTGGCAAAGATACTAGAGTGATTTTCCATTTCCTTCTCCAGCTTATTTTACAAATGTGGACACTGAGGCAGACTGTACTTCAGTGACTTGCCCAGGGTCATACAGCTGATAAGAGTCTGAAGCAATATTTGAGCTTATAAAGATGATTCTTTCTGATTCCTGGACCAACACTATCCACTGCATCACCTAGCTGTCCCTAATTGGTATTAACACTATTCAAAGTTATAATTATGTAAAATATAATCATTGGTTCTAGTCCAACTAAAGTATGTAGCGCAAATTTGAATAACGTGACAAATTTATAGTATTTATTATTTGTATTAATTGGGAACTAGCTATAACATGTACCCTGAAAAAAATCCAAAGACATATTTGTGAAAGCATAGATTTATTGAAGATTAACCTCCTCTGTCCTTCATATATAAGCATTATAGCTCCATTGTGGCAATGCAACATTTAAGTTTGCAAATTTCTATATACAGAATAGTGAAGATCCTTCAAAATCCCCACCTACTATTCATGCAGAAACTGATCCCACTAGTCAACTAACCCAAAGGAACAGTAGATAAGAGAGAAAGAAGAGTAACATCTAATACTGAAGGAATTTCTAAATTTTTATTTATCTTTCTGATAACATAAATATTTTATAAGTCATTTCCTGATAATGGAGAGTTTTATTGACATGGCAGGGAGTCTCACTTTCATAGTTTAAATCATACTTGCTTTCTTCTTGTTTGGTTGGTTTTTTATAACTTTCTTGACCCCCCTGAGGTTCCTTGCTTGCCATTCTTACCTGTCATCTTTTATTTGTTTTCTTTGTTGAAAGTTTGAAAAAGCTGAGGATGCAACTGTGATTTAAGGAATTCTGAACTATTATGAGAAAAACCCTGCAATGGTTTTATATAACAATTATTGAGTGAGCTGGAAAGGGAAGGCCCTCAGGGTTTCTGTCCAAAACCTAAAGAATTGCTATTTACACTCACCCAGACCATCAGAGTCCAAATAATAACCAAGTCTTTTTTTTGTTTGTCTGTCTTTGTTTTTGTTTTTGTTTTGCCTGGACAAAAGAGGCCATTCTTTGCCTCATTTCTTACCTAATCTTAATCACTTAACGGGTGCTGCCTCAGTCAAACTGAGACCTGGGAAAAATCTTAGCTTAAAAGCCAAGGTCTCCCATTCCATCCAGGCCATCCCTAGTCCTCCAGATGTATATCTTGCCACTGGACCCAGATGGCTCCAGAGGAGAATGAGAGGTTGATAACTTTGTACAGTCCCCCCTCACTTAAATCCAATTCACTTGCAAGTCATGACATCACTTTCCTGATGGCATGGTCCTCTTGGAGAATGAAAGCAATGACAATGAGTGAGCTATATCCTATTTAGAAGCAATGTAAGTCAAGAAAAATAAAAGACGGGGCACAAAAATCCTATATCTGACAAAACTTATTTTTCTGAAGAATTTCAGACAATTCTCATCTATTTTTGAAACTCCTGGAATTCTTCCCCCTCTGAGTCATCCTATTCAGTTTCCTGGCAGTCTCATTGTAAGACTCTTACACAGTACACTTGAGTTGCAATTTATTATTCCCTTTGAGTGCCACTTTAGAAAAGGAAAAGTGTCCACTGAAACAAACACTTGATTAACATGGGAAACACCAATCATTTCTTAAGTAGATATCTTTAGCTCTGTACCTGGAGCCAGGAAGAACTGAGTTCAAATTGTGTCTCTGATACTTACTAGCTATGTGACCCTGGGAAAGTCATTTATTAATCTCTCAGCCTCAGTTTCCTCATTCATAAGATAGGGGAAATAATGGCACTTACATCCCAGGGATTTCATGAGGATTCAATGAAATAATATTTCTAAAGCAATTTCCAAACTTTAAAGAGCTAAATAAATTAGTAATTGTTAGTACTTTATTATTTATTATTATTTTATTATTAATAATTACATTAGTAATTATTTCTTCTCAATTAATACATGTCTAGAATTTGCGGATTATCTAGTTTTTTTAAGTGACTACCACCACTTTTTCCCATAAGAAATGGAGTCCTGATATATTTTAGTGGCAGACTGAAAAACATGCTATATAAGCTCTTTGGATCACATGCCACTAAAACAGGAATGTAAACAACCAGCCCCATTCATACCATGCTAAATTCAGCAAAATTCCTATGAAAGATGTTTTCCAAACATGTGCATTCCTACATACTCAAGAGGGTAGCTAGGGGACACGGAGGACATCTCCTGAGTTCAAATCCAGCCTCAGACACTTACCGCTATATGACACTAGAGAAGTCACTTAACCCTGTTTCCCTCAGTTCTTTACATGTAAAATGAGCTGGAAAAGGAAATGGCAAACCATCATAGTATCTTTGCCAAGAAAACCCCAAATGGACTCAGGAGGAGTCAGAAATGACCGAAAAAGACTGAGCAACAACGACAACACCTCCTCAATGCCTATGAGAAGTTAGGCAGACAGTCAAATACGAGTAGAGTAAAATGCCCGGTATTTAAGAGCACGATCTCACCCTGCCTTTCCAGGCTTGGTGCTCAGTACTATCATCACATTCTGTGTTTGAGAGAAATTGGTTTCCTTGATGCACGTTGGAAACTTGACACTTTATCTCCTGCCTTGATATACCTGTGAGGCCAAATGGAATAGCCATGCGGCTTAATACAAGTCACTTGACCTCTGAGAATACCACCTCTTATGTAATATTAAGATAGCAATACCTATAATACCAACCTCATAAGACTGTAGTGAAGCATATGTAAAATAATTTCTTTGTAGACTTTATTTATATATCTCTATATCTACACACACACACACACACGAAGACAAATGACTCGGTGAATAGATTTCTGGATCTGGAGTCAAGATCTGAATTCAAATCTGGCCTCAGATACTTCCTAGCTGTATGATGTTGGGCAAGTCATTTAACCTCTGCCTTAATCCACTGAAGAAGGAAATGGCAAACCATTCCAATATCTTTGCCAAGTAAACCCCATGGGCCAAATAATGGTCTGCAGGGTTACAAAGAAATGAACAGGACTAAACAATTGATAAACAACAAGAATACACACACACACACATATACATACAGATAGATATAGATAGCTAGACCTATATACAGATACATATAGATATAGATTCGGATATAGATATAATACATATATGCCTTATAATAGCTGCTTTCAGTAGTAACCAAAAAAAGGAGAGTTCAGTTTCTCTAAAGAATGAAAGAATTAGAAAACAATTTTCTTTGTGCAGTTAAACAACCATTAAGGGAACTTTGAGATCCACAGGTTGAAGGAAAGTAGTAGATAAGAATGGAAACAAGATTGGCACAAGGAGTTTTTTAAATGTATCTCCTTAGTATTAACTGTCTTCAGGGTATTAAATGGGGACTCCTGTTTCTCTAAGTGATTGATTGTTTTCAATTGATGTGTTTTCCAGAGCAAATATATTACAACTGTAACTACACTTGTGTAATATAAGTTCACTGAAAACAGGAACTATTTCATTTTGCCTTAGGCCCCACCCAGCACCCCAGGATCTTGCACAGTGCCTGGCACATAGTTTAATTTAATAGGGATTTAATTATAATTTGCTTAATTATCATTGAATTCTCCATGTGCATTCCATATGACATGGGAGCAGATAATAGCAGCAAGAACAAAGTTTTTACTACCTGACTGCATTTCTTTCTAATAGGTGCAATTTGAGTTCGCTCCCTGTAATACTTCATTATATAAAAAAAAAGTTCATTATTTCAAGAATTCAATGGATATATAAAGTCATCGTTGTGCGTGCTCATGGCACACATATACAGATTTCAGTTTATCCTCCCTTTCTCATTTCATGCAATTCTTGCTCATGTACCTCCCAGAGGACTTATTCAAGGTACTAGACGTTATTTAATATGTATCTTGAAGATAGGCATTGTCTTCCTTGTTGTCTTTGAAGCCCCAGAGCCTAATATAGTAACTAGCCCATAGCAGCCATTTAATTGTAAGTGTTGGCTGAATTTAATTCAACTCAGAGATGCCAGTACAGTACTATGTTCATCTCTTATCTCTAACACATGCTACATGATTCGTTCCCCTTTTTCACTCATACAAATGCATGATAATGCCGATCACATTGCTTCTCAAATTATAGTCATAGTTGGTAATATGCAAGAGCCTGTTTGCTCACACAGACTTTTTAATTGCCCTTTGCACCACTTACCCTTGGGATTCTTCTGAAATCATGGAGTTAATCAATATCCTAGAGGGAAAGGGAGAGAGAAACAAGTAGAAGTTGAGCAGGGGCAGATTTTGATTATAAATAATGAAACATTTCTTAACAAGTAAAAATATCCCAAAATGGATGGGGCTGCCATGGCCTTCCCATTGACTAGAGTTTTACAAATGATTGCTGAAAGACTACCTGCTGGAGGGAAAATTTTTGGTCAGGAGAGGTTTCATTGGATGGGTTCTAAGGACCCTTCCAACTCTGAGATTCTAATATTCATAAATGGTCAGTATTCATCATCCACTGTGGATTTCCGGATTGATCACTTTTGCATGATCATGAATCTCACTGGGGAAGCCCTGTAATATTCTGGCAGTGGGGGCAGGAGAGTTATATAATTAATAAAATTTTACCTGAAAGAAGAAATATCTGAAGGACTTCTTCGCCATTGAGAAATCCCTTCCCTTTCTAAATTCTGTGTAGGACATGTTCCATGAAACTAGCAAACACTGCTGGAGCTCAAATGTGTTTATATTTTCCTACTGAGGGATTCATTGAATAAAATTATATCTATGGCTTATGGCCTTAAACATGAGACACTCTGTTTATCAGTAATCTTTAGTGATGCAGTTTGTTCTACCAAGACATAGGCGTTGTTTTGAAATCAATGAATCAATCAATATACAAGCATTTATTAAGTGCTTACTACTACCAGCCACTATGCTAAGTACTATGGATAGTATGAAAGGCAAAAAGCACTCCTGGACCTCAAGGAGCTGATATTTCCATCAAGAAGACAATCCCTGTCATTTGCATGACTGTGAAAAGACAGAATTTGCTTTTTTAAAAAGCCACAAAACTCTTTCTGTTCTGTTTCCCTATTTACATCGAGAACAGGCTTGATTTGTAGATTAACCATTCTCCGAAAAACTATAGAGGAGAGAGAGTAAACAAATGGGTAAATAGCCACTGATGTAGTTCCAGTCATCTTCCAACAACAGCAACAGCAAACAACATTTGTGATGATTTTCCTTGGAATCTTCTCTTTTTGACATAGCTTGAAAAAGTATTCCCTGAGAGCTTTAAAAAAGGTATGTTCCCTGCAGCACAGATTTCCTTAAGATGTAGTTGGTTGGATTCAGTCACCATTCTCTGCTTTTATCTCATAAATGTCATTGATATTCCTCCCTCGATTGACACAGAAATGTCAGTTGATCTCTTTAATTTCATGTCCTCATGTGTGATTTATTTTCATCTCTAGGTGTTATCTACCACTCATGGGAGGATCTGGTTTAAGTCGAGGAATTAATTCAGGCTTGTTTTCCCCACAATAGCTTTTCTCTGTTCTATAAGGCAATGCTCTTCATAGTCTTCTGCCATCCTCTGTAAAGTTTTACAAATAAGCTCACATAAGAAATTGATGCTGCCTTTGGCTCCTGTGTTTCTTTCCCTGGCAAACAACAACAATTCTTTCCCTGAAAAACAGTTAAGTATTTACTTGTTTTGAAAATTCCATGATTTCCCTAACGTTAACTAAAAGGACCTGAGTTCATTGACCAGCTCCACTACTTACTATCTGGGCAAAATGTATTAAGTCTTCTATCCTCCATTCCTCAGCTGAAAAAAAAGAGAGGGGGTTGGACTAGATGGTCCCCAAGATCCCCTGCAGGTCTAAATCTATGAGATTATAATCTCATGACTCTTACATCCAGTAAATCTCTTTAAGAAATAAGAATGGTCAGGGTTGAAACCTTCTTTTAAAGCCTCATCATGGCAAGAATGTGACAGTGGGCCATGCCTATCAAGTATAAGTTCTGATAGATTCTAGCTAAGTGAGGAGAGGCTTGGCATACATTTTTATGCCACAGAGAAAAATGAAAATAGATTTTTTTTTTAAATATTTCAATTTTTCCAATTACATGTAAAATTTTTAAACTTTTTTTTTTCAATTTTAAGTTCCAAATTCTCTTTCCCCCTTCCTCACCCCACCTTATTGAAGATGGATAAAAATAAAACAAGCCATCTTCATAATTCTATATACTCCCTCTCTTCTTCAGTCATGCTGTGTACTAGAAGGAAAGATTGGTACAAAAAGGGAGCAGAGGGTCTTAAGGATGATACAATACCTAGGATTTATATAGAGCTTCAAGGTTTACAAAGCACTTTACTGTCTCATTTGCCCTCTCACAGGGGAAAAGGTTTTATGCCTTTAAGGGTAGACAAAAAAAATGCTCTTGTGAGGTTTTTTTTTTTTTTGAGTAATGCTAGTTACCACAGGGTGGAAGAATACAGAAAAACTTGTGTATTTGCTAGGATTTTAATCACTGTTGTAAGGTGAAATCCTCCTGGCTTAGCTTTGTACAAGTGGGAGACATGATCTGGGGACACCCAAATCCTAAGAAATAGACATTTTGGCAGTAGGAGGGGGAAGACATTTTGTTGGAACCAAAGATAATTGTTTAAATCTTCCCTTATGGGTGACTCTGTAGTCCCTCGTACTGCTGTCCCCCATACCTGGCTAATGCCAAGTTCATTCCTATAGAAGATAGTGTTATATTGGTGTCTCCCTATATATTATCATTTCAATAGGTATTTCCCTGGAGGCTAATTAATCCTTGCTTCACTGATGGCCAATTAGGTCAACATTGCTTTTCTTTGGCTGCAGAATTTGCATGGTGGGAATTTGCATGTGTAGATTCTCTATATAATCAAAGGAAACAACCTGTGGTTTAGTCATAGAATGGTAGGCTTGGAGTCATGAAGATCTCGGTTTGAATTTCAAGTTAGACTTTTACTAGGTATGTAATTTGACCTGGAGGAAGATATTTACTTTCACTGGGCCTCAATATCTTTATCTGTCAGCCAAGGATAATAATACCCACTTTGCATCCTTTGTCCTTTATGGAATGGACTACTTCTCCTCTTGCCTCTTATTATACCCAGCTACCTCCAAGACTCCATTCAAGTATCTCCTGTTCCATGAGAGAGTTCCTGATTGCTAAAGTGGCTAGTATCTCCCTACCCCACCCCAACCCACCACAAATTATTTTCTATCTGTTGATGTCAGACTTAGGAGAGCAGTTCTGGTGTGAAAAAAATCATTTTGCCTTCTCTTTCAGCCACTGGGAACTTTGTTTAATGTGAAAGCACATAGACAAGGTCCCGATATTGGGGGAGTGGGCTGCCTAGGCTTATAAAGATAGAAAGTTATACGGCCTGTTCAGGATGATGATATAGTTTTAGAGTTTTATGGTAGTTAAAGATTAAGGACAAGATAAAGGGGAAAGGAAATTTTATGCCACAGGATAAGGGAAACAAGGAATTTTATGGTATAGGATGGGGGAGACACAGGTTAAGGATTAAGGTTAGGACAGGGGGACATAGGTTAAAGATTAAGGATGAGGGGGACACAGGATAAGGGAGACAAAAGCAATTCTTTCGGTACAAAGGAGTTTTATGGTATTTCAAGATAAGGGGAAAATGATTTTAGGATTCTCTCAAGTTACAGGATGAGCTATAGAATAAGTTCCCCTCCCCAGGAGCAACCCTTAATATTCTTCTTAACCCCTAGGGTACCATTTGTATCCACATCATATCTATAGCATATTTACTTCTTAATACCCATGTAGTTTCCCTGTGGTAAACCTGAAGCCCCTTGGGGACTGTTTCACTTGTGTTGGGAATGACCAGAGCTTAGCACAGTACAGGACCTACAATATCTATGTAACCAATCTTTCTTGAATGAATTCATGAAAATTGATGTGAGGATCAGATGAAATAATACATGTAAAGTGCTCTGCAAAATTTTTAGAGCTATGAAAGTGTCAGTTATTGCTAAAGAAAAAATGTAAAATAAATGCAACTTTTCAACTAATTCTGGCAAAGAATCCAACCTCTACTTATTTTGAAGTATCCAGGGGACTGAGCTTCTGGAGACAGTATGTGGAAGGTGACTTCAGAGCCTAGTTTTATAGAAATGATATTTTTTAAAGATATAGAGTTTTGAAATTATTAAAAATTAAATTATAGAATTCAACATTCATGTATAAATTTGCATTCACTCTGTTCTGAGAATTGCCATAGCGGCAACATAAACAAGTCACCTGTAGGCAGCATAAATAAGCCAGGCCACCCTGTAACCAGGCAACCAGCGAAGCTGCTGGGCCTAGGGAAAGAGAGGCATCATGAAGAGACACAGGAGACCCCTTCCAGGAGCACAACAGCCAGAAAAAGATTCCCCCATGCCTCTGCCAAGCAAATGAAACATCTGATGGAGAATAAAGAACAGCTGATATAAGTCTTCACAGGTGAACTGGGAAGAGTCTCTAGATTCTTCTTCCTGAAGTTTCAGATGGGGCTTGCAATGAATGTATGCATAAAGTCACTGATTCACCTGTTCAACAAAGATTTAGGAAGAGACTATTATTATGTGCTGGGCACAGTGAAGGGTGCTTGAGATCTGAAGCTAAAAAAAAACAAAAAAAAAGAAAAGGGAAATAACCTAGGCCCTCTAGGAGCTTTCATCCTATGCAGTGACTATGGCTGATGAGGGCTACATTTGACCTCAGTCAGGAGTCCTATCCACCTCTAATTATGTGACTGTTGCGTTGAAAACTCAAGTGGATGCAGGACAAACTGTAGTCTATGTTTACACAGGAAAAAGCCAATGCTCTCATCGACATGTATCTACGCAAAGGCATAAAATCCCAATAGTGTCATTTTATGCCTCAGCATGCTTCTGGGTAAAGCACACAGGATAAACTTGCAGATTTCCATCAAATAGAACTTAATAGACATCTGTCTACTTCATCCATCGATAACAAAAGCAAGGCTTAGAAAACATCAAATTTGTGGTATCTACTCGATCTCTGTCAACAGCACACACTCTTCAGAACAGATGAGGTGCTAGAGGCTTAAGGAAGGCGGGAAGCTAGAACAAACATGAGAGAGAAGAAAGCAAGGGCAGGAGTCAGGGCTGGGAATAGATTTTTCTGTACCTCTAGCAGGGGTTCACTGAGACAGTATCAGCACTAAAATGTAAGCCTCCCAATTCCCAGTCTGGTGCTGTTGTGATTCCCCCACCATGTGTTCCTCTGGAACACAAATACAACTCTACAGGTTAGAGAAAATCAATATTAGTGGCAGCCAAAGGATAAACGCCATCACTCCACTGCTGCTCTTTCTTCTTCTGATCTTTCACTCTCGAAATACACTTGTTCCCTCTTGATCTCTTATTCCTTTACAATTCACTCTCACTCCATTTCAAGTCCCCTACCATCTCCAGGGTTATCATCTTCCCAGAGGTTCAGGAACAGAACACACAAGACCTGTTACCACATTACAATACAGAGCATCAGAAAACACTTTATTGTAGAGAGGACAGACCTGCCCCAGCTTCCATAGTAAAAGGCTGAGGAATGAGCCCTTTCATTTTTGGTAAGACATTGTATACACAATATGCAATTTTGGTAAAAGACTTTTCTCCTATTCTTTCCTATTTCCTTTCCATTCAATAGTTTCTGAAGGGGAAGAAGTGGGGAAGGCAACAAGCATTTATTAAGTTTCTACCATGTACCAGACATTGTTTAAAGCACTTGACAGATATTATCTCATTTGTTCCTCACAAAAACCCCGTGAGATAGATGCTGTTATGATCCTCCTTTTAGTGTTCAGCAAAGTCACGGAGGTTATGACTTGTCCAGGGTCATATAGCTAGTAATTACCTGAGGCTGTAATTGGACTCAAGTCTTCCTGACTCCAGGTCTAGCGCCCTACTCACTGTGCTCCCCAGCTACCTAAAGTGCATTCAACCTCTTTACTAACAAAATGTCCCTAAACTATACCAAGAGACTGAATAAATGTTTATATATTACATGCAACAAATTCCATACACACTAAAAATTAATGCACATTGGAAATACTGATTATGAATATAAAATGTGATATTATGGCCTATGATTCCAAGCCCATTACACATTGCTTGCCTTCCCACACTCAATGTTCTAGGCAAACTGATCTGCTCGATATGCAGGTACTTTCTCTTTCATCTCTCTGCCTTTTCCCAGGCTGTGCTCCAAGCATGGAATGCATGTATGATGAAACAAGAAGGCTGGCTGCTCAAATGGCTAGAATGAAGGATAACAGATGAAGAGCATGCTCCAGGGCTCTCCTCATAAAGCTGAGAGAACGAAAGGTGTCCCCCTGACACATTCCCCAAACCTATAAATTTAGTAGGTGCTTCCCTACCATGGAGGATTATGAGGAGACATGCACCACAGCCATCCAAAATGAAAGGGTATAGATGGGCTGTCATCTTCAATGATGGAGAAGCTGATCACCAGTAAGAGCACGGATTCACTGCAGTATCCGTTTAATGTGAATACACTTTCATTATCATGCATCATCTTAACTCATTTCCGTTTTTATATCTATATTGCCTATCACATTATCTATAGCTCAGTAGAAGTTTAATACATATTGAGTGGAATTGGAAGTCCATGGTTAAAATGATCTGCATCCCTCTACAAGTTTATAATGCATGTCTTTTGCATTCAGGAATTATTTCTAGGTATTTTTCTGTATGCCAAAAATATACAATCAAATCTGCCAGAGACCACAGAATAAAGATATATACCATTAATCATGTCTTACTTGTATGTTTCCACCACAAGAGAGGACATATCCTCACATTTAATTGGGACTCAAATACCTGCTGAACGTTTTGATCGACATTAACAGTATTAGTAGTCACAGCCACAGTAGCAGCAATGTTTTAAGTGTCCAAAGTAATATGCTATGCTAGGCTCAAAACAAAGAGATCAGCACAGATGCTGTCCCTTTCCTGCTTAAGGGCAATATGAAATACATACAGTGTGTGTATGCGTGTATGTGTGTGTGTGTGTGAGTGTGTATATGTGTAGAAATAATGTACATGAAGTATATGAATAAACTATAAACTATTCACATTTCATGTACTACCATAATGACTGGGGAAAGTGAATGAATGAGTATGAGTGAGTGAGTGAGTGAGTGAGTGAGTGAGTGAGTGAGTGTGTGTGTGTGTGTGTGTGTAGATGGGCAGGACACTTTAGGCTGAAAGGGAGTCTGCTATAGCAGATGGGAGCAGGTCCAGAGTTACAGGAAGGACTCAGAATCTGACTTCTATTATACATCAGCTTTCACCAATCACAGCCTTTACAAACGCAAGTTATTCCTAGTCTGGTATATCATGCTGTAGGGAGGATGTATCTACCCTAAGAGACAGAAAATAATAATATAGAGATAGGAACAGTATAAAAGAGTTTATGCAAGGTGGGCAAGTTAGTCCTATAAATTTTGGCTCCTTGATATAAAGCTCATATTGTAACCATCCTATTTATGACTCTTGTAGTATTTCATTTAGGATTTGGGGTGATTCCAGGGAAACAGAGGTATTCAGATACATTATTGAAACAGATCAAAGAGAGTAGTTATCAAAATTGGGAATACATTTTTTTAAATTTTCCAAACAAGCATTAATTTGGTGACCTAGTATGATAGAAATAAACTTTCTAGAATAAAACAGATTTATCAGAGATCGATTAACTATTTGTAATACAAATAGAACTGAGCTTGAAGTTGGGCCAGTTTTATATTTTAAATGAGGTAAAAATTGGTATATTTCCCAAAAATACTGAGAAAATTACTGGAATGTCAATAGTTTCAGAAAGTCAGTAAGAAGAGTGTTATACACTAGATCAATATTCCTATCTGATTTTCTTTTGATAATCTTAAATGTCACTCTTCTGAAATAGATTTTTTGTAAAGAAACATTTTCACTAGCTCAAATTTTCTTTCATAAATTTTAAGATTGAATTTCTCGGATGGCTTTTGCAATGAAAATGAAATTCAAAAATTCTTAAAGGACTCCTTTATGAAGTGAAACTGACAACTGGAATATATATATATATATATATATATATATATATATATATATATATATATATATATATATATATATATATATACCCCAGCTGATCTTCCTTTACTAGGGAAGTTATGTCAAGAAAACTCAAAAAAGAAAAGCACATCTGGTATCCAATAAACTTGTAAAACAAAAAAAATATCACAAGGTTTCTGACTAAAGTAATATTGAAAAGTTCTTTTAATCCCTTATAATTAAAGGCATTACCTTTTTTAAAAAATGAATTAAAAAGCAGAAACTCAAGTTTCTTAAAATGCATATCTCATAGCTGTAAACAATATGGATGATTTTGTGATTCATATGACACCCTGATTTATCCTGATCAGATCTGCATACACAATTCAATATGCCATTAAAATATAATTCTATTTATAATATTCATAGTGATTAAATAATTTACATTTCAATTATAAATTCTTTTTATTATCCACAAACCAGTCTTTTCAGAAAACAGATAAATTTCCAAACATTCTAAAATAAAAGCCTCTTTTTTTTCTTATTCTCCCAGTGTTTACTTTTTCTCTATGTGAAAAATAACCTAGTTGTGTTTTCAGATGAGATGCAGAAGTTCAATGCCAAAGACAGATGCATTCTTCAGTAAATAGATTTGGATAATGCCAGACTAGAGACTTGGTAGGAAAAAAAAGATCATATTGTATTTTTGTGATTCATGCTCTCTCTAATCTAACCTGAGAATCTCTATGCATACTCTTAGATTCAGAATAGGTAGAAACAGAAAAATCAAAGAGTAGCAGAAATCAGGGAGAAGTAATAAGAGCTTCTTTTTAATCTCTGTCCTACCTTTCCCTTTATCTGTTTGCCTATCATTATATGAGTCTAGAATCCTATAGAATATAAGGAGAAAATGAGGAGGTCTGAGGAGGGTATGTAATAAAGTTCGAAGGAATATTGACAAACATAGGGGGAAGCTGCTACTGTTCATAAGGATTATAAAAATAGCCTTTTGGGTTGATTTTTCGATTAAAGTATTGAATGACAGCAGGTAGTTCTTCTTGGGCTCTCATGGGTCAGCATTCACTTTTAAAAAATCCTGAATGTTTGAAAATAGGTAACCGTATCTTAAATCCTTCCCTTTGGGTTTGTATATATGGTAACAACAGAAAGCAACTGGAGCAAAGAACCAAATTTCCCATTTGGAGAAATGGTCTGGATTAATGGTAGACTCCAATGTCAATCAGCTGAACTAAGGAGGAAAATTAAAATCTCCTTGCTGTTCCATAATAACATGTAGTTAAATCCTGGAGTAAAGCTTCTTTCAAGAGAATCTTAATGACAAAACTGACCTGAAGGCTTAATCTTGTACTACAGCAGAAGAGAAATACTCAAAAGTGCTGTGAATCTAAAAAAATATTTCAGGTCACCTCTCTTTTCATCTGCATAAAGAGAATCAAAATTGACCTAAGCAGTAATATAAATTACTTGAAGTTTAGTGTGGAAAAGTGTGTGCTAGACCTGGGCATTTTAATTAAATCAAGACAAAATATACATTGAACATTACATTTTTTTAAGAAGAAATGAGAAATTAATCAAGGTTCATGATGTCTTTTTAAAGAAAGTTCCATTCCTAGGGGGGATAAAAACTTCATTTCTTGAATTACATCCTAATCTATGTTCTCAGGATTATCGATGAATATGGAAAGCCTAGTCAGTTGGCTGATACAACCATATACAAAAGTAGCACCAAAATCTTGGAGATGACCAACTAAATTGCAAACAAAGCATACAGGAGAAAATATCTATGGTCTATAGGCCTGACACTGACAAGCCAATGTAAATGGAAGGCAAGGATATAACATGTTAAATATTAGATGTGGGTAGGGAGACAGGGAATTCTATCAAGGGGACTCTTTAACTTGGGAAAGTGCTACAGTGGTAGTTTGACCTGGCAACTAAGTAGTGACATGAACCAACTGGAAGGGGAAGAAGGGTAGGAAGGTGGGTAAAATAGAAATGTGGCAGCACACAACACAAGCATTGCCCACATTTTAAACTTTTGCCCAAAGACAGTCTATAACACGGATCACGTAGATAAAATGTAAAGAAAATAATAAAAATAAAAATATACTCTTTCATCTTTTTAATAAGGTGTTTTTAATGGCTCTTGTTTAGAATTTAGTTAATATAATGGATATATGGCTGGACCTGGAGTCAGGAAGACCTGAGTTCAAATATGGCCTCAAACATTTACCAGCCATGTCATTATGGACAAGCCACTTAATCCCTCCTAGGCTCAATTACATCATCTGTAAAATGGGAATAATCATAACTACTAGTGTTTTGTGACATAATATTTCTAAATCACTTTGCAAGCCTTAAAAAGCTATATTAACACTATTATTATTATTATTATTATTCAATCAGAGTCATTTCAAATATGCAGTACACTATCCTACCCATACCCACAGCATTAATTTTTTTAATTTCTATTGAATCTAATCAAGTTATTAGTGACTGCTGGGAGTGTGCTTTGCAATAGTCTGCAGATACAAAGTTTTGATCTGAAAAATATTTGTTAAGCATGCAATACTAGAATATGAACTAGAAGTGAAAGAAATGTTAGGTGACTATGGCAGGATTCTTCCTGTCCTAACAGAGAGGTCAATCTAATAGTGAATATGAGTAACCTATATCTACAATACACAGTAATATGTGATTACATATATGTACATATGATATCTATATGCAGGTATATATACATATATATCACCACATGTGTGCATAATATATCATTATATTATGTTACATTATATTGTATTGTATTATATCACATTGTTATATTTATTATGCAGTACAAATCTAGCTGCTCCATGAGGTCCATGGACAAAGAAAAGAAAATGGATAAAATAATGTTGGAAAAATAAATTGAAGTCAAATTACAAATGGCTTAAAATGCTAGGATATGGCATTTACATTCATACTAAGGAGAATCAGGAGGGAACTAAGTTCAAAATACAAAAGACTGCAGACAGGGAGATATAAAGAGGCTTTTTACACTTGCCTAGGAGAAAGACACTGAAAGACTGAACTAAGGTGGTGACCCTGTGGTTATGGAGTAGAAGAGAGAAGAGAGGAGCCAAGATGGCAGCTGGAAAACAAGGACTCACTTAAGCTCTCCCCCAAATCCCTCCAAACACCTGTAAAAATGGCTCTGAACAAATTCTAGAGCTTCAGAACCCATGAAATAACAAAGGGAAACAAGTCTCCAGCCCAAGAAGGCCTAGATGGTCACTGGGAAGAGTCTATAGCACCATGCTGGGAGCACAGTGCAGCCCAGCTTGGGCTGCACCAGGACTAAACAAACTTGGAGTCAGGTGGAGCGGCTTTAGCACCCTGAATCTCTGAGCTGTAGCAGTTACCAGACTTATCAACCCCAAATGCAAAAGACTATGGAGCAGGTTAGTGGGAAAACTGCTAGATGTGGGTGAGAGAAGTGTGTGGTCCCCTCCCAGCCCCAGGGGGTGGCAGAGGTTGTGCGGCAACAGCAGCAGGAAGCTCTGGTGACTGCTTCCAGAACTCCAGCATCAGCTGCTTCTGGAGTCCCTGGCCCACACAGTGGAAGGAATCAAGAGGCAGATTAGAGTGGGAGTGCAGGGATTGCTTAGCTCATGAAGAAGCAGCGTTCTCTTGCTTTGCCCTGCTTGGATCTGGGTTGCAGTCCTGGGTGGCAGTTCATGGGGAAGGAGAAGCCCTGGTGTGGCAGAGCTTGCAGTGACTGTGGAGTAGAAGTAGCTTTGAAAAAAGCAACACAAGGCCCCTAAAGCTTAGGACAAACTACTCTCTACTCTAAAAGCAGTCATACTGTGACAAAAAGCTCAAGGGTCAAGTAGTTGACTGGGAATATGAACAGGCAGTGTAAAAGGACTCAGACTATAGAATCTTTCTTTTGGTGACTAAGAAGATCAAAACAAACAGCCAGAAGAAGTCAACAAAGTCAAAGAGCCTACATCAAAAGCCTCCAAGAAAAATATGAATTGGTCTCAGGACATGGAAGAGCTCAAAAAGGATTTGGAAAATCAAGTAAGAGAAGTAGAGGAAAAATTGGGAAGAAAAATGAGAGTTATATGAGAAAACCATGAAAAACAAGTCAATGACTTGCTAAAGAAGACCCAAAAAATACTGAAGAAAATAACACCTTAAAAAATAGACTAACTCGAATGGCAAAAGAGCTCCAAAGAGCCAATGAGGAGAAGAAATCCTTGAAAGGCAAAATTAGCCAAATGGAAAAGGAGATCCAAAAGGCCACTGAAGAAAATACCACCTTAAAAATAGATTGGAGCAAGTGGAAGCTAGTGACTTTATGAGAAACCAAGAAACTATAAAACAGAACCAAAAGAATGAAAAAATGGAAGACAATGTGTAATTTCTCATTGGAAAAACCACTGACCCAGAGAATTGATCCAGAAGAGATGATTTAAAAATTATTGGACTACCTGAAAGCCATGATAAAAAAAAGAGCCTAGATATCATCCTTCGAGAAATTATCAAG
>CM053624.1:347747328-347798987 GCA_028646595.1 Phalanger gymnotis
CATTTTAAAAGACTCTACACACATAAACCTCGCATATATAATCTACTCCAAAAAGAAAATGAGCACAGAAAAGTTAAAAGCGTCACCAGATAACTGCCTTTTTGTAGGTGGCATGAACAAATCATGGCAGTTGGTTTTCTCATGCTCCTCCCAAATAAACACTGTTTATAGTAACATTTACCAACATAAATAGCTTCCTTAGAAAGGAGTAAATACCATGCCTTTATCATTGTAAGCAGCATAGCTAGTGTTTGCTGTGTTGACAAGACTTGTTCATCTTCATTCTAGATAGAAAATAGGCATCAGTAGCTGGAAGTGGTCTTGTTTTTAGCTTAACTTACAGTAGTGTTGTGTTACTTTATGTTACTTACATTACATAGTGTTACTTTCCTTTGTGGTTAGAACTCATTTGATTTCAACTAAGGAAGCAAAGGAGATGCAGCTCCAAATAAATCATACCTGTGCCTCTCAGCAGTAGATAGGGGCCAAAACTGAATTCTTTCCGGCCACAGAGAGGTTAGACTAGAGACAGACTGACAACGGTTGGTTGCTGTGGGTCACGCAACAGCTGCCCAAAATCCTTCGGCGGGCTGTATGTTGTACTGGATGTACATGGAACTGGATCCTATCGCTGACAGTAGCTGTGTGTTGTTGGGTAAGTCACTTAACCTTTGGAGAAGCTCAGCATGCTATCTACTCTGCACCTGCATCTGCATGGGTATGTACATATCAGCACATGTACATAGTTGTTGAAGTTACAGATGTCTGATCTGGCTAGGTAAAGGGAGTTTCTATTCCAACATCAAAAGCCCTTAAGTTACCTCAGGTAGCTAAGCAAATAGAGCACCCGATGTTTAGGTCTGTACAAAGGCATTCATAATGTTGAGACCTATCTTGAATTGGATACTAGGCACTTTAGAGTTGGGGGCAGGGGAAGACTTTCAGTGAGCATAACCACATGGGCTGCAGGATTTCTGTAAATGAATTTAGTTGTAATATTTTAGAAACCCAAAAGGGGGGGGGAATCCCTAGTAACAAGCTGAGAACAGTCTGTTAAACAATTCTCTTAATTTATGCTCACACTTCCATAGCTTCAATTAGAGGTGAGAGTCTTCTTTTAGCAAGAAACCAATTCGGCCTCATAATTATCAGTGAATTCTTTTAACTCCTTCAAGGGTATTGTTTATCACAAGAAAGGGGAAAAACATCAATAATATACAATCATAATTTAAGATTTTCCCAGTTTGGCATATATCGGGGTTGGATGTGTGGGAGGTTTCATTTGCCCTCCTACAAAGAGTGTGAAGTTCAGTTAATATATATGTGTGTTCTCCTCCCACAAGATTAAAAATATGAGTGTCATATAAATATATAAGGGAAATGACAAATTTGTATAATGGGGAAAGGAAAATAGAGCTTTAGAATTACTAAATAATTATGCAGTGTTTGAAGCTTCATTTTGCTATATATATATGTATATATTTAGTTTTTATTTGACCACCCAAATTCATCATTTTTATCAGTATCCAGGAAAATGGCTAGTGGGAAGATTTCAACCCCCCAGCTTCATGCTAATTCAAAGCCTCAAGCCACAGAAGCTAGACTGAGACTTGTTAAAGATGGACAGGCCATAAATTCAAGTCAAGGCATGGACTTAAATATCATTCACCAGATGATGAGTTTCTTTCTAGCCTTGAAATGGAAAACAGAAACTATAACCATTAAGCTTATGCTAAACTAGACATAACGTCTTGTTTGGAGGGATGAAGTATCTTCCCTTGGGTTTTATAGCAAAAAGACAATGACTGATAGGGGTATTTCACCATCTTATTTTAAAAATTGTGGTTGTTATTCAGCTCTATCCGATTTTTCATAACCCCATGAACCATAGCACATCATTACTGTCCACGGGGTTTTCTTGGCAAGGATACTGGAGTGGTTTGCCATTTCCCTCTTTAGTGAATTAAGGCAAACAGAGGTTAAAGGACTTGCCCAGAATTACACAGCTAGGAAGTACCTGAGGCTGTATTTGAACTCAGTTTTTCCTGATTCTAGGCTCAATGCTTTGCCCACCGAGCTGCCTCGTTTAAAAATTAAGCATACAAGGATGTTCAAAAAGAAATCAACTTTTGTCATAAAGTGAAATTGCCAATAATTGTTGTAGTAGAGAACATGAGTGGCTTCATATGCCCCAAATGTAAGAGTGAATCGCAAATATTTCCCCCAACAACAGGGGGTGCAGAGGTAATGTGCCAAGATTTAAAAGTGCCCCTCCTCGGTAAAGTGCCTCTGGATCCACAGATAGGTAAAAGTTGTGATAATGGACAATCCTTTTTGACTGAAGTGCCTGATTCACCAGCTACATTAGCATACAGAAATATAATCCAAAGAATTCAAGACTTTTGTGGTTTACATAATTCAAAAGAAGAAAAGCTCATTAGCTGCTGAAATGTGAATTTTTATGGACCCTAGCTATAGTCATAAACAATCTGAGAAATGGACAAATACTATGTATAATTTCTTAAAAAGCCTATAATCAATTACAGGGATAAGAATTAGAAATTCAAAAGCCTGACCTGGTTTTGAAATCACTTTTGAAAGACACTTTAATCATCCAATTTTGATATACTTTTTATTAAGATATAAGTTAATATAATGTAAGGTACTGTACTTACAGATATGCCATTTAAAAAGTAAACATCTTCCCTCCTCTAAAAAAAATTAAGCATACATTAAGTACCTACTATATGCCTCATAGCGTGAGGCATTATAAATAAAAGGACAAAAATGAAGTCATTCCAGCCCTCCAGGAGCTTACATTCTCCTGAAGGAAAGCAGTATAAATACAGGTATACAAATATGAAAATACAAAAGACAACAGTAAATGCAAAATAATTTTAGGTTAAAGAATGACGATGAGGTGGGGAGTACTAACTGCCAGGCAAAGTATAACAAAATAAATCTCCTCTAAGAGGTGGCACATGAACTTAACCTAGAGGGAAGTCAGGAATTCTAAAATATGGGGGTGAGAATGGACATTTCCAGCCTCTGCAAAGTGTATGCACATGGAAAATGGAATGCCATGTGCAGGAAAAAAGAAGTAACCCCATTTTGCTGAAATGGAGTATGAGTGAGCTAAAGCAATGTGAAATCAGGTTAGAAATACAGATTGAAACCAGATTGGGAAGGGCTTTCAATTTCCCCAAAGAGAAATGTGCCTTTTATCCCAGAGATAAAATGGAACCCCTGAAGCCTCTTGAATAAGGGAATGTACACGTTGTTTTCCCCTAATAGAATCTTAAGTCCCCTGTTGTCCTTTGGATCACATGTTCTATAACTATTACCTCACCTTCCGCTCAAGCTGGCTGCTAGGGTCCCCAGAAGATAGTTACTACATGGCCTCTCTGAACTCCAGGGAGAAGCTTGGGAGGTTGATTGGCCATTTTCTAATGTTATTTCTTATGTGCGCTACCATCACTTTCTCTGGTGATTATCAATTGATATCAATTATTCAGTCAAAATTGCTTAACTTTTATAAAAGGACATTTACCAAGGTGGTATAAGCAAGTAGTTGGTACAAACAGTCCTATAAATGTCTTTAAAGCACTCTCCTACAAATACACAGCAAATCCAGGGGAAAATGGGGTGGGGGGAATCTTACAACATATCTGGCAAAGGGGAAACACAGTTCCTGGTTACTGAAAGTTATCCTCAATCCTTTGAGGGGTCTACATGAAGTTTCCCTTAGAAGTAGTATAGCTTCTCTTCTTCCATAGATTCTTCAAGTTATCTTTCCCTTGACATGTCTAGTTTGTCACTGGCAGACACTGTTAGCTTTTTGAAAGATACTCCAAGGACTAACTTGCAGATGAAAAATCCAAAATCCTCTGACCCTCCAAAGTTCCCAAGGTCCTCCTGGACATTGAGGCTGAGGCTGAGGTTGGGCTTCTCCTCTCTCTCAGGAGATTCTCAATGGCTTATCTGGACATTTCTACTACCAAGCTGCCAGACAGCTGAATCTCAAATCCAAATCCACTGCAGATCTTCTACAAAACCTATAAGGGTTAATTAACCAAGTCTCTCAACCAATCTGAAGAGACTTCTTGATGCACCAAGTTGAAACGCTTATGATTGACTGATTCAGGGAGATGTTCAGGTGTTGTTCTTAGCTCTAGTTGTTCATTTGAATGATTTCATTGGGATGTGTTCTCATAGCACAGTATTAGTGCTTAATAAATGCTTATTAAGTGAATTAATTAATAGAATAGCATAATAGCTGTGCTTTAGGAATATGAAACTGATAGCTTTGTTGAGGATGGTTTGGGGAGGAGAGAGATGACAACAGAGCCCTGAGCCTGAAATCAGGAAGAACTGAGCTGGTCTGGCCTCAGACACTTACTATCTGGGTGACTCTGAGTTAAGTCACGGTATCCTCATCTATAAAATGGGAATAGCAGTAGCACCTACTTTCCAGGGTTATTGTGAGTAACAAATGACATAATAACTATAAATAGCATACCATAGAGTAGGTGTTACATAAAGGCTAGCCATCATTAAGTAGCTAGAAAAATTCAGAGGTCATTATAATTGTCCATGTCAGTGATGATGAGTATGTGAATTTGAGAAATAACCACCTGAATGGGAGGAAAGGAACTAATCCTTAGACCCAACCTCATTAACAATTTATAGTTACCTTCAACTCTTTCCTCTCCTCTCCTCATATCAAATAAATTGCCAAACAAGTCACTATGCTTCAGCTTCATATCCCATCCAGTCATCCACCCATATCATCCTACCATCCATCTTCTACTGCTAATCTGCTCTTCCTGCCTGAACCCCGCATTCTCCAGAACAGAGCTAAAAACTGGCCCCCTACACTGGGTCTTCCAGAATTCAATGGTGACTTCCACTATCCCTGGTGACTTTAATCCATAAACTCCATGATCTTCTAACGTCTATCTATACTGTCTTCCTTCTTGACATTCAAGCCCCTTGAGGGCAAAAATTCTCTCTTTAAAAAATGCTTGTAGCCCCAGTATCTAGCCCAAATCTTTTTTATTTTTTTTGAGTCTCTTTTAGCAAGTTATTGACTTGTTTTTCGTGATTTTCTCTCATCCTTCTCATTTCTCTTCCCAATTTTTCCTCTACTTCTCTAACTTGCTTTTCCAAATCCTTTTTGAACTCTTCCATGGCCTGAGACCAGTTCATGTTTTTCTTGGAGGCATTTGTTGTATGCTCTTTGACTTTGATGACTTCTTCTGGCTGTGTGTTTTGGTCTTCTTTGTCACCAAAGAAGAATTCCAGAGTCTGAGACTGAATCTGGGTGCATTTTTGCTGCCTGGCCATGTTCCCAGCCAACTCACTTGACCCTTGAGTTTTTCAGCAGGGTATGACTGCTTGTAGAGTACAGAGTTCTATGTTCCAAGCCTGGGGGGATGTGCCAGCTCTGCCACACCAGCACTCCTCCTTCCCCAAGAACCCCCAACTCAGACTGGACTTAGATCTTCAGCAGGCTCTTCACTCCTGCTCTGACCTGCCACTCTATTCCTCCCACCAGATGGGCCTGGGGCCAGAAGCAACTGCAGGTGAAGTTCTAAAGCTTCCCCACCTCCGCTGCCCCTGGGGTGGTGGCCGAACCACAAACTCTATCGCAGTCCCCAGCAGCTTCTCCCACTAACCTATTCTGTTGTCCTTGGTGTTTGTGGGTTGAGAAGTCTGGTAACTGCTGCAGCTCACTGATTCAGGGAGCTAGGGCCCTCTCCACCCAGCTCCTGGTCTGTCCACACCGCCCACACTGGGCTCTTCTCAGCTCAGCTCCGCTCCCAGCTCCCTGTGGGATAGACCTTACCCAGAGACCATTCAGGCTGTCCTGGGCTAGAGCCCTGCTTCCCTATGCTATTTTCTGGCTTCTGCAGTTCTAGAATTGGTTCAGAGCCATTTTTATAGGTTTTTTGGAGGGACTTGATGTTTCCACAATCTGGCTAGCAGCTCCTGTGGGGGTGTAAGATCCACCCACAGACAGCACCCAGAAAGCTGCCATCACGCTGCAAAAACACAGATTCTTTTGATCTGCCTTAATAAGGAAAGCAAGGTTAAAGGGTTGGCAAGCTTACTTTAATTCAGCATACAAATATCATTCACTTAGTTCAGGGGAAAAAGCCAGCAGCCTGAACTTCAGAGCAAATTACAAACAAATTGCAAACATCAACACAGACTCAATACAGATTCATAGTTACCAACATCTAGGTTCAGCCTGGGAGCTCAGAACAAGGGCTGGCCCAGAGACACGCACCACCATTGCTTCTGCAAAGAGCTCCAAGGAAGAAGAGGCCAACCCCTGGCTTTTATATCTTTGTCAGTGTCAGGGGTGAGTTGCACATGCGACTCACCCACGTGACCTAAAATCATCACAAAGAGGCAACTTAAACCCAAGTGGTCTAAGAGCCTCTGCTGTCCCAGACATGTAAACTAGGCCCTCCCTGGAGTTAGCCCCACCTTGGCCCCCACCTTAGTTGCCAATCCACACTCACATAGGTTTTACACCTAACAGGGGTTTGGACCTGGGGCTTAGCACTTAGTAAGACTCAATGAAATACATTGAATTACTCAACAAAAACAAAAGCCAAACTCTTCAAGGGCACTTGTTGAACTAAGTGCTAAGGAGTCCATTTTGCTTAGCAACACATTTGGAGGGGAGCTCAGGCTAGTCCCTGCTTTCCAGCCACCATCTTGTCTCCACCCCCGAGTTTTGTTTTTCTTGCTTTAAAAAAAAATTTGGAGGGAATAGATGAGTAGTGATATAACATAGAGAAACAAAGAAACAATTAAAGATACACAGAAGAGGAGAAAAGGAAGTTCAAAGGGGGATCCAGACAACAAGACATTGTTGGTACCTTCATAATAAATTTCATACAAACTTTAAAAAAACACACAATAGAAGTTCACAATTTCATATGCATCATATTTCTCCTTTTTGTTAACTAGTATATTCATGATTATTTCTGTTTAAGTTCAAACTAAAAATTTTAAACACATTTTTTTAAATGTTCTATTAGTGCTATGCTTCTGAGAGGCATAGAACCCAACAATCTTGAAAGAAGTGAAAATGATAATTACACAGAGGACAATGGTCAGCTGTTTGGTGAGTGTGAACAGGTTGCAATATATAACAAGTAAACAACTTTAAAGAACAAGAGTAAAAAGAGAAGATGGGTCAATACAGGACAAGGGTGAATGATGTTTGGTGTACAATCCAATTGGTTCTCTGGTTTCCTTGTGATAGCAAGTAAAAGAAAGGAAAGCCAATATTTTTGATATGTCCTCTCTAGCTTTTATTGGCCAACACAAGCAAAAGTGGCACAGGATAAGTAGGCATGGGTAAGTTGTGATCTGCTCATTACAGGCAAATTCCAAATTGATGAGATCACAGATTGAGTATAGACTCATAGTAAAGCCATACTACAAAATAAAGAATCAATGGTGTTATTTCCCTCTGAAAATTAAATATGATTTAACTCTTTTGTTACCTATCTAGCAACAAATTCTGGGGGTCTCTAGGTTTATCCCCTGTATTGGGGGTCCTCGAAGAGTTTGGCCTTTGTTTCCTTTGATTAAGTCTTAATAGGTGCTAAACCCCAGGCCCAAACTCCTTTCCATTAGATGCTAAACCTACGTGGGTGTGAATTGGTAACTAAAGTAGGGCTCCAGGTGCGGCCAACGAAGGGAGGTGCTAACACCAGAGCCAATTGAAGGAGCCTAAGTTCTGGTTGCTCAGATGACTGATGACATCTGAAACTGTACAAAAAGAGAAGACAGAGCTATTTGCTTAGGACTCTCAGTCTTGGTGGTGCACTGATGTGGAGACTCCAGGCAGCTGTAGCTAAGAGCCCTCCAGCTTGTAATTCCAGATGTTGGGACTTTGTTAAACTCTGGTAACTATGCATTGGGATTTGAATCAGACAAGGTCTATCTGTTGATGTTTGTAATTTGTTTGTGTTTGCTCTGAATTTCAGGGTGCTGACTTTTTCCCCTGAACTAAGTGAAAGATATTTGTACGCTGGATTAAAGTAAGCTTGTTAGCCCCTTAACATTGCTTTCCTTAGTAAAGCAGATCAGAAGAACCTAGGCTTGCAGCGTTCTGTGAGCTGGTTGTTGGTTTTACACCCCATGGGGCTGCTAGCCAGATTGTTGCAACATCCCCTTTCTCCCACTCCTTAAGTATGGGAGTAAGTAGCCAGCCTCTAAACTATTTCCCATAGTGAATTCACAAATCAGTTGGCAATATTCTAGAATCTGGGTTTGAATCCTGGCTCTGCCACTTAATTCCTATGTGAATTTAAGCAAATCATTTAACTTATGTGTAGGCTTCAGTTTATTCATCTGTAAACTGGAAAGGTTAGATTAGAGGGCCCATAAGATGCTCCCAGATCTAAATCTTTGATAACATAGCCTTGTCATCTACTTTTTAGAAGTGTTGGGGTTAAGAAATAGACATTGACTAATCCTTCTAAGTAAATATTTAGGTGTCCTAGCACTCAATATCTTTCATAAAAACTTTTGCTTCACAGAATTTTGGCCACTTTTTAAAAAATTGATTGATTTGTTTGCATTCCTTTCCTGTCCCCTGTACACCCTCTAGTGGAGGTGTCTATGAAGCCTGGAATTTTCAAAGAAGTGACACAAAGAAACCAAGGGGTTTTGTATCCATAATCAGATCTTGAGACACATAATAATAAAAACTATAATGGTCCTTTATTGCATGTGGGAATACTGCAATGATACTTCTGAATCCAGGTGACCTTGTCCTTCCAGTCAAAAGAGGCTGAAACCTGGCATGTTTTCCAATTAAATTGTGACAACAAAGCCATTGCCAGTCCTTTGGTTCACTCTCCATGTCTAGATATGCCCAATATGAAGCAAGCCTTAAATAACTTATTGGCATAATCACAGAAAACTGATGAGAGATATTGTGCCTAAGTTGTTGCTTTCCTAGGAGAAAAAAAATCCATATTCACATACACACACACACACACAAATTCTTTTCTTTAATATACACGTGGTAAAATATTTTAATTTTATTGTGATTTGTTGAGGGCTTTTTAATGAAGCATTATACACATTATCTCCCTCATTTCCTGTAATAAATATGTGCTCTTTTTTATTTTGAGGGAGGCAGCAGACTTCTCACCCCAGAAAAAAGCATTTTCCAAAGGATCAGACTGATGCCTTTATAAGAAAAAGTATTCATAGGTTCATTGATTTAGACTTTGATAGAACTTTATATTTCAGTCAAATCATCTGATTCTAGAGATCAGAAAATTTCAGTCCATGTTCTCTATATTTTTTCAGTTAGTTATGAAATGGTAAACATGTGGTCCATTGTTGAGTATTGCTTACAAAAGACTGCTTATTCCCTATAATTACCCTCATTGAGAATGTCCTTGATTCATGAATAGAGGACTCTAACAGGGATTTTGCATAGTTGAAAAAGGTAATATATGCTGGTAGTTATATATGTTATCCTAGTCACCTTTTTCAATATAAATCCACTTCTCTTATGTTTTCTTCTCTTTTAAATACCATTTGTATCAGTGTCTTAATACCAGAGCAATTATATTCCTTCTAGTGCAGAGCTATGCTATATTCACTTCATTCACTATGGCTGATTTCACATCTATGTTCTCTTTAGTGCTATTTCTACCTCCTCTCTGAGCCCCTCAGGATTTATGATATGAGGGTCCAAGTGGGATGATTCTCCTGTTTTTACTATAGTGGAGTTGGTGGTCTCACAAAGTAACTATCTCTGACAATGATGTATAGGGCTCTATTGGGCCACATGGTCCTTCTTCAGAGATTAGAATTATAACAGAAGAAGAAATTAGTGGAAACCACTCAAATTGTAGGAGTTGTGGGAATGGAGTAGAATGACATAGTAGTACAGAATCATTTTTCTCTTATGTCGAACAGGCAATACACTCCTGATTTAAGCCACAACTAAAAGGTTTCAAGGCTCCCCTCCAGGAAGTTTACCTATCAGTGAACAATACTGGTTAGTACTGGTTAGTACCTCATGCTATCTTTGATACTATGAGGAAATGCAAGATAGATTTCTTCTTTTCTTCTAGAGACTTCTAATCTAGTTGGCAATCCAGAATAGATACACACAGATCCACTAGAGGATGTTTCCTCATTTGAGACTCCTTATTTGCAAAATGAAGGAGTTGGATCAAATAATCTCTGTGGTCACTTTCAGGAATAAATCCTGCGAGCTCAAATAAATAAATGGAAAGGACAGCTCTTGGAATTTATTTTTACTGTCCACATATTAAATGTATTGTGCACCATGCCTGGAATCATACAATTTAATTCAAAATCCATGTCCTCTAGGGACTGTTTCAACAATTCAGCTAGCAGCTGCTGTGGGGGTGAAAGCCCAACAACAAGAATGCTGCCAACACAGGTCCTTTTGATCTGCTTTACTAAGGAAAGTAACATTAAGGGGTTAACAATCTTATTTGAATCCAACATACAAATATCATTCACTTAGTTCAAGGGAAAAGGCCAGCACCTTGAACTTCAGAGCAAACACAAACAAATTACAAACATACATTATAAATAGACCAAATATAATTCATAGTTACCAAGAAAGCATCAACATCTGGGTAAGCCGGGAGGCTCTTATAGCGGCTGTCCAGAGTCTCGTGCCAACACTCCCCCAGGAATGAGAGCCTCCAAGGAGAACGGCAATCAGGGTCAAAGGTGAGTCACACATGCGACTCACCCACGTGACCTAAAAGCGTCACAAAAATGAGACTTAAACCCACATGGTTTAAAAGCTTCTAATGTCACAAACATGTCACTCAAACCAAAGGACTCCTAATTTAATCAAGGAAACAAAGGCTAAACTCTTCAAAGGCACTTGATTGAATAAGTGCTAAAAGCCCTCCTTAATTACCAATATAGGGACTTACATTTCAGATGGATAATTCCACAATACATACTAGTTAAAATTTAACTATTTGAGGACATGCAAATCCTTTGTTTTTTAGTGTTCTTTTTTATAAAATCAAAGAAAGTCATAGTTGGATAAGAGCTCATAGCCATCCAACCACTTCAACCCGTACATGACCAAGAATCTCCCCTATCTCATACTTGGAAAGTAATCATCTAGCCTTTACTCAAAGACCTCAAGTGAAAAGGGAAACTCTTACCTCCTAGGGAAGCCATCTAAGTTTGGGGCATTTCTTGTTGTTAAGAATTTTTTTTTACCTGACATCAAGCCAAAATATGTCTTGCTGGAGAATGTTCGTAGTTTTTTTTCCCCTGTGCCAAAGCTAAAGTTATTCAATTCTTTTCCTGTGCAATAGTCCTTCCAAAAATTGAAGACAGGTATGATGTCTCCTTTGATTGGAATTTATTAGTCCCAACTCTAGCATAGTCAAAAAATTATTTTGGTTGACAACTTTATACTGGTAGTGCAAGAAAATGTTACCTTGCATATATTCTAGGGTTTAGCTTAAATGAAAAGATATAAAGTCTATTCTTTCCCAAGAATATTCTTGAATTCCACATGCACATTTATGGAAGTATTATAAATTCAACATATTTTGGACTATACTTTCACTTGGACTTCATTAAATCACTAATCTGAATGTCTTGGCCCTTTGCACTAAGCTCCCTTGAGAATCAAATCAAGTCCAAATTCGCCATACTTTTTACCTAGCCCTGCTACAGGGATGATAGGATCCAATATTTCAAGCTGAAAGGAACACATGAAGCCATCAACCCATACTCCTGACTCTATAGATGACGAAATTGAGTCTAAGAACTTACCCAAGTTCACAAATCAAGGGAAGTGGGATTTGAACACATTTTCCTGAGTCCAAGCCCATTGTCCTATCCACTAGATCACACTGCTTCTTCAAAGCTCATAGATGATCAATTTAGCTTTGGAAGAGCTGAAGAGATCACATTGCCCTCTTTCCTATTTGGTCCAGCAAAGTAATACTGCTCAATAAATTACTATCCATCTGAGGGTCTGAAGACCCACAGACAACCAGATTTACTTTGGGATCTTCACCTCAGTCAAGTGAGGCCCAGGATCTTAGTGTCTGGGAGCAAGGCCATTCTATGGCTCGTAATAAGATAACCCTCACAGAATTAAACTGTACTATGCCATGACAGATGACACACTACAGAGCTATTTTCATTCATGCATTCTCCAGAATGAAATTTCCTGGACCATTTTTTTTTTATCCCTAGAGGGCACTGAAATATCACGTTGCTGCAAGGAATAACAAGAAAGGCTACTGCTGTATTTGCATGCTATTTACATATAAACAGCCTATAATTTACATGTGTCTACCTATTTATATTATTATTTCCCATGTAATCATTGATTCTTGGCCTTTCATTTCTGTATTCTTCCTCATTTGCCCAGCCAGACAACCTACTCCAGAAATACCTAGCAGACAGAAGAAAAAAAAGATAGGAAAGAGGCCAAGGAGTTAAATTAGAAAACTTTTCTGGGTTAAAAATAGTCAGCTGCTCTTAATGTATCAAGGTGGGGAGGGACAATACAGAGATTAAAATAATCCATCCTGATTCTGCCACTAACAAGATGTATGAACTTGGCCCAAACACTGAGCTTCTCCCAATACTTACTGTCTTCATGTAAGAGACAAGGGAGCATGTTGGGACAAGGGGGAAACCAGAATCTCCTTAAGGCCCTTCTCAACTCTAACATTCTAGAATTTCTGTCACTATCACCCTTTTACATTGATTGCAGCATTGCAATATTTCAAAATATGCCTCCACACCTTCCTTTAAAAATAAGTATCTTTTTTACATGTCTTAAATTTCCCCCTTTGTCCTTTTTCTTCCCATCCCAGAAAGGCATGGCATATAACTTTTTTTAAGAAGGAAAAAAAGTCAATAAAACCAATCAACACATTTTTTAAAAGATTTAACAACGTACAAGCTTTTTCGCACCTGAGGACGCATTTTCCTCTGCAACGAAGAGCAAGAGAAGGACAGGGAAAACTTTCTTCTCATATTTTTCATTGAGTCCATCTGCATCTACTTTCAATTTAAACATGATAAAGAACTCAGATCAAATTAAATATTCTCTGGAAAAGTTAAAAATACATCATTCATCGCACCTCATAGTTTTCACAGATTATAAGCCTTTTGCCAAGCTGGAGAAATATAATTGACTACAAAATCTGTCCAAAATCCCCTAATGTAAGAATATTTCAATAGATTTCCATCAAGAGGTAAACTTGGCCCAACACTCACTGGATCCCTACCTTCATTCAGAACATTATTCAGGGGCCCTTTCCTAAACAAGATTATTACTGGCTCTCCCCCCCCCCCATTGCTAGTTAACCAAGAAATTACTTTGTATACATGTTTTGTCTTTACTTCTCTATGCACATTATATATCCCCTGCAATTTCCCTCTCTATCATCCCTGAGGATTGGGACTGTATTGTTTTTGTCTTCATATCTCCAACATCTAACATACACTAAATGCTTAATAAATACTTTTGAATTAAAAACTAAAAACTAAAAACCACTGTTCTATTTGTTTTCCAGATGAAAACTTTTGAATGGAGGAGAGTTTAGTAGCTCAAGTTACGTATAATTATTAGTGCTACATTAAGCATATATACATATATATATATACATATATATACATATATGTGTGTGTGTGTGTGTGTGTGTGTGTGTGTGTGCATCTGGGCAAAAGAGACATGATTCAGTCGAAAGAGAGATAGTCCCGAGGCAGGAAGACCAATTGTGAAGTCCAACCTTATATTATATCTGCCCTTACCACATTTCCTGGTACATAATAAGAGCTCTTAAAAATGCTTTTTTGTTGATTGATTGTAGTTATGAAACAAAGAAAGTCATAAAACCTTTCTGAGCCTTCCCAGCTCTAGATCTTTGATTCTATGACCCTAAGCACTTTTTAATTCTCAATGTCACCAAGTAGCTCTCAATGACTCTAAATCTCAGAACAGACACCAATATGCATTGGCAGAGGCATTTTCTCAAACTACTTGCCTGTACTAATGAAATCACTGAACTTGTCTCTTCTCCCTTCCAACCTCTCCTCTTACTCTATTCTCACCAAAAATAATAATATTAATAATAATTTGTATCTAAAAGATAGCTTTTTCAATTATCCTCTGGGCTGTTAGGCTCCAGATGAATGTAGACTCTATCTATTCTAGACTTTGTTCTAGGAAACTGTTTCAACAATCCGGCTAGCAGCTTCTGTGGGGGTATAAGATTCACCCACAGCCAGCACCCAGAAAGCTACCAACAGCACAAGTTCTTTTGATCTGCTTAACTAAGGAAAGCAGGGTGAATGGGTTTGACAAGCTTACTTTAATTCAGTATACAAATATCATTCATTTAGTTCAGGGAAAAAAGCCAGCACTCTGAACTTCAGAGCAAATTACAAAGTACAAACATCAACAAACAGACTTGTCTGATTCAAATCCCAATACATAGTTATCAGAGTTCAACAAAGTCTCAGCATCCAGGTTTACAAGCTGGAGGACTCCTTAGCTACAGCTGCCCAGAGTCTCCTCATCAACACCATCTCGAGAGAGAGTCTGGCACAAATGGCTCTGTCCTGCCTTCTTATAGGGCTTCAGATGTCATCAAACATCATCTGAATGACCAGAATTTAGGCTGCTATGATTGGTTCTTGAGTTAGCCCCTCCCCTTAGGACCCTGGGAGGTTCACATCCACATACGTTAGGTTAACACCTAATAGGGCATGACTCTGGAGTTAGCACCTCCCCTTAGCCAGCCCCACCTTGGGCCCCACCCCAGTCACCAATCCACACCCACATAGGTTCCACACTTAATAGGGGTTTGGGTCTGGGGCTTAGCACCTAGTAAGGCTCAATGAAATACGCTGAATTACTCAAAGCAAATAAAAGCCAAACTTTTCAAGGGCACTAAGCGCTAAGGAGCCCATTTTGCTCACTAACACAGAAACAGAACAAAAAAAAAGTCTTCAAATATGACTTCCATCTCAGTTTGGAACTTTTTCTCCCCTCTCCAAGTAGCAGTGAGTATTTTTTTTTTATTTTTGTCATTATGTCAGACTCCATGAGTTGAACTGTCATTATTTTGAACCACTAAGTCCTTTTTGGTGGCAGAAACAAGGCTGGGATCTACCTCTTTGACCTTCTGGAGAAGGAATGCTATAGAGCAATGGTGTCAAAATCAAATAGAAATGGGGGCCACTAAACCATACTGAAGGATCCTTGCAGGAGGTATATTGACTTAGTTTTCAAATGTGCTGTTTTCTATGGTTTATTGTATTGTTATCTATTTTGTTGAATATTTCCCAACTACATTTGAATCTGGTTTGGGATACATTTGGGAGCTGGCCCACATGTTTGACATCTCTGCTGTACAATACTGCTTATTCAGTGTTTTAAACAAAGTTCCTTATTTAAATGCCTAGCACTCATAGGCAATAAATATTAGAAATAGAAGACATAGCTATACCTATCTGTATAATACTTTAGAGACACAGAGAGAAAAATCAGAGAAGAAAAAGGGCCTTCTGGGCTCTTCTGTGAGGAATCCTATAGAAGTCAATTTGTGATTTCTTATCGGACCATTATCTACAAAAATATTCTGAACAGATGTCCACTAAATGAATTATTTGCTGTCTGCCAAAAACTATTTCAAGCAGGATTTTTAGCAGGTAAATAGGAAATGAGTTAGAAAGCATGAATAAAACATAAACAGAGCAGCTGACAACACTTGATCATCCCATAAATTCCAAATCACCATTCAGACTCCTATGCCCTAAGAAGAGTTACTCTACAATGTCTGACAATAGGTTGACTAAAAGGAGAATAGCAAAGGATATTTAAACTCTCAATGACTCCATGAGGGAAGTTAAAATGTTCAGCTAGGCCCACTGAGAAGAGATCATCTGTTCTGCTTTGATAGAGGGAGTTTCTACACCAAGACTTGCCCATACTAATGAAATCACAAATCCAGGCCAATCCTATCCTACTATAATTATAAATGCTCACAGAATATGTAGCTTATTCTCATTAAACTTTATGTAGACAGAAATGTAAACATACAGGTGAATAGCACAGTGCCTGCCACATCTGAGATGTTTAATAATTATGTTTGTTAATTGAATGATTCATCACTAGTTATGTTCCCTCAGTCACCATTTTTAGTAGTGATAAGATCCAATAATTTTTTCCATGCATTTAGTACCTTTCCTTTCTTCAATTACCTTAAGAATCATGGATTCAAACTTAGAAGTGTGTTGTCTCTAGCACGGAGTTCCTCTATGCACATTTGGTCCAGTCCTTCTGCTTTTTGCATTTTTGTCCTCATCAGCTCCATTTCTATTTTCTTAATAATCACATTGAAGTCTGGGATGTTAGGATCCAAACATTATGAATCCATCATCTTTGAGAGGAAAAATGATTTTTTTTAACAGAAAATCCCTTTGGATCATTTCCTTCATTCATCTGCTTGTTATCCACCTTCAAGTATCAACCTTAAATGTCCTTAGAGTGATGTTTAGGTGAAAATTATTCAAGATTTCTTGAAGCATATAAACACAAGGATAATCTTGTTCAATGATTCTCTGATTATTAATACCAAATGAGACATAAAAAATAGTTGGCCTGAACTTACCCAAGTTATTCTGCACTATCTTGGAGGATGGATATCCAAGATAAGCTAAAAGGAATTTCCCTGCAGATGGTAAGATCCTCCCCATAATTCTCCTGTTTGCAGATGACATTGTGCTCATTTCATCAAACCCCAGAATACTGAGTAGCTTCCTAAATGAGATGCGTAATCACACTAACAAGTTTTCCTAAACACACATAGCAAATACCAAGTGAATGAAGCCTGTGTATTTCCAGACTCTGAAAGGTCGCTGGATAGACAATCAATATAACTTGTCCTTTAGTACATTTATCTTGAAAAGACACTGAAAATGCACAATGAGTTATATACCTGGAATAGGACAGAAGGAAGAGAGTGGGTTGGATGGCATTTAGGAAATAGGAAAGCTATTTGAATGATCTAAATCTTCTCTTTAAAACAAAGGAGTTATTATTTAAAAGCAGTGTTTTTTGGATGCTGCTGCTCAGCTATTACCCATGGTGGAACACCAAAGTGTCTGAAGAATTGAAGTTAAGGATAACTCAAAAGGCATTTGGCAAGACAAAAAGTGAGAGTAAGTGACTTTAACAAACCACAAGCTAAGAATTGTAGCAGAGAAGTGATGTAAAGGTTTTTTAACAGAGAACTATATGATAAAAAAATGACAGATTGAACACATTGTGACACTAATAGGTAACTAGTGGATCAACCAACCTCCTTGGAATGTTAAACACAAGGTACCTAGCAAATTCAATGGAAGGCTGTAGAAAATTTTTGAGAAGACACTGATAAATTTTTCATGGGCTTGGCATACCTCAATGAAGTATGATCTCATTGTTGGAGGTAGTATTGAGATTAATGCCTTCCCAGAGCTATTTCAGTACGATTTTATGATATTTCATAAGATAGTTGTAGCATATATAATTGTGTTTAGTGATAGTAATTTCATTCTATATTATATATAATTTGATCAGAATAGGGACTTTTTATTCTATATTATGTACAATTGGATGGAGATAAGGACTTACCCTATATTATTTATAATGAATGGGAATAAGGACGGGGTCTGTGTCTTCTTTGTTATTGGGAGCTCCCAATGATAGACTTCCTCTATAAATGCATACTGGCACCTTCTTTGCAATTTATGCCCTAAGAAGTTTTCTGGGGGACTAAGAAGATAAATTGCTTGCCCAGCAATACACAGCAATTGGAGGAGTATCCTGGTTCCAATGGTAGCTTTCTGTCTCTCAGTCTACTATAATATACTATGAGGAAGGGGAAAGAAAGGAGGAGAAAGGAGGGAGGGAGGGAGAGAGGCAGAGAGAGAGGAGGAGGGGGAAGGAATGGGAGAGAGAGAGAGAGAGAGAGAAATCATATATGTATATACACATTTATTTATATCTATAATTTGTAGATAAATATGCATATTATACATTATGTAATTATAAGTTGTGCCATGTAATTTATATAGCATAAAATAATAGTGTTTTAATAAAAAAATTGTTCTTAACATTAAGTGCTCAAAACATTATCTTCTCCCCAAAATACTTTCCTCTTTCTAACTTTGCTGTTTCTATCGATGGCACAAGCAACGTTCTGGTCAGCTAAGTTTAAAACCTTTGAACCATCCTTAACTCTTCTCTCTGCCTCACTCTTATATAATTGATTTTCAATTCTTGTCAATTCTACCTACACAATATTATTTGAATCCATCCTCTTCTCTCCATTCATGTGGTTACTGTCATAGTTCAGGATCTTATTATCTTGCCCAGGCTGTTGCAATAGGGTCCAGTTGGACTCCCTGCCTTCTCTCCAATCCATCCTGCCCCTGCCCTAGTTGCCAAATCAATAATTCTAAAGTGCATATCTAAAACATGGCCCTCTACTGTTCTGTTGCTTCAGTGACTCCTTCTTACCTCTATAATAAAAGGTGAACTCATCTATTTGGCATTTAAAGTCTTTCAGAACCTGGATTCGACTTATCTTCCTAGGCTTACTGAACATTTATGCATCCTGTCTTCCAGCCAAACTAACCTATTTGCTGTTCTCTGCAAATGATATGCCACCTCTAATTTCTGTTCTCTTTTTTTAGTATCAGCTTATTAACCATCAACAAGCATGAGCATTTCAATCTATAGAATGATTTCAATTTGTTTATAGTCAATTATTTTCTGGTTAGATTTCAAAAGGCAAGGATATATTTTAACTTTGTATCACTATTCATCAGCATACTATTCTCTTTCTTTACCTTATCGGGGTATGAGGGCCATCCGAAGCTTGTTAGAGTTCTTCATTTATTATTTTGTGAGAATAACTTTTATAGCAGAGTTATTAATTGATTTTTGTAATACTTAATAGAATTCATTTATAAATCTGCCTCTCCTCGTTTTCTTTCCTTTTGAATTGCTTTTTGTTTGTTTGATTGATCTTTCCCACACGATTAGGTTAAGAAACATTTTTATTCTTATTTTCGCTCTCTCTTTCTCTCTTTCTCTCTTTCTATGCTTTCATTTACCTATCTCAACTACCAATAGTTTATCTTCTATTTACAAATGGCTCTTAAATCAACATATCCATCCTTAGTCTCTCCCATAAGATCCAATTTTAAATCATAAACTAAGTTTTGAACTGGATGTCCTAGAGGTTTCTCAAATTCAACAGAATCCATTATCTTTACCCCACCCTCAACTCCTCCTTCTTCCAAACTCCCTTATCACTGCCGAAAATGGAAAACATCCTGCAAACCAGTCAGGCTTACTACTTTGGTGTCATCGTCACCTTTCACTCTCATTCACCCAAGACATCTATAAAATTAGTTGCTAAATGTATTCATTTCTATTTCTATAACATCTCTCACCACTCCATCATTAATGATCTCTCAAAATAGAACCACCACCATTGTTCATGCCTTTATCATCATTCACCTGAATCATTACTTCATCCTTCTATTATATCTCTCTCCTTCAAACTTCTCTTAACTCTAATCCATCTTCCACATGCCATACAAATGATTTCCTTAAAGGTCTAACCATATGATTTCCCTAATCGATAAATTCCAGTGGCTCCCAATTGAATCTAGAATAAAACAGAAACTCTTCTTTTTCATAATTAAATTTTAATACAATCTTCCCCCAACCCATTTTTCCAACCTTATTATACATTACTATCCTCCACACACCTTGAGACACTTCTACAATGTCCTAATTATTGTTCTGCCCAAATAAACAACATCTTCCATCCCCACGCTTTTGATTATGCTGAACTCCATCCTTAGAATTATATGTGTATGTATATATGTATGTTATAATTATATTTAAAATTATAGAATGCTTTGTTTTCTTCAAGACTCAGCTTCTATATGAAGTCAACTACTAATGCTGTCCCTCAAAAACTGTCATTTCTATGTATTTTACATATGCATAAATATGTGTGCATATATTTAAGCATATTTATATGTTTAGATATGCATATGGTATACAAAGGTGTGTATACATTGACATATGTTTAGGTGCACATATAAGTATATACTCACCTATTAAATTTTAGATTCCTAGAGGGCAAGTATTTCTTTTACTTCTGTGGCTTTTATACCCAGTGCTCAGTATAGTGAATGGCATGAATAAAGGTTATTTTTTTAAAAGCATTTTACTTGGTGATTGATTAAAATTTCATTTTATTAGACTCAGCCCATAGATGTACTCTATGGAGAATTCGTTGGATCTCCATGCTCACAACTAATATATTAGCTCTTTCTACTCGCTTCATGTCACCTATAAATTTAATTAAGCATACCAAGAGGATCGCTTTAGCTGAGATACAATATTTCCAACCATATAGTATAAAATCCATTTTATACATTAGCATTTGATTCTCACAAATCTATTAGCAGAAAGCTTTTTTGTCCTTTAGCTGTACTAGTGATTCAAAGGAACTCGAACAAGGTTATCATTTGTATTTTGATGGTAGAAATACTATGGGCCAAAAGAGATGAGTGGAAACATGATAGGACTTCCTGCATTGTATCCCAAAACCAAAAGAGCTTCTCCTTCCATTGCGCAAACCCGACCTTGTGCTAAGCTCTCACTTGATAAAAATCAAGCTCGCTTCTTCCCTTTGAAAGAAACAGAAGCAAATTTTGCAAATATTTTGCACTTTTAATAAATCTTCAAGATTTATTTACTATATTAGGCATAAAAACTAGGCCATTTGTTCATTTTTTTCTGCCACACTGACAATTTTATCATCATCATCATCCTCATTTTGTTCTCCTGTTTTCACGTTTTTTTCCTATTGTTGTGGTTATCTCTTATTTTCAGATGGAGCCAAGACAGAAATGGTCAAACTTATGCCCAGATAAATTAAGTGACTTACCCAGGGACAAGTCTCTATCTTGATAGTATTCTTTTATGAACTATTGTACAGGAAGATTGTATTTTGTAGCTAAATAACAGTATTAGGAGCTCATCTGATTCTCTGCAAGTTCCTTACAAGCTTTCCTGGGAAAACTCTGGTAGAAGACAGGAAAACAGGAATGGTGTACCCGCCATGTTTTTTCCCATATGATTTTAATGTTTTATACTAAGTTTCTAGCTCTTTTTTTCTAAGGTTCTATGTTCCATGTAGTTTGAATATTATGAAATTTGGTATGGTGATGTCTAATTCTTAAGCTATTATGAATCCACATCACATCTAGGTTATTATAGTTTGGTCCAAGATGATGCTATTGTTCCAAGAGTTTATTTATTGAATTCTTAAGAAGCTTTTAGGGTTTGAAATTGTAGCATGGGTATTTATTTTTCTATTAATTTATAAAGCTCAAATAAGACAGAAGTTGAATCTAAAGCACTTCATAAAATATGAAGAACTATGTAAATGTCACCTGTTGTAGTAATTCTTGTTATTATTGCTATCAATTCTCAAGGTGAATAAAGACATTTGAATTGTGGTGTTCTCCTTTCCCTTTGATCTCTGCTACTTTGAAAACTCTTGACCATACACATCTCAAAACTTTGTTCTTTGTTCTTCTGTGACATGATCTAATAGAAAGGCTATGTCCAAGTGCCTGAGGAATTCAGAGAAACATGGGAAGTCTCCTATGAAATAACGTAAAGTGAATAAATTAGAGATATTATATACATATAAGTAAAAACCCTAAAAGAAGTCAGTATTCAGATGGTATGTGATATTAAATCTTGCTTCCAGAGGACTAATGATGGAGATCTCTGTTTTGTAAAAAGGTAGTGGATCTCACTTGTGGACCGTTGCAAAGGCTATAAGTTGTTGCCATCAATCTGTTTCATTGGCATTTTCCATTGTTCTAAGATAAATTTCCAGTGCATGGATGGGATAAATGTTTATTGGGAATAGTGGTATAAAAGAAAATAACAAATACAACTCTTCTATAAATAGTGTATAGCAAAGGTGAAAAGAAAATATAAAAGATCTAAATGAGAAAATAAATAAATTTCTGCTGTGGAAAGTGTGGAATTAAGAGGAAAATTGCATGATTGAAATAATAGAATAGAAATTGCTCTTAGAAAGTTATTTATAATAGACTCTTTTCTTGAAAATAAGTATTAACTATTAAGTAGAATTTACCATTAATTATATGTGCAGGATTATTTCTAAATCCTTTGCCTAATTTATAAAATCTTGGGTTTGACAATGGAAAATTTCACTTTCTTTAGGAATTGCTAATTCACTATGTATCAGCACAAGATTTTACAATACAATGTGCTCAATGAAATTTACAAAATGTATTTTTCTAAATCTCTAATATATTTGGTTGTTATAAGCAAAGGAAGCATATGAAAGAGATTAGAAATGTGTGAGTGAATTACCATTTAAATAAAGTTGACTGTAGAAAAGCTTTTAGTCTCAGTAAATCCACTTGAATGTCAGTAAACAATTGGGCCAGAAGAGTTTTATCTGGTTCTGTCTGAAAAAGAAAAAAAAACTCTGTAAGAGGCTGGGTTGGGAAAATATTTGGTGTGTAAATCAGGAATGGATAACTAATGACATTTGTGATTTTCCAAGAAAAATAGTTTTGGCAACACCACACACATGCTGCCTTTTTGTCCAGTCTCACTTTCATTGTTTTCCCAGATCTATCTCCTTTACTATGTTTTGGTGATGATTTAACATAAGCCCCTACTTTCTTCTCCGAAAGGCTGTAATTGCAATCTTCAAATATTGAGACAAATAGGGTCAGGTAAGGTCCATGATGAAAATTTCAATGTTTACTTTGGGAATCAATGCTGCCCATATTTGTTTTCTTCAATAATCTGCATAACTAGGAAGGCTCCATAGTTGTGATTTTGTTCTTTTTGTCCTATTTTTCCACCCAATGGTGAAAGTGAAATGAAAACTGCTCTGGTTTAAATAATAAAGGTTATATGACTGGATTAAAGATTTAAAAAATATTATCCTCAGATTTAAACAAAGCTGTATAAAATGCAAACACTTTTACACAAAGCTATTAATATGTTATTCCTTAATTAAGGAAGTCAAGAAATATATTACAGTGAAAAGAACATTAGTTCTGAAGGCAAAGGACCTTGTATCAAATCCTGACTCTATCATTTACAACCTATGTAGACAAAAGCAAGTCATTTAATTTCCCTGAGCTTCATTTTTGTCATACTTAAAATAAGAGAGTTGGACTTCTAAATTCTCTTCCAGCTCTAAATCTGTTTACTACAAGCCTATGAATCTAGTTAGGAGACAAAGGGAACCTCATTTTAATCCATATGCATTGTTTTTTTGTAACTTTCAACAAATATTGCACATCTATACATGAGAATGACTTTCAAGTAAGAGGCTCAGTGGGTAAGGAAAGAGAAAAGCCAAAAGAACAGTTTGTATTCTCATCTTCACAAAGCATTGTACATACATTTGAATGAGAAATCATCCAGAGGTGGCAAATGTTGATTACTTGGATCGTACAAAAACAATTCAAGTATGATGAGCCCACTGAGCCTGGAAATTTTTGACTAGTCAAGAAATAAAAGATCAGGAGTCAGGTCAATGTGTTCCACTACTCAGAAGAGACAGCATTTCACTCACTCATTGTTTCTGCTTATCCAGAAATCCAGTATAGTGCTGGTGGCTTCCTGGTTAGTCATCAGTCCCTTAATGATTCATGATCAAAAGCAGCTTTCCTGGTCACATTTCAATAATCAAAATGGTGATGATGATGATGATGATGATGATGATGATGATGATGATGATGCCAATGATAATGATGAAGAAAATAATAATAGCAGCTTATGTTTATATGGTGATATAAGGTTTGCAAAGTAAAATACCTAAATAAATTCAGTTTATCTAAGTAACAACCCTGCTTGATACATATTATCGTTATCCCCATTTTACAGGTGAGGAAATGGATGATCAGAGAGGTCATGATGTGCCTAGAGCCACACAGCTAGTAAATGTCTGAGGCCAGCTTGTAACCACGTCTTCCTAATTCTAAGTCTAGCATGCAGCCTCTGAGATAATCTACCTGCTACTCAGAGAAGAATAAATGGAGGTAAAGGGGGACACAAGCAACATTCTACAGGGCCAAAGGTAGAATTGTGCCAAATATTATTTTATGGTGGTGTTAGGGAAGTGGGAGGGCTGGTAGTGAATAGATATGGGCTTTTCAGTGTTTAAAAGAAAGGCATGGTATAACTTTTATACCATAATGTTCTGGGGTCAAGATTAACCATCTCCATCACTGTATTTGTGGTTTTGTTTTATTTTTTATGAGGAAATTTTTATTGTACCTGTCAAAACACAAAAACATACAGGTCCCAAACAAACAAACAAAAACCCAACTTAAAAAAAAGGAATGTTCTTCTGGTAATGCCATCTGGCTGCTAAGTCATGGAATGACATTTCCAGAAGAACTAAATCTCAGAGTTAGTGGAAAGACACATGGCCCATGTGAGCAGGCAACACATGACCATTTCAGAACTGTGTCAGAGAAGAGGAGCAAAAAAAATATCAAAAAAGAAGGTGAATGGCTAGAAAGTAAATGGGTAGGTGGTCATGTGGTAAATGTAATAGATAACTTATGGATACTCTTTGCATTTCATTAGTATCCAGTCATTGTCAAGAGATTGTGAGGTGGGCCCTCAGTAAAGTATATCAAACCCCCAGACATGGACAAGGGCTGGCCAGAATGGGAGAGATAGATGAGGGCTATCCAAAATGTGAAGGAATGAGCAGAGTGTAAGTTGTATTGGTCTGGGAAGTTCATCAAAGCATGAAATATGTGCTACATAAGCTTTGATTTATAGAAAGATAAATGCAAGAAATTTCAAACTCTTGATATCAGTTACTCATTCATGCACATACACATATAGGGAATAACATATGTATATATGTATACATAATATCTATGTACATATACACATATGTATACATGTAATATGTATATATGAGCAAGTGGCCCGGAGTCAAAAAGACATCTTCCAGAATTCAAATCCGGCCACACCCACTTACTATCTGGGCAACCCTGGGCAAGTCACTTAACCCTGTTTGCCTCAGTTGCCTCATCTGTAAAATGATCAGGAGGAGTAAATGGCAAACCACTTCAGTATCTTTGCCAAGAAAATCCCAAATATGGTTAGGAAGAGTTGGACATGACTGAAAAATGACTGAACTGAATATATGCAAGTAATGTACACCATCAAAGATTGGGATGACGTGGATTTTTATAGTGTAAAGGAGAGAACACTGCATTTGGAGTGAGAGAATCTGAATTCAAACTCCTACTCTACCATTTTCTAGCTTTGTGATCTTAGATAATTCATTTAAATCCTCTGTGTCTCAGTATACTCATTAGGTAAACTCTAAGGTTCATTCCTACCCCACATCTGACACCCTTGCCATGACCTAGTTTTATGTACCATTTACTTTGATTGGAGGGGTGAGGGACTCCTTTCAGGACAAGAATCTTTTTGCCATTTCTCCCAGGCAATGAAAGGAACCAAATTTTATGAGATCTGGTCACAATAGTAAGAGAGAGGTTGGCTCTTTTTTGAGATGGATTATAGTTTTTGACTTTTTTTCGAAGAATACTGCAAGGTAATAGGGTACATTTTCATCATTTCCAATGCACTAAGAATAGAATATAATTCTCAATGTGAAAAGCAAATATCATGCTTTTCCTGTGTAAATGGCATGAAATTACCCTTAAAAATAAGGTATCCGACAGTAAAAAAGGAGTCAAGTTTGCTTAAACTGAGCTCTCAAGATAGATGGTTAAGCATTAAAAGAACTTCAGAAACCAAGGTTTTCAAACAGCAAAAGAGGCAGCCACTACTGCATAACTTTTGACTGAAAAAATGGATAAAGACCTATTGTGGAACAATAAATCAAGCCTGTTGAGAAACAAGGAGACTTAGGGGATTTTTGACTAGGTCAGATGCAGAATATAAATGCTATCACTTCTGGGTTACTGGTTCAAAGCTGAAAAATATAAAAACCTAACAATCCAGTGATGTACACGGGGCCTCAGGAGATTTACTGAATGTAAATTTGAAAGCAGCCTAACCTATTTGGAGGAACATGGCCCACTTTGAAGAGGCATCTGTTATTTGTGCAATTTCCAGTCCTAAGAAAAAAAAAAGCTTTGTTTGAAAGTAGACAAATCCTTCAAACAATTGGTGTTTTTTGAAAAGGGTCTGAAGGAGTTGGGGGTTAGGGAGGAAATCATGTCTCCATTGCCTGGAGTGTCACCTTCCCTCACTTTTACCTCTAAGAACCCGTACCTTCCTTCACAGCTCCCCTCAAATCCCATCTCCTATTATAAGAACCATTTTCCGATCTCCCCAGCTGCTACTGCTTCTCCCTGAAATTACCTTGAATTTACCCTGTTTCGTTTTGTTTTTTCTTTCTATCTATTTTCCATCTACATACATGAGTATACTATGTTTTCCTTGACAGAATGTAAAGTACTTGAAGACAGGGGCTATTTCTCCTTTGTCTTCATATTTCTGTCACCTAGCAAAGTATCTGGCACATAGTAGGGGCTTAATAAATTCCCATTGATTATGTTATATGGTTGGTTGAGCATATACAGTCATAAAAATAGTATCATAATTTCTAATACTGTAATCATTTATTTCAGAGAAAGATGAGCATCTAGAGAATGCAGGAAGGCAAATGTTGCTGATTAGGTAAGTAGCTTTTTATGACTAGAGGTCTAGACCTGAAACCAGGACCTGGGCTCAAAATCCGCATCGGGCTACTGTCATCCTGGGAAAGTCGTCCAACCATTCAGACTCAATTTCTTCCTCTAGAAAATGGAGATAACATCAATCCCCTCACAGTACTGTTATGAGCCTCAATTTTTATACTGTATATAAAACATTTTGTAAAATGTTAAGTCAATGGTTTCCCAAGAGGGGAATTCCCAGTGGGCTATGGCATTGTCTTAAAAGTTCACAAATGGAAGAGTAGGAAAATGGACAGCTTCCCCTCCTAACTACAATAGTCAATTTTGGGGGCCTTGGCTCCAATGCAGCTGGATTCACACGGTTGTGAAAGCTCCCAACCTTTCTCCTTTGTCTCCTGGCATCACCCTTCAGAATGATAGTGATCTAAATGTGACTAAGTAAACGGAGATGAGCATATTCTGCTCCCCAGATGAATGGTGGCAATAGACTCTCCAAAGCAAATTCTCTCCTTCTAGGCAACGGCAAGTAATTGCCACCCTTCCCTTTCATTTGCAGTGGACAGAGTGAACAGTTATGCATAGGTTATAATCTGCATTGCAGATTTTATTATGGTGCTTTTTGACAAAACCCAAGCATTTTCCAAACTTACCTGGGTCAAGGGCACCACCACCATCTTTCCAGTCACTTAGGTTACCAGCCTCACTGTCATCCTTGTCTCCTTATTCTTCCTCAACCCACCTATTAAGTCAGTAGCCACGTCTGACCACTATTGCCTCTACAATATCTGCGGTACCTGTCCTCTTCTCTCTACTCATGCAGCCACCACTCTCATTTGGACCCTCATCACCCTGTCAGGGACTATAGTAATAGTCTCTTTATCGATCTCCCTGCCTCAAATCTTTCCAGTCATCTGGACTTTGTCTTGACAACAGACTTTGATGACTCTGGAAGAGAGAGTGAGGTTGACGACTTCGCACACTCTGCCTCATTTAAATCCAATTTGTGCATAAGTCTATACATTATCCTCATAATATCATTGGTCCTCTTTGAGAATGAACAACAGTAACAAGAAGAAGCAATAAGTCCAAACCATCACCTCCAGAGCTATCAGATACATTCCAAGGCACAGCTCTGAGCATCTCACTCTCCTACTGAGCAAAATCAAGTCTTGGGTCAAGTATTGTTTTAACTTTATCTCATTTTTAAATTTCTATTTTGCATAAGTTCATGTGTATAAGTACTAGTATAGTATTGTGTATATAGTTTATTGATAAGTAAATTAGATATTTTTACAGATGGCATGCAAAAAAAAAACTTGAAAACCACTTTGGACAGAATAGTGGACTTGAACCATCAATCTAGATATGGAAAGGGCCTCATGGGCCACCTAGTCCAATCTCCTCATTTTACAGATAAGAAAATTTAGAGATTAAGTGACTTACCCAGCCAAGGGCACACAAGATAGTAAACATCAAAGGTAAGATTTGAGCTCACATCATCTAACCCCAGAGCCACTGCTGTGTATACCATATCCTTCCATGGTACATACCATCTCTCTTCCAAATACGAAGGCTTCAGTGAGCCAACCCTTCCAACTCTTTTCCTACATTTGCCTAATGTTCTCTGCTAGTCTAGAAAAGGTGATATCCATTTCTTTATTCTCCCTCTACTTCCTACCATTTATCATTATATCCTTGCTCCATGCATAGTATTGCCTCTCAGATAATCTAATTTTTTAGGCAAGGTGTAGATTCATTTTTTCACATCTTTAGACTCCACTACTTAGCTGTTATCTCTTATGATATGTATGCCCTCTGGAAGACACAAAAATCTATTTATAGCCTCCATTACATATAACCTCATATATGAGATAGGTAGGGGTGGAGGTACCTAAAAGTCCTAAACTGGACGTTTTCTCTCTTCCTTTTTTAGGGCATCTGATAGAGCCCTGGAAGACAATATGTTATGATGGAAATAACCATAGTTCTCGTGCTAGAGAATGTCACTTCAGATCCCATCTCTGCCATGCACTATGTGTGAGACTTTAGGACAGCGCTTTGTCTTTCTTGGACCTTAGTTTCCTTATTTATAGAATGAGGGGGTGGGACTTGTGAACAAAAGCTCTGTAATGACTATGCTAACCTGTTATTAGATATGTTGGAGCTTGCCTTCTTCACAGGGGAGACAAATAATGGAGTATCACAACAACCAGTTAATCAGGAGGCGTTCTAAAGCCCAGAGTTGCTTAACATACCAATGATCCTTTGTGAGTGAATTGTAGCTGAACTTGGAGACACCCGCAGCTGCCAGAAACCACAGAGCCCGCCTTGACCCACTCAAAAACAACTTGAGCAGCCGCTGCAAACTTAGAACTTTTTAAACATTTTGGCTTATTGTGTCTAAAAACATCTTCTCCCTTAACCCCCATTCTGGGCCCAAAAGCCTCTAGAAATTAATACTACTTCACCCTTTTTCCACTTTCTTTTGAGCAGTTGAGAGCTACTTCTCCCTGCCCCACTTACAAGGTCTTCTCAGACAATAAACATTTTCATAACCTATGATCAGACTGGTTCATTTCAGGTCATTTTAGGCCCAGGCTTTCTTCCATTAACAGACTAGATGGTCTCTGATATCCTTTCAAGATCTAGCTCAAGGATTATCACTTCAAGATCCAACCTTAGATTCCAAAAGATTATTTCCCTCCTTATAAAACTGACCCACATCATTAAGTTGCTCTACTGAGTGAGTGAGCCAGAACTGAATTCAGATAAATGACAAGACCCTGGCATAGCATGGACATTAGGTCAGTGAGCATTCTTCCATTAGAATCATCTCTCCCAGTCCTCCTTCTGAAGATCATCTTGATGGAGGACAGAGTTCTCTTCAAATGTATCCTGCCCCCTTTTGCAGAGCTATTCACATCGATGGTTCGCCAGCGATTGACCCTAATCTATCCTTTATCCTAACTTCCCTGTGTGCTTCAAGTCCCAACATTCCTTCTTATGAGTTAAAGTACACAAAATTAAGTTGTATAACTTTTATCGTTTGCTGATCAAATAGAAAATATTTTACTTCTGCGAAACCAGAGTCTCATTCTTTGCAAAACCCCTTTTGCTCTTTGCACTCTATCACCAAAAAAGAATACATTCAATTCTTTCAAGTGGAAACCCTTAAATACTTGAAAAGCACATTCATGTCCCTTCTGAGTCTTTTCTTATTCATGTTAAATATTCTCACTTATTTCAATTGAGGCTCATACAGTATATTCTTTAGTCTTCTTAACATTCGTGTCTTCCAAAATTTCTAGATACCGTTCATTTTTTTCTATACGTTTGCTAAAATATAACACCAAGTACCTAACACGACATTCTAGATGTGCTTGACCAAAACAGAGTAGAAGCAAATTAGGATCTTCCTCATTCGGGAAACTATCCCCGTGTTAATGCGGCCAAAGCAAATATTGGTGGGAAAAGAGGGATGTTGTTTGTCTATTTTGTTTACTATTTTTGTTTACCATGTCGTGCTATTCACTTATATGGCGCTATTACTTCACTAAAACCTCAGATCTTTTTCTTTTAAAAAGAAGGATATTATTGTCATTACAGAATAGAAGACAGATGATCGTGTGGTCATTCAGTGAATTGCCCAATGCTAGATAATTGGGAGAATGAGAAATTAGAATATCCTGCAGCATATTGAATAGCACCACCCATGTCCTATCACTTGATGCCCACAGGAGGATTTGTCAGATCACCTAGGGAACAATTCAGTTCAATAAACATTTATTAAGTGCCTACTATATGCTGGATACTTTGCTTAGTACTGAGCATACAAATAAGAAAGAGATAGTCCCTGCCCTCAGGGAGCTTATAATCTAGTGGGGAAAGACAACATACACAAAGGAGTTGAATGAGTGGGGCAGGGGAGGATCATGGAGCCCAAGGGGAATGCTGTTCCAAAAAGCTGAAGCCAAGCAGAGTTGCTAATGGAGAACAAAAAGGAGAATATGTAAGAAGAAAGGAATATTATATTAGGAACATCACCAGCTACTATCTCTGAGACTTCTGCTATGGTTTGATATGTTTAATTTGATACGTTCTCCATAACCTAATAGTAGATGATGAAAATGTTTTCCCAAGGATGAACTGCATTTCAGGACAACCTCTTCTCAAAACTGTAGTTCCTGTTAGAGTAGATCCTTTCAAGGAAGCCGCACATTGAAAATTGCTTCTCCCACAATGCTTTGGCCACCTTGGAGGAATTCGGTCCATTTTCCAAGATGAGTGCAAACTTCTTCAAAACAGAAGGTCATTTTCTTCCTTTTCATTTTTTATCTTTATAACTTTATCACCTGGCCAAGGATTTACCATGCAATGGGTACTTAATAAATTTTGTTCAAATAAAATAAAATTAAATTTATTCTAGTAGTTATAATCATCAATCCCTCAACTAAAATGTGACTCACCTTCCTCTGCTTCCAGTTGAGTAACAATGGATCTGTAAACCTCAGATCCAAAAGTTTGCTATTCACATTACAATCTTAAGGAAAGCTGCTCAAGTTGATGGTGCCATCCTTTTAGGATATATAGTGGAAGTCTGTCATACATTACTTCAAATTCATTGGTATGTTGATCTAGAATCTAGAAGAGGCTTCAGAGGCCACCTAGTCTAAGACTTTTATTATACAGATGAGTAAAATGAGGACAAAGGAGGTCAAGAGACCTACCCATTCTCATCCAGGTAGTAATAGATATTAATGAACACTGAGGATACAAAAAGACAAAAGATAGCTCCTTGAAGGCAGGGACTTACAATCTAAAGGTGAAGATAACAGGTAAAGAAGTTATACAGAGCAAACTATATACAGGATAAATAGGAAGTAATTAACTGAGAGAAGGTATTAGAATTAAAAGGGGTTGGGGAAGGCTTCAAGTAAAAGAAAAAATTTTAGTTGAGACTTAAAGGAAGACAGGGAGGTCAATAGGTAGAGTGGAACCATTCCAGGCATGGGGGATAGCCAAATAAAATGCCCAAAGTACGGTCCAAAGGCCAGTGTCACTAGAAACTAAGGTCTAAGAAGATTAAAAAGGGGAGAGGGTGGGGAGGCTAGGTTATAAAGGTCTTTAAATGCCAAACAGATCATTTCATAATTGATCCTAAAGACAACAGGGAGTCACTGGAGGTTACTGGGTAGGAGGTAGTGACACTAGGAAAATTGTTTTAGTGACTGAATGAAAGATGGATTAGAGTAAGTAGAGACTTGAGGCAGCAGACCAACCAGAAGGTTATTGCAACAGTCAAGGTGTGAGGTGGTGAGATTCTGCACCAGGGAAGTGGCAGCATCAGAGGACAGAAGGGGACATATTGAAGAGATGTTGCAAAGGTGAAATAGACAGGCCTTGGCACCAGATTGGGTATGAGATGGGAAGCAGGGGGAGAGATAGTGAAGAATCCAGGATGACTCCGAGTTTGTGAACCTGAGGGACTGGGAGAATGGTATTGCCCTGTACAGGAATAAGGAAGGTAGGAGGTAGGGAGGATTTAAGGGGAGAGATAATGAGTTCTGTTTTGGACGTGTTGCCTTTAAGATGTCTACTGGACATCCAGTTTGAGATGTCTGAAAGCCGGTTGTAATAATTAGGAGAGGTAGGATTTGAACCCACATCCTGTACATCTAGAGCTACTTTTAGATCCTTCTTCTATATTGACTTCTCCTAGTATGTTAGCTGCCATTCAGGGCTAGGGATAATCTGTTCTTTGACAACTCTTATCTCCTCTTTACCTAAACATTGTGGATTATTTATAAACCCATTAGCCAATAATCTTTGGGTAAAACAAATTGTCTTTTTGCACTATATTTATTATTCTTATGAGTTGACAGAATACTCCATTAGCAAATTCCATTTTTCTGCCTCTTGCATAACAATATCATAATTTCACAGAAGCCGAAGTTTGAATCTTTAAGTTTGAGGCTTAAAGATTGAGTCTTTTCCCTTTTGGCTCAAGGTTCATTTAATATGTAATCAAATTCCATTCTAGCCTACAGCCAGGAATCTCTATTCAACCTGGGTAGGAAGAAATCAGCAGAGAGTCATTTAATGTCCCTGGGCAGCTAGGATGGTACAGTGTATACAGTGCTGGGCTTAGAGTCAGGAAGACCTGAGTTCAAGTCTAACCTAAGACTCTTAGTAGCTTTGTGACTCTGGGCAAGTTGCTTAATAACTATTTACCTCAGTATCTTCACCTATAAAATGGGATTAATTGTAGCACCTACCTCACAGAGGTTCTTTTTTGTATTTTTTTTTAAATTTTATTAAGCCAGATTAAAATGTAATAGGGAAATTTTTAACAAAATTTTTAAAAATACAATACCAAACGACAACAGCCTATGAGATAGGTCCTATGATTATTCCCATTTTATAGACGAAGATACTGAGGTAAACAGTTATTAAGCAATTTGCCCAGAGTCACAAAGCTAGTATGACTTCAATCTTCAAATGCATTCCATCGCACTACCCCTAATTGTGCAGAATACCTTTCCCGACTCTGGCTAATAGCACTCAAGGTAAGCCTCACTAGAATATAGATCAATAGGTTATGATTTGACCATTCCTGGAATTGTTCTCTGAACATATCGTCTCAATATATTGAGGACAAAGTATGATAATGGTCTGACTCAAAGGTAATTTCAAGCTGGAAATTTTAATAACCTTCTGTTAGCTACCACCTTGCACAGAATAAATTGTTCCCAGGCTATCTAGACTATCACCTATGTGTAAAACAAAGGAATAACTTGGATGGGCCAAAGCAAAAATCAGATGTGTGCGTGTGTGAACGTGTGTGAACATGTGAGAGAGGGTGAGAGAGTGAGCATATGAACGTGTGTGTAACAGTTAACTAGATCCTTGAGGGGTTGCTTATACATTTCATTCTAGCAATCTTGACATAGGATCAATTCCCTTTGTGAGGAGCAATGTTTCTGAAGTTCTTTTGCACCCTTATGATTGCAATTTTTTCCTTTCCAGTGAGATGTTCATGGGTAAGATGATGGGGAAAATTAGTGTTGAAAGAATAAAAAAAGAAAAAAAAGGAAATAAATTTACAATAGAAAAAATGTGACTGTTGTTCATTCTTCATTCTTGAAGAAGACCAATGACATTACAAGGGTAATGTTTTGACTTGCTCGTGAATTGGGTTTGAGTGAGAGAGAGCTGCGCAAAGTCATCAGCTTCACTCTCTCCTCCAGAGTCATTGAAGTCACTCTAAAATCTTTGAAATGTTCAAATGCATCTAGCTAGTACGATGGGTAGAGCCCTGGCCTTGGATCCAAAAACTTGGATCCCTTAGTTCAAATTTGACCTCAGATATTTACTGGCTGTGGTACTCGATCTATCTAGGCAAGTCACTTAACTACTGTCTGCCTCAGTTTCTTCATCTATGAAATGGAGATAATTATACCACCTACTTCACAGGGTTGTTGGAAAAATAAAATGAAATGATATTCTTAAAACACTTTGCCAACCTCAAATCACCATAAAAATAATTATAATGCTTCCAGCTATGACCGGATAAGTGCTGCTTTTATCCTCTCGGTATCAGTAATTCCTCTCACTGTCATCTACTATTACTATAGTACTGTTATTTTTACTTTTATTACTACTACCGTAACTACTACTACCAAGTACGACAAAGACAATAATAACCAACATTTACACAGTGCTTTAAGGTTGGCAAAGTTCTTTACTTAAGTTAAGCTCAGCATAATGGATAATTATCAATGGACAGGTTTAGATCAGATACCTCCAGTTGATCATGCATATTTATTTATATTGCCTCACATTCTTGATGCATCTGCTAAAAAATGATGGCATCCAAGCAGATCAGGACCCTTTTTCCCATCAGCTACTGAATAATAAATGGCTGGTCCTTTACCCCTTTATGTCATGCATTCGATTTTTGAACATCATTGGGAAAATGAAGGCAGTCTTTCCCAATACTGTGACCAAGTCAACATGGTATAGGGAAACCAGATCTCCCTTCTATGTCCTTTTTCTGACACACATTAGCTGTGTGACTCTAAGCAAGTGACTTAACATCTCAGTGGTCTAGGCAACTCCCTAAGACTATAAGTTGCAGAGAATGTGGAAACTTTTATTAATATTCTTTTTTCAAACAAGAAGAACCCATTCCAATATGACAGTGGCTTCAGCCACTAATAAAGCAGCTAGGTGGTACAATTAAGAGATTACTAGGCCTGGAGTCAGGCACACCTGAGTTCACATCTAACCTCAGACACTTAATAGCTGTGTGACTCTGGGAAAGTCACTTAATGGATGTTTGCCTTGGTTTCCCCAACTGGGGAACAACATCAACTTCCTGGGCTTGTTGTGAGGATCAAATAAGATAACAATTATAAAATGCTTAGCACATAGTAGGTGATATATATATATATACACATATATGTATATATATATATATACATATATATATATATACTTAGTGCCTTCCATCATCATTATAATAACTCATTTTTATATTAGACTTTTGCCAAACAACTTATGTATTAAAAATACTTTTGAGCCTCACAGAAACACTGAGAGGTATGAGATATTATTATTTCCATTTTAAGGATGAAGGAACTGTGGTTCAGAAACATTAAGTTGTTTGCTCAGGGTCAAATGGCTAATAAGTATGTGCAACAAGACTTGGACCAATGAGCCCACTTCTTTTATAAAAGGCAGTGGCTGCTGCTACTGCTGCTAGGGAGAATCACTATTTCAATTCAGTTCAATTTGATAAGCGTTTGTTAACTGTGAAGACAGGAATTTGAAAGGAAAATTTAAGTATTTACTATGTAAAAAGCACAATGTGAAGTGCAGGGGATACAAACAGCAAAGTAAAATACTCCCTTCCCTTTTCTCAAGAGCTAATTCTCTAATAGGGAAGAAAAAACATGCAGATTTCAGTGGCAAGTTGTATTGAAAGACCCAAATAAGAATAAAATCCAAGGACTCCAGCCTATCACAGAATTCAGAAAACTGTGAATGGTAATTCATAATAAGTAATTCATATCAAAGATAAATCAACATAATAGTATCTTTAGATTAAGCAGGATCATAAGAGTATCAAAAGATGGAAGGAAAACAAGTACTGTATTTGGAGAAAGAAATGGAGAAAAATTCCTAGATTGATCAAGCCCTAGAAACATTCCTAGAAAGCATTCATGGCTCTCAGCACACAGAATCTTGCAATGATAAAAATTCCAAATGACAAAGAGTTGCAAAAAAAAGGGTATTCAAGTGTCAAAAGAGAGGCGGGCTGAGTAACTAAGTTACTAATTAAAATCTCCTCAAGCTTCTCAACAATCCAGGAAAGAGACCTGATGGGTCAGAAATATTTGCAAGATATAAAGGCATTGGGTTTTGATAAAAAAAAAATGTGGCATATCTAGCAAATATGAATATTCTAAATAAAGTTAGAAAAATTTAATGTGAAAGAAAAATTAAGAGGAAAAAAGTCAACATTAAAGTGATCCCTTTAAGAATTCAAGGAGGAATTCTTAGTCCTTAAAGAATTGTACTAGATCTAAAGGTATACAATAAAGACAACAGAACATTACAAACCTATCATTAGCTATATGGTCAGTTTTACAATGTAAATTATAGGCTCAAAAAAAGGAACAAAGAAATAAGGTGGTAAATATATACCATCATGAATGAAAAAGTGATAAAATGTATATAAACAAAATGCATGTGCATGCATAGATTATTTCGTGCAATGGAAAAAGATGGTTAGGTATGTAGTATGAAGACCTGGTTTGAACGAACTTAACTTCTTTACTACCAATGTCATTTTACACAAATCTCATAATCTCACTGGGCCTCAGTCTCCTCATCTGCAAAATGATAAGGTTGGCATAGACAACCTCTGTGTTTCCTTCCAAGTTGAAATCTCTAGTCAAATGACAGTGTGTATCCAGGGCTAGCCTTAATGTCAGGTGATATGAGTTTCAAGTCATGCCTCTGATACAAACTGGCTGCATGACCTGGGCAAGGCATTTACCACCCCACAACTCTCTAAAACTATAAATTGGAAAAGAGTTGTTGATGTGTATTGATCAAGAGAGCTCCTTTCCATGGAACTCCCTACACTGATGAAACTCTAGTCTTGATACTGCCCTCAAAAAATAGATTATAATTAACCTTATAAGAATATAATAATATGCACCTAATATAATACACATAAACACACCAAAAAAAGGAGCATTTAAAAAGTCTTTGTGGAGGGGGAGAGGAAAAGGCCAAGAAGGAGGAATGTTAGAAATTCCCAAAACCAATCTCTTAATTCAACCCCCCCATATGTATGTCTCTATCTGTATGTGTACACATATATGTACACAAACATATATGCATATTATTCACATATGAACATATAATATATACATATAAATACACTTATATATATACAGATATACGTAATATATGCTATGTATATATATTACATACATATGTCTCTAAATATATAGTTTAAATGACCAAAAGTATCAGTCCAATAAACTATATCGTTTAGCAACAGAAACAGATGTAGGAAAAGAAAATTGATTTTACTTCCTCCAGATATTAAGAAAAATCTTGATAACTACATTATTTGTAACTGCGAAATACTGGAAACAATATAAATGTCCAGCACCTAGGGAATAGCTCAGCAAATAGCTGTGTACAAATGTAACAGAAGTCTTTAATGCAATTATTAATGACAGCTATGAGGAATAAAGGGAAATGTGGAAATGCTGATATGAAATAATGAGAAGTGAAGAAAGGAGGAGAAGATCAGGCTATGCATTGGCTATGACTATATCAAAGGCAACTACATGCAGAATTAAGGTGAACGAATAAACGAGGAAATGAAGGGAACACAAAGGGAGGATTAACTGACAGATTGCCTTAGGTAACTAGGTTGAAGTCATTTGTTTAACTAGCTGTTGATTTATGTTTTATTGCTTTTCTTGGTTTTTTCATAATTATTTTTTAAAAATACTTTAATTTCTAGCATCCATATGAACTCATAATCCTTTCCAGCAGGATGGCTTGACCAGAGGTCAGCTTAGTTATGGTCTTAAGGAGTTGGTATGCTAAAAAGAAAGAGGAGAGAAGTTTTTATGGTCTCCTTTAATATATTCCCTTATGAGAATTCTTTGGGATAGATCCAATCCTTTTTTTTTCTATTCAATATTAATGTTTGGGTTTTAGCATTCCTGGTTGAATTAGATAAAATATGTTTCCAAAAGATGGGTTATCTTTTGATATGTCTCTAAACAGCTGTCTGTCTTCACTAAGGGTCCTGCAACTAGCCCTCTAAGTAGATTACCATAAATTTAATTAAAAGTAAAAGTAATAAGCATGTATTAAGCAGCTAGCATGTGCCAGGAACTGTACTAAACACTTTACAATTAATATCTCATTTTGTCCTCACAGCAAGAAGCAGGTGCTATTATTATCATCCCTATTTTACGGATAAGTTGTCATTCATCTTTGGTTTTTGAAGAGGACCAATGATATCACAGGGTTGTCTTGACTCATGGTGAATTGAATTTAAATGAGGCAGAGCCGTACAAAGTCATCAGCCTCGCTCTCTCCTCAAGAGTCATTGAAGTCCAGTGGTGAGACAAAACTCAAGAAGACAGCCAATGGTTGAGGATGCAGTGGGTTACCTTGGTGTCTTTAACGTCTGACCAAGGTCTCCATGCTGCACAGTGCCTGATTCAGCCTCCTTCATCAGGCTGTTGGAAAAAAATTGTGCTCATCCACCCATTCTGCCTGGGGAAGTAATCACACACTTGAGGTAGACACCCCCCTAACTCACCATAGGGCTTGTGGCCCATTAGTTACCCTCAACCTGATTTAGACAATCTGCCAAGATGGTTTATCAGATTGCAGCCATTACAGCTTCTTGGAGCCACAAATGAGAGTTGACTGCCAAGTGTATACCAAAGATGGGGCAGCAGTCCCGCAAAGGGCTTGGCAAGCCCTCACACCAGAGGTACTAGTCCACATTGAACATTCATACACCCAAGCAGATGAGTAAACTGAGGCCTACAGAGGTTTTACCCAAGGTAAAACAGCTAATAAGCATCTGGGGCCACATTTGAATTTGGGCCTTTCTGATTCCAAGCCCAAAGCTCTATCTCCTGTACAAACTAGCTGTTTCTAGACACACAACAGTAGTCCTGGGAAGTTCTAAAACTCTCCTTGGGAGGTCCAAGCAATCACAATTAGAAAGGAAGTTTGGCATCTTGTATTCCAACCCTCTGTTTGCTACATGAATGCCTTCCATAGCACTCATACCTGACAAATGGTTAACCATATCTAAAACAACAACAACAACAAACCAAAAACTAAATTATTGATAAACCCTATTCAATTATTTTTAACCACAAATTCATTAAGACCAAAAAAAATACAGTCTCCAATTTCCTGGAGACTTCATTCTAATATGGAAGTTAACAATAGAATGCAATATTGCAAAAAAGTGGGTCTAAATTGCATGAAGATGTATAAGAAATATGAAATCACCTTCCCTGGGCGGTGGGTGGTGGGGCGGGGAGAGGAGGATCAGGAGAAGTATCACTGAGGAGGTGATACCTGAGATGGGACTTTAAAAGAAGAAAAGGCTTTTAGCAGGCACAGATGTAGAGGAAATTTGTAATAGAGATGCAGTGGGAAAGGGACAGAGTTAGACCAAGGAACAGCTAGGCTGTTAAGATATATTCTGGCTGTATCATAGAGGGAATGTAGGAATCAATGTACAAATAAATGAATGAAAAACACATTTAGTGAGTGCTTATTATGCACCAGGCACTGTTATAAGCAGGACACAAAAATGAAATGAATCTGGAAAAAATAGGTTAGAGCCAAGTGGTTTAAGATTATAATAGATAAGTGTACTTTTTTTTTATTTTATCCTCAGGGCAATGGGGAGCAACTGAAGCCTAGGGAATGAAGCAGTCAAAACTATTCATGAGGAAGATTGTTTTGTTTGCTCTATGGAGTATATTGGAGAGGGAAGAGGCTAAAGGAAGGAAAACCAGTCAGAGGCATGTCTAGTCCATTTTTGATTGTTAAGATTGAGGTCTACAAGAGATAATAAGACTCGACATGGTAAAGTAGATACCTCTGCCCCCAAGGAACAAAACTTCTCAACATGGTCTTTGTAAAGAGTGATGCTAGGATTGATTCTTGGTCAGACATAAATAGAATAATCTCTTTCGGTATATATTTACCAGTTTTTATGTTCTTGATAAGTAACAACCATGTATAAACTGAGTCTCCAGTGGGTGGGTAGTTTTCTGTTATGATAGTGATGGAATTTATCTGTTTCTTATCCAATCAGCACAATATGACCAGCAACATCTTTTTTTGTCCAGGCCTATGATCTCTAACTGGTCTGTTACAGCAAGATGGCTCAGTAGACAGAGTACTGATGAGCCTGGGGTCAGAGAGGCCCAAGTTCAACTCCAACCTCAAATACTTATTAGCTGTGCGACCTTGGGCAAATCACTTAACCTCTATCTGACACAGTTTCCTCATCAATAAAGTAGGCATAATAATAGCCACTATTCCTGGGGGTTATCACAAGAAACAAATGAGATTATATTCAGTGCCTGTTTACATAATAAGTGCTTCCTTCCCTCCCTACCATATCAGATAGTTGCCTGGCACACTGAGAAATTAGGTGACTTACTTAAGGCTAAAATAGCACTTGAACTCAGGCTGGTCTTCTATATTATGCCACTCTACTTTTAAGTAGTTATTATTTAAATATTTTAAAAAGTGTTCATTACCTGGATGCTTCTACAATGCATATGAATTCCAAAGGCTAACTCAATGTTATTAAAAATCCAATATTTTAAAGACAATTCTACAATGAAATTCACAAGAATGCCACCAAAAATTTTTCTTCAAACAAAAATCCTTGTGATTGATACATAAAGAACGTCAGTCTCTGAGAATGACAATCTGTCACCCTTTATGTGGAGTGAATTCAATATTAAATTAAAAACTATAGAAAATAATTAAGGAGAAAGCCACCCAAGCTCATGTCAAAAAAAATAGGACTTTTAAAGTAATTATGAGGGCATAATCAAGTTAGGAAGTTAATATAATTTAGGAGAGGAATTCTAATAGATTGATGACATTAATTTGCTACTAGTTACTGACAGCTAGCAGAAACTTGGTAAGTCTCCACTAAGTATACAGAGTTCCTTAAAAAGTCTATGTAAAAAGCAAATATAGAAATGTCATATAAAAGACATATCCCAAAAGACTGAAAATGAAGTAATGATATGATTTGATACAAGATGTCATCATCTCCATTTTGAATTGCCAATCGGTAAATATATTCCCTTCTAATTATTACACAATTAATAAACAAAATGGGGGAATCAAATGAAATAAACTTACAAATTTACAATACTTCAAAAGAAATTGAGTTCATAATTTTAAGTCAAAATTAAATTATAGTAGATTATTAACACTGTATTGAAAACAATGGAAACAAACTGCATAGAAATTTAATGGATTTATTATATCATGAGCGAAATTTTAAGATCTACTTGTCGTAGTCAACATCTACGAACACATAAATGACCTTATAGGCTCTTTCCATTCAATGGAAATTAATCAGCATACTTAGAAATGAGGCTACTATACTCAGCCTAAGCAGCACTTTTATTTTTTGCCCTATATGACTCCTGAACTAATTTTAGTTCATATCACTCATAGAATTCAGAGCTTCAAATTTGAATGGGACCTCGGAGGTCTTCTAAGTTCAGTCTGTACCTGAACAGGAATCCCTTCTATAATAGGCTGATCATTGAGGCATTGTTTGAATTGCTCCATTGAGAAGGAAACCAACACCTTCAGAGGAAATTCATTTTTGTTTCAGATTGGTCAAATTATTAGGAAGGCTTTCTTTGTAAAAAGCTAAAAGCTGCCTCGATCCCCAACTTCTAGCCCTTGCTTCTAGGTCTACCCTCTGGGAACAAACAAAGCAAATCTAATTCCTCTTCCATGTGACATCCCTTCAAACATTTGCAGATGATTGTGATGTCTTACTTAAGTCTTCCCTTTCTAAGAAAAATATCCTCATCTCCTTCAAAAGATTCTAGCCTGGCATGTTGTTGTGTTTTACGCTCCTGGTCACTGAAGTCTGTATGCACTCTAGCTTATGAATAGGAATGGGAACTGGCCCTGTGATTTCAGCAATACAAGGAACTTCCAGATGAGCCAACTGGTTAACAAGGAAGTTTAAGGTTGGAACTTCTAGTCTTAGAGAATTGCTGCAGTAGATGAGAGATGGAGTGACATATGCAGAGGAACACAAGCCAGTATGTAACAGATGGGATCTGGACCTGGGTGTTCCCAGTGCAGAGGACAGTTCTCAGTCCTCTAGGCCACAGCTACCTCTATGGTGCATAAAATGCACCGCTCAGGACAAAACAAAGTACTTACCAAGTAGAGCAGAACGATCATATTCCTGGTCCTATATTCCCCTGACCTACTTGTCTAGCCATTTAAAAAAAAAATCCAGCAAGACCTGTTCTTGACGAATACATGATTGATCAATCACCACATCTCCTCCCAAATGTTGAAAAATCTTCTCTTTTTTTAATATGTTCTACAATTTTGCAAGTAATCAAAATGCAGGTGGCTGACTCATCTACAATTTACCTGTGTTACTTTTCTCTTCTCTCCTCTCCTTTCTCTCTCACTCTGTCCCTTCCTCTCCATCTCTCTCTCTCTCTGTCTCTCTTTCATATGGACACACATGAATTGCATCTTGCCCATTCACTGTGACCTTTCAGAAATCACTGACAGTGACTCATCTATCACATCTACCAGTTCTTCCTATAGGATCCTACATTTAAAATGATTGAGCATTAATGGAATTAATTTAAATGATTTAAATCATTTAAAATGATTGAGCATTAATGGAATTGATCAAAATGGAATGAGCATTAGATGCCATCTCATTCAAACCCCTTATTTAACAGATGAGGAAACTGGAGTCTACAAAACTATTGTAATTTACTTAGGGTCAAACAGTGAAAAAGCCAGGATTTGATCCCTACCCTCTGTCTCTAAACCAGTCACTGTCAGTACTGAAGAGCATACAGCCTTTTCTTTCAGTTCCCTGAGGTGTGGTTCACTGAGGGTTGGTAACTTGAAATTGGCAGCCAGGTGGCACAGTAAATAGAGTTCTGGACCTGGTGTCAGGAAGGCTCATCTTCCTGAGTTTAAATCTAAGCCTCAGACACTTACCAGCTGTGTGACCCTGGGCAAGTCACTTAACTCTGCCTCAGTTTCCTCATCTGTAAAATGAGCTGGAGAAGAAAATGGAAAGCCACTCCAGTACCTTTGCCAAGAAAACCCAAATGGGGTCACAAAGATACTATTGAAACAACTCAACAGCAACAACAAAAACTTACGGAAAAAAATTACAGAAGGGAAGCTGTCTGCTTAGTCTTTACCAACTTCTTACCTTGTTCTCAAGTCCATATGGAAACCATATCATTTTTTGGTGCTATTCCTCCCCATCCAAAAATTATTCTACTTGGTAGTCAACAAGGCAATAATTAAGTAGGCAATGTGCAAAGCAGTGGAGAGAAAAGGGCAAAAACATGGTCTCTGCTTTCTAAAAGTTCACATTTTAATGAGAGAAACAGCACGAAGATAGCTACGTACACATAAAAGAAATATAGTATAAATGGAGGGTCTCAGAATGATAGCACTTAGGTGGAGTGAGAGTTCAGAAAAGGGCTGAAGAAAGGTAAGATTGGAGTTGAGGCTGCAAGGATACCAGAGAAGCCAGAAGGTATAGCTAAGGAGGGAGATCATGCCAGAGCCCAAATCATTATTATCACCCACTGACTCCATGCTGTGGTCCTAACCCTCTTTGATGTTTCTTTACTTTTAAGATACAAAAAGTTTCCTCTCTCTTATTTTTTAACATTCATCCCTATCATTCTCAGGCGTAAGCCCTCCTGATACAATTCTCATGGGCCCATGTTTCTCTTTAGCATTCACATGCCCTTTCCTTTCCTTCTTTCCATTTTTTATGTATATCTGTTAAAAAAAATGTCAGTCAATTGCATATTTACATATGACTTTGTAGGAAAACCTCCTTTTTTCCTTATCAGAATCATTTTCTTTTGTGCATATAAAATGTGAATAAAATGTTTTTACTTTACTTTCAGAAGTAACATTTCAGTCCTAGACATTTTAATGCTAAGAAATCTAGCAAAAGTCACCTACCTTGAACAGGAAAGATACAGGTGTCATTTGGCCCCCGAGGTCCCTTCCAGCCCAGGGCTATGATCACGTGTTCTTACAATCTACAAAAACACAAAAACAAAAAACCATGAAGATGTATTTTTTTTGTTGGTGATTATAGCTTGGCATGACCATGTGAAATCAGACCCGTGGCTGTACATGTGATGTTGCACATAGTGTTTACTGAGTGAGCAAAGGAGAAGATGGGTGTGAGTAAGGGACAGCACAAGATGGAGCTAGTTTTTGAGCAACTGCTAAATGGGTCACAGTCACTCTGGACTAAGTGTCATGGCTGAAGGGCATCTGAGTATAGATCCACTGAGGACATTCTGTGCTCTGAATGAGCCAGTGTTAGACTGTAGGTATGTGGAAAACTGAGATCTAGGCTAAGGCAGAGCCTGTCTATCTCTTGGGCGGCCTAAGAAATTACAGGTCTTAAGCCTTATTTCTTAAAAAGCACAGAGCAATATTAGCATTCTGGAACCTGAGCTGATCAAGTCCTGATAGATGGAGATATCCAACAGGCCAGCTTTGAGATGCCAGTAGGGCATCTGGGGGAAAAAATAAGCCAATGTGCCTAGGTTCTGGATGTAAAGTGAAGTGTTTGTGAGAGGGTTTGAGTGAGTCCACATGTCATCTAATTGTTGCTGTTGTAGACATGTCTGGCTCTTCGTGAGCCCACTTGGAATTTTCTTGACAAAGGTAGTGGATCGGTTTGCTATTTCCTTCTCCAGCTCATTTTATAATAGAGGAAATTGAGGCAAAGAAGGTTAAGTGACTTGTCCAGGGTCATATAACTAGTAATTGTCTGAGGCCAGATTTGAACTCAGAAGTCATCTTCCTGACTCCAGACCCTGCACTCTATCCACTGCTCCAACTACTTGCCCATCATCTAATTAGAGAGGCAGCATTCCGTAATGAAGAGTGCTGAATTTGAAACCAAGAAGCTAAGGGTTCAAGTCACCATGTAACCCTAAACAAGTAACTGAATGTCTCTCTAAGAACTTTCTTCTCTCTCTAGTATAATGGAGGGCTGCTGCTCTCTAAGGTCCTTTCCGGTTGTGACCCTATGGCCCTATACTAACTAAAATAGCAGCACCTAAATTATGCAGTTCTACCTCTGGGCTACTCTCCAACTTATGCTCACAGATTTATAGAAAGCTACTAGTGCGAGAAAAATTGAATGAAATAGTGGTGTGACGATCCTAGCCAGAATTTTACTGATTTAACCAGTGAGATGTTTGCTGTAATCATACAGCAAGTCCTGTGAAGACATAAATGCCTCAATCATGGTAGGGCAAAGTATGCCAGTGATATCTTGCTTTATGATATGAGCCTCAGTCATCTAATATCAGAAAATAAAGTAATAATTACAGACTATTTCCAAGTTTTGTTCTCAAAACACTCTTTACTACTAGAATCCTTTAATCCTTATATATTTTTTCTACTATTGCCTTGTATTATTTTACACCATGAAGAGTAATGGGGAAAATGTATCAGAATGTCTCCAGAAGGGAGAAATGTATTTCTAGCTTTACTGCATCAATGTGTACAATGAATGATGAAAAGGAAAGAGACAGGCTCCCCATCTTTCTTTTACCCTCTTCCTGAAAATTTTATTCTAAACTATGGCTCAGTGGTGAGAGAGGAAAAAAGATTGCCGTTGTCACATATGCCCAAGCATAAAAAGTTTACCACCATAACAATGACAGCTTGTCCTCTGCTCTGGGAGCTTCCATAAGTGAGATGAAAACACAAGGGCTTAAGGAAAGCTTGCATGCCGATTGAGTTTGGGATGCTGAAAGTCGAGCTTGACTTGGCTGGAATTGCTTCTTTTAGTGCTTGCAGGTGAGTTGTGGTGTGACTCAGAATCTATTAAACAAACCAGCCTGAGAAGGATTAACTTTTCTAGGGAAGGAGTGAAGATGCATCATCTGGGAGGTGGCATTGCTCTTGATTCTGACAGACAGAAACATCCCCTTCTGATAAGGATAGTGAAAAACAGACAGCTTGAAAACAAAACTTAGGAATCCTCAATTGCTTTATGGAGACAAAAAAAGATTTTTCACCCTGCTTGGAAAGCTAAATTCCTTTCGCAATTTGTCTCCATTGTGCTAATTTTTTTAATACCAAATTAAACTACAAAATGTCTTCGAGAGTTTGATGATCGAAAGATGTGGTCACCTTGACCTATATGATTTATAAACCATGTAAATCATAATAAATATTTCCAATGTATTCTGATACTCCTGCTCTCTTTTAAATCTTATTGAATACTTCATTCTTCCTCAATATACTCTATGCTGTATGCATGACACATTTTTGAGATCAATCTGCATTATTAACACTTTCTCTGTCATTTTCTCAAGTATAGACAATCAGCAAAGTAATAAGCTGAGGCCTGATTTGTAGTATTTACCCATTTCCAAGGTATAAATGCTCACAGTGAATATTTATTGATTAGGTCTCATGATATCATTCGAGCTGGCCCCAACACATCACTGGAATGACTATGAAGAGTAGAGAGAAATGGGGTAGAAGTGAGAGATGCTGGGGAAGTTAGAAACAGTAGGATGTGGTGACAGACTACATATGTAAGATGAGGGAAAGTGAGAAAATGCAACATGAAAGTTGGTAATCTTGGGGACTAGAGGAATGAAACAGTGATATTTGAGAAAGAGGTGCATTTAAGGGGACATACAATGTTGTAACAACCCATTTTTGTCTGCTCATCATGTGATGCTCTTTCATATCCAAAGAGAAAAAGTATGTGTGTTTATGTGGAAGAATGAAAGAAGAAAAAGAAGTCTTTTTCATCCATGATTTAAGAATATAAAACTCCACTGGGAGGTATATGCTACAGCAAAAACTGATGGGGTAGGGATAGGATGTGGTGATATGCATCATTAGGGAAGCCATTGGAAATTCTGTTTGCCAAAACTATGGAAGTTGTCTGGGTTGGCAAAGATTATAACCATTCTGAGGGTTTCACACCCTGCACTGCCCTGAAGATCGTCAGTGAAAGGGGACAGGGTAAAGAAGTATTTAAGGGGGGGGTAGTATAGCTTTATTAAAGACAAGACTATAGGAGCAGACTGGGACATGATGCATGTTACAATTAGTTGATCATGCGTTCCTTGGAGTCGACTTCCCTGTGTTTATTCCATGGCTTACATATTGAAAACCACTGGTCTAGCCACACATGTCTCATCATAGATTTGTGAAATTGATTTAAAAAATTCAGGTATTGAGCTTTATATTTATACCTATTATTATATCTTGAGAGCTATCCCTATGATTTGGCTCATCTTTCTAGTGTATTGCTATTTTTTGGATCCTGAATTGAACTCCAACCCTAGGAAGGAGCCATATGCTTTCTACCCTGTTTTATACCACCTTCTCCTTGTAAATACACTTGGGTTGATAGATGTTAGTTACAGTTGAAAGGATACCAAATGTCTAAAGGTTAATCCTGAATTTAACTGGGGCAGAGATAAAAAGCTTAGTAGCACCTCAGAAATGAATTATTGGAACATACCAATTATAGTTGAATCATTTAAAAAAAGATAAAGAGTAAATTGAAAAATAAAAATAAGGTATTTTTTACTAGCACTTTTTGATAATTTCTAAAAGGCACAGCACACACTTTTTGCCTGTTATACATCATTTTATGCAGTCTTACACATGGTATGTCCTCAATAAATGCAAAAATTAATTTGTTATTAAGGTATATAATTATTATAACATGGCATAGGAGGGGAAAAAGTAAATATTTTATGCATATACCTAGTATCCTGCACAGTTCTCTTCACACTCTGGGTCTCTGAATGACAAGTATTTTAGCAGTATGAAAAATAAAATCCATGTGCCTCTCTAGGCCTCTGTTTGGTCATCTATAATTGAAGAGGTTAGACTAGATAATACTTAGGTCCCTTGGACCTCTGATATCCTGTGATTCTATAATACTACTCATAATCATGGTGTTTTGAGGTTTAATAGGAATTTTACATAGGTTTTCTCTAACTGTGATTATTTTGCAGACATGAGATAATAAAAACTCCTGAATTCAACGAATGCTTATACCTTTACCAAGCTGTGAAGTTATTGCTCCCGCTCATCTCCCCAGAGTAACTTTGATGACTAGATTTTCTGGAACTAGTTCTCACAGAACGACTTCACCAGAATCCAATAACTACGACTATAAATACAGTTTTAAAATCTAAACATTACTTTACACAAACAACAATGATAACAGACAATTTCAATCAACAGCAGGGAAGTACTTTTCCAAGACAATTTCCTCCAGTTACTTGGTAAATCATTTCAGATTATGATAAAATGTTCTATCCATAGTTTTCTCAGGATGATTGATTTATAGTAATATTTTTTTCTTCTCGCAAAAAAATTTGTGGCAAAATAGATCCTAATCCTCTAGATAATCAATGAAATATTCACCCACACAACATGTAACATCTGCACACTTGAAAAGCATCACTCAGAATATTAAATAATCACATCCATCCCTAAGTTTAGTTATGTTTACTCTTAGAATAAGTTTATCGACAATCTGGCTCCAACATTTGCAACACAAAGAAAAACCTAGTTCATCTTTCTCTAAGAGATATCAAAGAATTAAACAAAAATGAGCATATTTAAAAACTTTGGGGCATTCTAAGTGACTATTTTTCAGTTAAGATAAAAATATATAAATATAATTATCTACCAGCTTGCTTCTTCAAAGAGAAATAGAATTCAGATGGGTACGAGCATTTAATGATGTATTTGTGTAATGGAGAAAAAAGATTGAATAATAAATGCATAATATGTTAATATGTTATCTATGAAGTTCTGGATGGTGTAGTGTATAAAGAACTGGCCTTGGAGTCAGCAAGGCCTGGTTTCAAGGCCTATCACTTGCCTGCTATCTTTGTGACCCCTAGTGGTCACTAAAATCTCTAAAGCCCCAAGCAATTCATTAAGACTTCATGTTACAGAGCAGTTTCGTCGGTAAAGATTTCGTTACCTGGGATTCCCCGGACCAATGAAATTATAAGATCATAAGATTATAGGATACTAGATAGAGAGATAGAATGGAGGTTTGATAAGGGAAGGAGCAGTCATCTTTATAAATTATCCAATCCAGTTAAACAAGTGCATACTACCGCCATTGCCGGGATGAGGAGGTGAGAGGAATCCCCTCCCTTAGCTTTACTGGATGTGCAAAGGAAAGTAAGAATTATCTGTGTCCCAGCATAGAGGCCATCTTGAACAAGGCCAAAGCTGTTTCTTCTCTCTTTTTTTACCACAGAGTGGATGCCTTTCGTTCTCTTCCTTTCCATATTCTTGACCTTGAGCAAATAATCAAATGATACTATTTACACATATCAACTGATTATGGAAAGAATATAGGCCCTGGAGTTGGACTACCAGGATTCAAGTCACACCTCTGGCATTGACTGACTAAAGGCTAGTTAAGTAAACTCCATGAGCCTTGATTTCCTCCTGTCACTTAACTACTCCATGCCTCATTTCTCTCATCTATAGAATAGGTAAACCATATATATGGTATTTCAATGGAGTGATATCACTAAAGCATTTTTTCATGCTTGCTCTCTATATAAACGAGATCTATTATTATGATGTCCAAAAACTAATAAAGAGAACCGTAATAGTATTGCTAGTATATCACCTGACCTGTGTTAGCCTTAGTTTCTCATTTATATAATGGAAGTAATGTTACCCATCATATATAATTACCTCAAAGTGTTCCTGTAGGAATCAAATCACCTAATAAATGTAGCAATTTTTGAACCTTAAAGACTTATATACATGTCACCTCTTGTTTTTGTTCTTATCCTTTTTCATCCTATTATTATCAGTGAATTCTCTTTAAAGTATTGATGACAATTCTTTATGACAAATAACAGAGTTTTGATTTTTCTTTTACCAATTCTATCTTAAACTACTAATGAAATGGCATTTTATTTGTATTTTGTATTCTCTAATATTGAAATAGTATCACATACAGTGTCAGAGTGTTAGACTGTGAGGTCCCCGGGGTGAACAAGTCAACAAGCACTTTTTTAACACCTACTACTACCTAACACTACGCCAGACATTATGCTAAGTCCTGGGGTTACATATAGAGCACCCCTCCCCCCCAAAAAAGGCCTTGCTTTCAAGGGACTCAAGGTCTATTGGAGAGATAGCATGTAAACAATTATATAAAAACAAAATTTATACAGGAAAAATTGGAGATAATCTCAGAAATAAGGCATTTCCATTTAAGAGAATTAAAAGTAAAGTTTTCCTGAAGAAGGTGGGATTTGAAGAAAGTCAAGGAAGCCAGGAGGTAGAGATGAAGAGAGAATTTCAGGGACTGCTGACAACCAGCAAAAATGCTTTGAGTTGGGAGGTGGATAGTTGTAATGTTAGGTGGCACAGTGGATAAAGTACTGTTCCTGGAGTCAGGAAGTCTCCTCTTCTTGAGTTCAAATCTAGTCCCAGATGCTTGCTACCTGTGTGATCCTGGGCAAGTCACTTAACTCTGCCTCAGTTTCCTCAACTGTAAAGTGAACTAGAGAAGGAAATGACAAACCACCCTGGTATTTTTGCCAAGAAAATCTCAAATGAGGTCATAAAGAGTTAGATATTACTCAAATGACTGAACAGTGACAACAGCAAAATGCAATGAAAAGCAAGGAGGCATGAATAACCGGGATGCAAAGTACATGGAAGCAATAGGTTAAACCTCTGCTTTAGGAAAATCGTGAGGTGAGAATGACCTGAGTGGGGAGAGACTTGAGGCATAGAGACCAAACCAAAGGTTATTACGGTAGGCCTGCCACAAGGTGATGAAGGACTCAATAGTGGCAGTATGAGAAGAGAGAAAGGGGCATAAAGGAGAGATGTTAGAAGATAGATGGTAGACATGACAAAAGACTAGATATGAAGATAAAAGAAGGTGAGAGGTAAAGGTTGACACCTATGTTTTGAGCCTGGGTGACTGGAAGTATGTTGGTATCTTCAATAGTAATGGAGAAATTAGAAGAGTAGAAGATTTGGAAGGAAAGATAATAGTTTGGTTTTGGACATGTTTAAGATGTCTATGAGACATCCAGTTTGAGATGTCCAATAAACAGTTACAGATGTAAGACTGGAGGTCAAGAGAGAGATTAGAGCTGGATAAATAGATCTGAGAATCATCTGCATAGATGATAATAGAATCTATGTGAGCGGATGATATCCCCAAGAAATATCATATAGGGAAAAGAGAAGAGGGACAAAAACAGAAAGGTGGAACAATTACCAGGCACTATCAGAAGAAGATCTAACAAAGGAGATAGACAAAGGGTGGTCAGACAAGTAGGCAGAGAATCATATGAGAGCAGTATCTAGAAAAACCTATATAAAAGAGAATACGAAGGAGCAGGGAGCGGTTGAACGTGCCAATGGGTGCAGAGATGTCAAGAAGGATGAAGGTTGAC
>CM053624.1:347799487-347817737 GCA_028646595.1 Phalanger gymnotis
GTAAGCTTCTGTAACTTATCATAGAAATTTTTCTGGAGCATTGAATTCTTTCCCTTTGGTCATACAAATATACACAAAAGAACCAGGATTTCAATCCATGTCTTTCTTCTAAGATTAGTCTCTATATGCTATGAAATGCTCTCTCTTGGTCACCATTTTGCAGATGAGAAAACTGAAGCTAAATGAGGACTCAGGTAACTCAAAAGGCTCAAGTGACTTGCTCAAGGTCAAACAGGTAGCAAGTAGCAGAGTTAGCATTCAAACCCCTGACTCCCAAAGCATTGCTCATACACTGAGAGAGACTGCCTCTCCAACATAATTTAATTTCCGTTATACAACACCATAACAGATTTATAAAGGTAGTAGATGCCCAGTTATTTCATTTTCCTAAACAGTCAGAAAGTAGTTGCCCTCAACATTATGGACTTAATTCTGCAAATGCTACTGGGAACCAGCATGATGATGTCTCTCGTTCTTTGTTGTTGTTGGCGGTGGTGGTATTGCTTGTGTTGTATAGAAATATCTACTTCTTATTGATACTGGGTTTTTTTAATGCTATGTTTGAACTTGCAAAGGCAACTAAAACGGTGAGCAAATGTTACACATTTGGGGGGTGGAAGACTCCTCTGATTCAAATTTAATTCAAGACCTTTCCCAAGAAAATGAAAAATGATAATGAGTAAAATTCAGTGTATAACAATCTATATGCAAATATCTTTAATTGTTTTACAGCTACTCACATTTGTTAAATATTTTGACATCATAGTTATTGCAAAACTGGATCTTGGTTCATCACACACTTTTTAAATTTACATGGTAGTCTATAAGATTCTGAAGGATGATTTCATTGATGGGAATATTTTCTCTACTGGTTTAGACTCCAGCCAGTCTATACTGTTTGCCTCATTTATAACTTTTACAATAAACTTTTGCAATAAACATTTATAAAGCACCTACTAAATTTAGGGCACCATTCTGGGCACTAGAGAAACAAGAGCAAAAACAAAAAGTTTTTACCCTCAAGGAACATGAATTTAGATGAAGAAGGATACAATATGGTCTTAAATAGCTAAATCTTTGTTGGGAGTCATCCAGTACATCAGAGGTTGTTTCTTTGGATTCTAGCATGATAGTCATGCTGCGGATCTATCATAGCTCACCTTTGCTACAATTGACCTCCCTCTCTGAGGTATATCTCAGGACTGGTATCCAATCCCATAAACATTTATTAAGAACCTGCCATGTGCCAAGGCACTATGCTAAACACTGGGATTACTAAGGATTGGGAATAAAAAAAGAAAGACAGTCAAATCCTTTCAGGAGTTTACAATGTAAAGGGAGACACGGCACACAGAAGGAGGCATAAGAGGAGAGAAAGGCACACAAGGAAAGGACACTAGGGGTTACCTGGTGTGGAGGTATCTTGTTCTGTGGAATTAAAACCAGGGTGGGCAGCAGATCCGGAGAGGAGGGAGCTGAGTGTCCGGTTCCCGCCCTTTTTAAAAGAACGGCAGAGTTTGGGAGGAGTTTGGTACTCCACCCTCCAGCCTTGTAATCAGAGGGGAGAAGAAGCTGAGGCAGGTGGTGTCCACCAAAGCTTCATTTAGCAGGTGGGTTAAGTAGTGAAGAGCTCATCCTGGCAGGGGCATCTTATTCTATGGAATTTAAATCAGGCAGGGCAGTAGATTGTTTCAACAGTTCGGCTAGCAGCTGCTGTGGGGGTGTAAAACCAACAACAACCAGCACACAGAACACTGCAAAAGCCCAGGTCCTTTTGATCTGCTTTACTAAGGAAAGCAACGTTAAGAGGTTAACAAGCTTACTTTAATCCAGCATACGAATATCATTCACTCAGTTCAGGGGAAAAAGCCAACACCCTGAACTTCAGAGCAAATGCAATCAAATTTCAAACAGACCAAATACAATTCATAGTTACTAACATCTGAGTTCAACCGGGGAACTCAACAACAGCTGGCGCAGAGTCATGCATCACTACTGCTGCAGCTCAGAGCTCCGAAAAAAGAAAGCCAACCCCTGGTTTTATATATCTTGTTCAGGGTCAAAGGTGAGTCACACATGCAACTCACCCACGTGACCTAAAATCGTCACTAAAATGCGACTTAGACCCATGTAGTCTAAAAGCCTCTGATGTCACAAACATGTCACTCAAACCCATTTTGATTGCCAATACATAGATACAGTGGTATAATTTGTACATTTTATGTAACACTTCTTGTACAATAATATCTTGTATAGATATCTTATATAATATTTCTTGCATGCAAATTCTCAGTGGTAAGGTGCTGCTACCTCAGACCATCTGAATTCTGATTCCTTGGAGATTTAGGCACCCATGACTTATTGCCACACAACATCCCTAGAAAAATAATTGGTGATAAAAAGATAAGTTTATGTTTCAAGGAATACTTAATTTCTATGTAACATAACAATATTTGTGTGCAACTCTATACTAATCCTATGAACATTTATGTATCTTTTAGACTCTAAATAGTACCTCTATAAGCAAAATATTCTTATACCTGCATGAAAAGTACATTATAATGGAGCACAGGGTCATATGAAAGGGATAATTACTACACTTGGACGATGTTTAACTCAGGTGGGTGACAGAAAGATTAGCAAATGAATAAGAATTTTAGACCACAAATTTCTATTGCTTTAAGAGATGCTAACACAAATTGTAAACAAGGCAGGAACCAGAGCAAATGAAATAACTCCATCAGTGGCAGGAATTTTCAATGCAAAGGAATAGAAATACATGCTATTGATTGATGGTTGATTAGGTGACGTAAGGCGTTTAAAAATGTGGCCAGTGAAGAAGTTTGTACAGTGGAAGGATTTTGGCTTTGGAGTGATACATATGATAATATTACATTATTACAATATACATAATATTACATTAACTCAATTAATGTGATTATCATATTGTAATATAATAATTCTATGTTTCAGTGGGTTCATATTCCACCTTTGATGATCACTACTATGTGACTTCTCTCTGTGCTTCAGTTTCCTCATTCACAATACCTTGGCAGGACATGGTGGCCTCTGAGGTCCCTTTTCCAGCTAGAAGGATATGACCATTCTAAATAAATTTACCCCAAGATTTATAGGGTTTCATATATATATGTATGTATGTATATGTGCATATTACATACATATATATATGGATATAGGTATGTGTATATATATTGTGTGTATATCTATCTCTATATATGTATATATATGCATATACCTATATACATATAGATCCATATATGTAGGCATGTGTCTGTGATGAAGCCTAATAAGAACAACAATGCAGGGTTATCTTAATCTGAGTTACTTTTATAGAATAATAGAAATGGATTGAGACATCAAATACAGTTAATGTAGTTCAAAGCAATTCAAAGAAACTCATCTCCATGGCAAAGCTGGGCAACTGGGACCTAGAAGTACAAGCTTCCATTTAATTCAGTCCAACGATGGAATTCTATTATGCATTTGCTATGTGCAACAGCTTTGTTATGAGAATCATGTCGGTCTATAAAAGAGATTTAAGATATGACTCTTGTCCTCCAGGAGCTTACAATCTCACATGGGAAACATGGCACAGACATGGCTAGATAAAAATGCAGGATAATACAGCATACAGCAAAGTGAATTGTGTATGTAATAAGCCACATGATAATTCAGAGGAGATGCAGAATCCTAGGATTTTAGACCCAAAAGGAGACTTAGATCATCAGGCTCATCCAGTTACTTTATAGATGAGCAAACTGAGGCCCAAAGGTGTTCAAGGACTTACGCAGAGTCAAAGACAATAAAACAAACCAGTTGACAGTGGAACTCAGCCTAGAAATGAGTGTTTCTGCATTCATGCTATTGCAGTTTTTTCTGTTTTAAGATGTGAGTTTTGCCTGTGAAAGTTATGTACGTGTCAAATTGGTTATCTAAATAAGGCTCATGGAGAGACATATCTTTGGAATCTCACTCACCTTCTCCAAAGGACACTTATTCTTGCCTGGAGGAAAGCAAAATACTGAATGTACTAAGCTGGTCGCTCTCCTCTCCTCAGAGAAGGGATTCTGTACTAGAATTAAATTTTTCAGGCCTCTAAATTTTGTGAGTCTAAAATACTATTTTTTTAGGTCGAAGTTGCTACTCTAGTCACTGTGCCTTAAAAAGGCAGCTAGGTGGCTCAATGGAGAGAATGCTAGACCTCAAGTCAGGAAGACCTGAGTTCAAATCCAGTCTCAGCTGCTTATTAGCTGTGTGACCTTGGGCAAGTCACTTAACTTCGATTTGCCTTAATCCACTAGAGAAGGAAATGGCAAAGCCCTCAAGCACAAATATGTCAAGAAAAACCTATACAGGGTCACAAAGAGTTGGATACAATCAAATAACAGTCAAACTTATATCTGGTGCTGTAATACCTTCCCAAAGTTTAGTTCCATAAGAGACTATGACTAAGAGTGAATAGCAAATAAACACATTTATCCAACCATATTGAAATTAGAACATTTATCAAAGCTAAGAATATATCAGACGGAATGTACTCTCCAACATGAAGGAAGATAGTTCAAAAGATATCTCAGAGAAAGGGAGAAAGTCTTCAATCTCAGCTAAAGAGAAATTCCCTAAAGTCTCTAGGGAGGCAAACTGGAAATCAGGGTCAGATTGTGACAACTTCTCCCCTCCTACTTCTTCCCCTAATCCCAAAGTGTTCTCTCCTTTCATCCTCCATCCCCCTCTCTCATATGGTACTACATCTGATTTTCTCGAAGCAGAAAGCTTCAAGCTTAAAGCAGAAAGCCACAGGAAGGACAGAAGGCCTCTTTATTCTCACCCTCTAACCCCACCTCCACAGGCATAATCATTAACGAATTAGGTTTGTAACACAGTTATATTGCCATTCTATGTTCTAATAGACAGTATGATATGGAAGTAGGGTAGTTTCATGATAAGCTTTAATTTTTATTTCTTTTTGTCATGGTTGTTGTTGTTGGAATAAGAAGTATATTTATTATATACTTTAAAATACTTAAAACAAATTGGAAATAACAAGAGGCTCACGGTTTCATATGTTGTTATTATTCAGTCATGTCAGCTGTGTCCAACTCTTCGTGTTTTTCTTTTTTGGAAACATTTCTATTTCAAACTCAAATGCAAAATGAGAAAAGGAAAAAAAATGCCATGTACACAGCTCTCCTATTCCTTAACCTACCCACTCCTCTAAAGGTCCCTCCTTTATCCTCTCCCCCTACTTTATCCCCTTGCCCTCTTATTTCTTTCTGGATTTAGAAGACTTTTATGTTTATCTGTCTATCTATCATGTATCTACATGTAATATCCATATGTATGTGTAATTCCCTCTTTAACTCATTGCTGCTGAGAGTCAGGTTCCAGTACTACCTGCCCTCCTCACATTAGCTTGTCCTGCATCAAATTTTCCTTCTGTCTCATTTGTATGAGATAATTACTCCTTTTTATCTCTCCATACATGGTTTTATTTTTTTTAGAATCAACCCATCATACTAAGCTCAGCCCAAGCCTTTCTTTCAAATTACCCAAGTAATGATCATAATCACAGGAGTACTGCTAGTATTTTCACATATATGAAGTAATTTGACCTTATTGTGTCCCTTATAATTGGTCTTTAATGCTTACCTTATATTTCTCTTGGATGTTACATGTGAAATTTGCCTTAAGTTCTGTGGTTTTCGTCACCAAAACCTGAAAGTCTTTCAGTTCATTAAATGAACTTTTATTTTTCATTCAGGATTATACTTAACATTGCTGGGTAAGTTATCCTTGGTCATAACCTGTTGCAACAATCTGCTAGCAGCTGCTGTGAGGGTGAAAGACCAGCACAAGCCCAACAACAAGAATGCTGCCAGCACAGAATCTTTTGATCTGCTTTACTAAGGAAAGTAATGTTAGGGGGTAATGATCTTATTTCAACCCAACATACAAATATAATTCACTTAGTTCAGTGGAAAAAGCCAGCACCTTGAACTTCAGAGCAAATACAAACATACGCATTCTAAAACAGTAAAAAAGTCCCAACTTAATTGCCAGTACATAACCCCAGGTATTTTGCTCTATGAAATATAGTATTCTAAGACCTACAGTCTTTCAACACAGCAGCTGCTAGGTCTTGTGTAATCTTTATTGTAGCTCTATGATATTTAAATTGGGTTTGTTTTTTTTGTTTGGTTTTATTTTTCTTGTTGCTTCCAATATTTTCTGCCTAATCTGGGAGCTTTGAAACTTGGCCATGACATTCCTGTAAGTTTCCCTCCTGGAATCTCTTTCAGGTGGTGATTTTTCTTTCTATTTCTGCTTTACCTTCTTGTTCTAGAACTTCAGGGAACTTTTCCCTAATAATTTATTGTAATATTGTATCACAATTCTTTTTTTGTCACAATTTTCAGGTAGTCTAGCTATTCTTATATTATTTCTCCTTGGTCTGTTCTCCAGAGCAGTTGTTTTTCTGATGACATGTTTCAGTTTCTCTTCTATTTTTTTAATTCTTTTGATTTTGTTTTATGATTTCTTGGTATCTTAGAATGCCATTAGCTTTCTCTTGCCCAATTCTAGTTTTCAAGGAATCATTTTCTTCCTTAAGTTTTTGATTCTATTTTTCAAGTTGGTTGACTTTTTGTAATTTTTTTGATTTTCTTGTATTGCTCTTATTTTTTTTGTTTTCTAATTTTTCCTCAGTCTCTCTTATTTGATCTTTAAAGTCCTTTTTAAATGCTTCCAAGAACACTTTTTGTGCTTGGGACCATTGATGTTTCTCATTGACAAAGGAGTGGCCTTTTCAGTTCCATTATTTTCCTCTGAATATGAACCCAGATCTTCTCTATCTCCATCGTAACTACTTATAATTCTTTCTCCTTTGCTTGCTCATCTTTGTTTATTTATTTTTGCTTTGAGTCTTCCATCATCTAGGCTAACCATCCCCAGTTCCTTCAGCTTATCTAAATAAGGAATAAATTTGAAGCCCTTCACTAACCTGATTTCCCTCCTATGGAGTCTCTCCATTTTGCTGATGTTTTGGAGTCAGAGCCCAGAACTGACCACAATACTCAAGGTATAGTCCAGAGAGCACATCAGTGCAAAATTATGTGTCTTCTCACATTGATCAAATCATACTTTAGATCAAGACCTGAAAGGACTCTGAAAGGTCACATAGTTCAACCTCCTCATTTACAGATGAGGATACTGGGGACCAGGAAGTGTAAATGACTTGTCCATGGTCCAAAAGATAGAGAGGGTCAGAGGCAAAATTTGAACCCAGTATCCCTAATTCCACAGCCAAGATTCTTTCTCTCTTGCTGCCTTAAAGTTATTTCTCTCTTAATAAAGCCTAAGATCAACTTTCTTTTCTTGGCTAAGGTGATTTTTGGCTACATTGGCTGTGCCCCATTCTCGACATACAGAATTTGCAGTCTTCTATGTAATCCTTGAGTTTTTCCATTCAACTGCTTTCTAGCTATCTAATCCTTTTAAAATTACTTTTTGAACCCAAGTGAAAGACTTCACATTCATTTCTACTAAATTTCATCTTAAAAGACATGGTTTAGTGTCGTAGCTTGTCAAGATATATGTAGTATAGTTGCATGTATGATTTGTATACATGGGTATGCATATATTGTATATACATAATATATACCTACTTGTGCATATATATGTGCACACAAGCACATTTGCATAATGTACATAGACAAACACTGATGTTGCACATATGCATAAATAAATATATCCATATATACATGCATATACAGCACATGTGTATACATATATGAGTACAAATGCATACTCTGATTATATGTGTGTATATCTTGACTCCATTATCCAGTCTCTTAGCTACTCTCAAATGTTTGTCATCTACAAATTTTAGGAATATGATTTATGCCTTTATCTAAGTAACTGACAAAAACGTTAAGAAAAATGTAGCCAAGCAGAGATCCCTGGAGCATTCCAGGGGAGACCTTCTTCAAAGTTGTTTTCAAACAATTAATGACTTCTCTTTGCATCCAACCAACCAAACAGTTCCACTTTGTTTTAATTTTCCTATTATTTAGCTCATATCTCTCAGTATTGTCCACAAGAAGAAAACGAGAGATATTTAGAGGTAGCCAATGGCATAATGGATAGAGCACCGGGTCTGGATTCAGGAAGACCTGAGTTCTATTTGGGCCTCAGATACTCACTAGCTGTGTGACTCTGGGCAAGTTACTTAACCACTGTGTGCCTCAGTTTCCTCAAGTGTGAAATAAGGATAATAATAGTACCTACTTTTCAGGCTTATGGTGAGGATCAGATGAGGTATATGTAAAAGCACTTATCACAGTTCATGGCACATAATAGATACTTCATAAATGCTTATTCCCTTTACCTAATCATTTTCTCCAAAAATGTAGGTAAACTATGCAAACAAGCTGTACCAGTTTGGTAATCCTGTTTTGGGGGGTGTTTTGGGGGGGGTTGTTTTTAATGAGCCTAGTATGCCTTGTTCTCATTGTCATTCTCTTTTGGATCACCCTAGAATTTGATCAGAAAAAATTAATCAGGTTACTGATACAGAGTTTGCACATTTTTATCTCTACCCTTCTTTTATTTTTTTGAAAATTGAAATATCTGACCTTTGCCAGTTCTGTAGCACTTATCCTGTCTCTATGGTCATTCAAAGGTAAATCAAATTCACCATTTTTTACAATACTCACTAAGAGAGTTCATCTGGGCCAGGTGACTTGAACTCATCAAGGGCAGGTACATCTTTTCTTACTATCTCTTTTTTTCCTCCCTTAATATCAATTCTTTATCAGTCATGTTCATTCTGCATTTTGTAATGCAGAGATCATTCACATGGGCAGAAAAAAACAAAAGGAAAATATGAATTTAATAGCTCTTTCTGTTTTCAGTTATCATCATACTGTCCACTCTGAGCAGGAATGTTCTGCCTTCTTCGGTCGTCCTGTTTTCCCCAATACAGATGTGCTCAACTCGCAGCAATCTCAGGAAAAGCAAAATTTATCCAAGCGTCAAAAATGTTGAAAACGAGCACCAAAAGTGATATCTTAATGTCACTGACATTTGACCTATATGGCTATGAGTTATAATGGTAATGCTTAGAGGATTTAAAAGAAGAAGAAAAAAGTTAACTTGTAACTCTGCTTACCTTTTAGGACTTTGCTTTTTAGAAGCAGCCACTCCATTTTGATTGACCATCATTGGGGGATACGCATTTTACTTATCAAAAGATGTCAGGCTTGCTTAGTGAAAGCTTTACAGATGTGAGTCAGAGTACCATAGACTTGAAACATATTAATTTGAAGGCTTAGATCTGGAATGTAAGAAGTTGAGAGGAAAATTGAAGACATAAAGATAACAATCGATAGACACATCACCATTCTAATTGAGAATACCAGCGATTGTCAGTTGTTGAGAAATAGAATTGATAACCTCAAAATAACCTCAGATTAGGAAATATCACGTTGTGGGAGTTTCGGACACTGTGGAGATATTAGAACTATTGAAATACTCCTTTTGCAGTGAATTATACAGATATAAGGATTGAACTCCTTTGAACACTTTCAACAATGTTCTATGGTGTCCATCCCATATTGGGAAGGTCACCTCTGAGTTGAGACAAAGTCTTTAGCTATGTTTTAAAAGTGTGAATAGGGTTCTTTTGTTTCCAACATCTGACAATTGTCACACTAAATCCCAACATTTGTCGATTGTCATATTCCCACACTTAAATTGTGTCCACTTGTTTTTAGAAATACTAACATTATTAGTATTTGGTGGAGAAATGGAGTTTTCTGTCTTTTGTCCAGAAAGCATGGTGGGGAGTGTATGTATATCATGAGTCTCTCTAATACAGTAGTAAATCCATGATAAGTTTTAACACATAAGGAAAAATTTAACAGAAGAAATGTGTGTCAAATGGTATCTCCATTAGCATCTATAATCTATTGTCATAGTATGTGAATTTCTTACCAAAGCATGTGTGTATATTATGTGTGCATAAATATACAAATATAATATATGTATTTTATATAATATATATAATATTTACTTTCTGATTCAACGACTATTTAAGCAACTACTATGTGTTTGTATGTGTGCATGATACATATATGTATGTATGCAGTAGAAATTTACTGTCTAGCCTAAATGGTAGGTAAATCAGAAAATGTATGTATACATATATACTGGTATATACGTGTATATACACATATGTGTGTATTATAACAATTTAAATCATTATACCATTTTTTAAAACCTATGTGAAGACTACCTCGACTTACAAGCAACCTCCTCCCCACCCATCAATTTGAGATGATTGCGAACAAGTATTATGAATGATGTTCAGAGTGGTGTGTTCCTTGCATTGTATAATCCACTACAAAAGGAATATTCCAATAGTTTCTGCTGTCTTCACAGCTTCTGAAACTCCCCCAAATTGAAATACACACATACACATAAATGTATATAGGTATGTAGCAGGATAGCTTTATCTATCTATTTGTGTATAAATCTCTATCAGTATATTTATATAGGAATGCATCTGTCTCTACCTATGCATATATAGAAACATATCTATATAGTATATTAATCTCTATATCTATCGATAGATGAGAGTTATAGATACATGGATGAATAGATAGATAAATGATAGAGATAGATAGATGGATAGATGGAAAGATAGGTAGGTAGGTAGATAGATAAATAGATAGATGATAGATAGATAAAGTGTTCCAAAAGACTTAGTGCAGTTTTCTATTTTCTGATTCACCTATTATGTAAGGAGGCAATTTCACTCATAAGATGGGTAGAAAATTACGAGGATATTATTTTCTAAATAGAAAGAGTATATTGAGTCACAACTCTTTAATTATTTAACTCATCCTTATCTTACTGCTGAAAACTCTTAATTTACTCTAAATATATTCTAAATTTTCTAAGAATGAGGTTTGAAAGGGCTAAACATCTGAACTCTATGAGGCTGTAAGTTTGAATGATTTTTATGGCTTAACTTAGGAATGGATTCCCAACATAAATACAAAATGCAAGAATTCTATTACAAAAGGTGTAACAGAAGACTGTCTAGGGCCCCCTGTATAGGTCAAGGAAAAAACTGCAATATTTATGCTTGTTAGTTTAGATAAAGCCTAGTGGTAGCATTAAGATATCAATTTGAAATTGAGCATTCTCCCTCCTATCAAAAATTTTTACCAAGGAGACCAACTAGAATAACTTCACATGGTAGAATGGACTCCAATGGAAAGTTGTGGCCTGGGAAATATTGAATATAATATGTCCCAATTAGTATTGTAAGTGTAGTACATGTAAGTTGCAGTCTTAGCCTCTCAAAATTCCATTCTCATTTTGGTTAGCTCCTTAGATCTCAGAAGCTACGTGTCCCTTCAGAATCTAGGGGTAGTGCTAAGGGGATAGGCGGTGGTGTTTTATTTTCCTAGTGCTATGGCTTACTAGCCTCCATTAATCAGCAATATCAATTAGCTAGCCAGACTTAATCAGTGTATTAGAAAAGTGTAGGAACAATTGGTATAAAACAACCCCTCCACCCATAATCTGTGACACTTTTCCACCAGTATAAGAATCAGAGGGAAAAGTCTGCTTGAGCTTAGAGAATACATGTGACCAAAAGATACCACAGACCTTCTAAATCATTTTACTGGAGTGTTAAAGATCTTCAAATTTTATACAGTGTACACTAAACCCCTACTCTAAACCTTGCCTGTCTGGCCTCTTCGTAGGGCATTAAAATCCACAGTTGACAAGCATTTATTATGTACTTGCTAAGTGCCAAGCATTGTGCTAAGCAATGGGATTTGAATTTGCTTTCCTCAGTTCCTCCAGTCTGTCTTTGGCTTGGAATGCAGATACTAAAAAGTTGTTTAGGGGACACTTCCAGGATGCCAATGGGAAGATGGGGAGTACACAATCCCCTAAATCCTTTGAAGGTCACAAGGTCCTCCTCTGACCAAGTTTGGGAAGGGAGGAAGAAGAAGAGGGGTCTAAGATTTTGACCAAGGCATTCGCCTTTTTTCTAATTTGCTCAAAAGTTACCCCCTCAAGGAATGTTCTCTCCTAGCTTTCTGCCTGATCAAACCCTTATCCCCCTTGGACAATAACCATGTGCCTCAGCCAATCCAAATAGATGTACTTTTCTATCTATAGAGTTTTCCAGTTCTTGTTCACACAGTTAAGAGGTACTATCACTGGATTAATGTATGAGAGCTAAATGGAGTACAATGATTTTAGCCCCACCTTTACAGAACAATAAATTGAGAGGATTCTATGTATTTATCCTCTTTTCACCACTACTATACCTGCCTGTCTTTATCACTTTCTTCCTCTGCTTTATTCTCAGGCTTGAGCATTTTCGTGGCTCTAACAACCTATTCTGTTCTCCTCTCCCCTACCCAACCTTCTCTTCTCCGTTTCTCTGTATCTCTGTCTCTCAATGTCTTTGTCTCTATTTCTCTGTCTCTGTATCTGTCTTTCTTTTTCTGTGTTTCTGTGTCTCTGTCTCTGTCTCTGTCTCTCTCTCTCTCTCTTTCTCTCTCTGTCTATCTGTCTCTGTCTGTCTCTGTCTCTGTCTGTCTCTGACTCTGTCTCTGTCTCTCTCTGTGTCTTTCTGTCTCTGTCTCTCTCTGTGTCTGTGTCTGTCTCTGTCTCTGTCTCTCTCTGTCTGTCTGTCTCTCTCTTTCTCAGATCTATCAGCTTTATCTTTGTTGATGTAGCAAGTTAATAATTTTTGCCCTGCATTTCCAAGGTGATCAAAGATACCATAAGAACTGACCTGAGGAGACTAGTGTAAGATCAGAGATTTACACACTTCAAACCAAATGTATGGGGCAGGTAGGTAGCACAGTGGATACAGTGCTGGGCCTGGAATCAAGGAGACTTATCTTCCTGAGTTCAATCTAACCTTATTAGCTGTGTGACCCTGGGAAAGTCACTTAACCCCGTTTACCTCAGCCTCCTCACCTGTAAAATGAACTGGAGAAGGAAATGGTAAACCGCTCCAGTATTTTTGTCAAGACAACCCCAAATAAAGTCACAAAGAGTCAGACACTACTAAACAACAACTCAGTGACAACCAAATGTATGGGTGGGCATGAAATGTTCATTTAGTAGACAATGGGCCATCACTCTATCCCCTAGTAGATCTGGCATCCTGAGAGGGAACACAGTGACAGGAATCCATAAAGTAGTAGAAAGAATAGCAGGGTAGATAATCAAGGAATGGATAGGCAGCAAGAGATTCATCCCCTAGCCTAGTGGAAAGGGGTGCAGATGACTTTCTAGAAAATAGACAGTGTTACCTTAAAAATGCTTAAAATCCCTAATAGTAATTGAAATGCAAATTTTAGTAGTCAAATAGATAAAGTGACAAAATTCCATGTTGGTGGTACTATTGAGTGACAGAAACAAAATTAAATGGCTAGTCAAGGAGTGAACTGCTACAATATTTTTGGAAAGTAATATGGAAAAATAAATAAAATTGCTTATACCCTTTGACCCAGGGATATAACTACTAGAACTATAATAACTATGATGTTATTTAAATATATATTATATATATATATATATATATATAGTGTGTGTGTGTGTGTGTGTACACACACACACACACACAAACAGTCATAGTAACTTTATTCAGAATGGCCAAAAAAAATTAGGAAAAGATAACATGTCCAAAGATTGGAGAACTGCTACATAGATTGTGATATGTGAATGCAATGTAATATTATTATAGAACAAGAAATTACAAATGTGAAAACTGTAGGGAAGTATAAGAAGGCATAGGAAGTGAGACAGAATGAAGAAAGATGTTTCAGAAGCATAACATATATTGCGAATGAGTGAAAAAAGTGAAAGTAAAAATATTCAAAACAAAAAAGGGATCCGAAAGGAATATAGAAGCAAACGGGACATTAAAAATGTTTTATATTCTTAATGATATACATATTCTGTTTGCATATTTGGCTCTCATAAAGGGAAGTGAGTATGGTAGAAAGAGTCAGACTCTGGAGTCAGAGGAACTTAGTTCAAATCCTATTCTACATACTACCTCTGTGCCTTCAGGCAAGTTGCTTTTCTGGGTTTCAGTCTTCCGATCTATAAAATGAGCAGGTTGGAGCAGATGATCACCAATGTTCTTTTCAACTCAAGCTCTCCAATCCTTTGGAATTTCTCTGAGCTTTTGAGGAGGGACAGGGGGAAAAGGAGAGAGAGAATAAAATAAACAGGGGGGAAATAGGATGGAGGGAAATACAGATAGCAATCATAACCGTGAAAATATTTTGAACTAAGTGTCTGTGATAAAGGTCTCATTTCTCAAATGTATAGAGAAATGAGTCAAATTTATAAAAAATAAGAGCCATCCCCCAAGTGATAAGTCATCAAAAGATACGAACAGTGAGTTTTTGGATGAAGTAATCAAAGCTAGTGATAGCCATATTAAAATAAAATGTTTTCGATCACTGTTGATTGAAGAAATGCAAATTTAAAACAATTCTTAGGTATCACCTCATACCTAATAAGACAGAAAAGGAAGATGACAAATGTTGGAGAGGATGTGCAAAAATCGAGACACTAATGCACCTGTGTTGAAGTGTGAATTGATTCAACCTTTACGTAGACTAATTTGAAACTATGTCCAAAGGCCTATAAAACCATGTATACCCTTTGACATACTACTTCTACATCTGTAACCCAAAAGAAATGGAAAACAAAAGGAAAAAGACCTATATATAAATATATGTATGTATGTGTGCATGTATATCCAACTATATCTATCTACATCTATATCTATCTATTTAATAACCTCTATGTATATAGATAGGACCTGTGTGTGTATATTTACTTATCACAACTCTTTTCTGGTGGCAAAGAATTGGAAAGTGAGGGAATGGCCATCATTTGCGGAATGATTGAATAAGTTGTGGTATGTGATTGTGATAGAGTACAACTGTACAATAAGAAAGGATGAGTAAGATGCTCTCAGAAAAACCTTACTTACATGAACTGATGCAAAGTGAAATGAGTGGAGCCAGGAGAACATTGTATATAGTAACAGTAATATTGTAAGATGATCAACTGTGAATGACCTAGCTATTCTCGGCAATACAACAATCCAAGACAACTCTGAAGACCCTACAATGGAAAATGCCATACAACCCCAAAGAAAGAACTGATGGAGTCTGAATAGAGATGGAGCATACTTCTTTTACTTTATTTTTCTTGGGATTTCTTTTTTGGTCTATATTTTCTTTTACAACATGACTAATACAGAAATATGTTTTGCATATTTACACATGTATAACATATCAAATTACCTTAATAATGAGTGGGGCAGGGAGGGAGGGAGGGAGGAAATTTGGAACTCAAAAATTTTAAAATAAATGTTAAAAATTGTTTTTACATGTAACTGGGGGAAAATAAAATACTAAATGGAAAATTCAAAAAAAGAAATTCCTCTGCCAATTCACGTCAGCATCTCATCTGCAACTTATATTGATAAAGTATTGCTGGAACACTTTTGAGGAGGGACAGGGTCAAAGGAGAGAATAGAATAAATGGGGGAGTGTGACAGGATGGGGATTAATATAGTTAGTCTTTCACAACATGCCTGTTCTGGAAGTGTTTTGCATGACTACATATGGATAACCTATATCAAATTGTTTTCCTTCTCAATCAGGGGACTGGGGAAGGATGGAGAGAATGTGGAGCTCAAAGTTTTAAAAATGAATGTTAAAAACTGTTTTTACAGGCAATTGAGAAATAAGACATATAAGCAATGGGGTATAGAAATCTATCTTGCCCTACAAGAAAATAGAAAGGGAAGGGGACAAGAGAAGGGCAGGGGAGTAACAGAACGGAAGGCAAAAGGTAATCAGAATTCATGCCATCTTGGGGTAGGAGAAGGGAAGAGGTGGGGAGAAAATTTGGAACTCAAATTCCTGTGGAAGTGAATGTTGAAAACTAAAAGTAAATTAATTAATAAAAAAAAAAAACAAAGAATTGCTGGGAACAAAAAGTGGTCAAGGGACTTAACCATGATCTCACAGACATGGGAAAAATATATTTAGATGTGGAAGACACCTTAGAAACTTAGTTCAACCCTCTCCTCATTTTTAAGATGAGGAAACTGAAGACCAGAGAGGTTTTATGTTTTGTCCAATGTTACACAGTTAAATTGGTATCTAAATGCAAATTCTCAGATTTCAAACCCAGCATTCTACTACCATTTGCTATTTTGCATGTGGTATATATGCCAAAGGAAGAAATTGATCATGTTCTGGTTTTTTTACTCGAAAACCAACCCTCTATCTACTCTGCTATATTGCTTCTCAAACTATATATTCATATATATATATATATATATATATATATATATGTGTGTGTGTGTGTATATATATATATATTAATTTTGGAGGGGTTCAAAAATCAACTTTTTAAAAATTGATTTATTAATTTTTAGTTTTCAACATTCACTTCCATAAGTTTTAAATTTTCTCTGCCTCCCTTCCCTCCTCCCTCCCCAAGATGGTGTGCAATCTGATATACACTCTACTTATACTTTCTTATTTAACATATTTTCACATTAGTCACATTTTATAGAAGAATTAGAACAAATGAGAGGAACCATGAGAAAGAAAAAAATAAAACAAAACAAAAATACTATGCTTCAATCTGCGCTCAGACTCCATATTTCTTTCTCTGGATGTGGATGGAATTTTCCATCATAAGTCTTTTAGAGTTGTTTTAGGTCCTTGCATTGCTGAGAAGAGATACCTCCATCAAAGTCAGTCATCACACAATGTGGCTGTTATTCTGTACAACGTTCTTCTGGCTCTACTCACTTCACTCAGCATCAGTTCATGTAAGTCTTTCTAGGTTTTTCTCAAGTCTGCCTGTTCATTTCTTATAGGAAAATAGTATTCCATTGCATTCATATACCACAACTTGTTTAGCCATTCCCCAATTGATGGACATCCCCTCAATTTCCAGTTCTTGGCCACCACTAAAAGAGCTGCTCTAAGTATTTTTATACATGTGGGACTCATGCTTTTTTAATGTAGATATTTTAAGCTTATGTTTTATGCCTGATCATAAAGTTTTATTTATTGATTTTGTTGCTGTTTCTAAATTCAGCTAAAAAATAATAATACATTGGGTCCTAGATAATCTCCTTCAAGTACCATACAAGTTTAACATCTAAGATGTTGAATAAGTCAGAACAAAATTTAATTTCTAGAATAGTAAGATTCCCATATTCAGGTATTCTTAATATAAGGAAAGTTTTTTCTCTTGCCAGTCTTAGCACATCCTGGTTCAGTCCTTCTTTAACTACCAAGAATTCTTCTCTACTAGATTTCCTAATGCCATTTTTGTATGAGTTACAGTTGGTAGGTTAGAAATAGTCATTCTATAGCCCTGAAAGTTTGGAATATTTTCAATTAGGCTATGACTTCATTTATGTAGGTCAGGGGTATGAGAGAGAGAGAGAGAGAGAGAGAGAGAGAGAGAGAGAGAGAGAGAGAGAGAGAGATTGGTAGATATGTATACATCTAAATCCCAACAGACAGGTATCTTCATTTCAATAGAGTTCCCTTTGTAATCCCATGTATATTACTATATGCATTGAAAAACATTATTCTGATGAGTTCATAGATTTTACCAAATTGACAGAAGAGTCCATGATACAGCAAAGGCATAAAAAAAATCTTCTGGTATATAGGACTTTTTTTGTCAACACAGAGGCACGAGCCATCTCTGACTCTGGAGATAAGTCCAAGGCTTAGATTTGAGAATGAAATTAGAGATCATCTATCGCCACCACTATTTTCTGTGTGCACAGACTGAGGTATAGATAGGTTTGGTGACTTGAAAAAGCAGTAAATGAGCACAGCAAGGATTTAAGCTCAGATAGTAGAACTCCAAAGCCAATGTTTTTTCAACTGCATCCCAGAAATCCTGAACACAGTGGTTTAGGAACTTGGCCAGGTATACACAGCTACCAACTGCCAAAGAGAGAACATGAACCGTGGTCCATACATGTACTTGGTAAATGCTTGCTGATTCATTGATTGCTGCCTTAATACCTAGACGGCAAAGCGACTATTGTACTAGGCTTTACAGCCTAGTATATTTATAGTATTCTAGCTATATATAGCTCTATGGTATTATCGTTCTA
>CM053624.1:347823328-347851674 GCA_028646595.1 Phalanger gymnotis
CTGTGTTGGGAGGCCTGGGGATCTGCTCTGGTTTCAGGCGCCCGGCTTTCTCCCAGCCTGTCTCCCACGTGGGTTTTCCAGCCAGCTGCTTCTGCTTTGGTCCCGTCTGGGGCAGCTCCGCACGCCGCCGAGCGCTCTCCTAGCCTACGGAGTCGTTCCTTCAGCCTTTCAGATTCTCCGAGCTGGGAAATTTGCCCCACTCAGACTGCTTGCAATTTCTAACTCTCTCAAATCTGCTCAGATTCACTTTTTTATAGGAATCCAACAGAACCTGTGAGAGAGCTCCAGCAAGACGCTGTTTTCATGCGGCCATCTTGGCTCCGCCCCCGTTAGGATTATTTCAATGTATGAAAAGATCCCCCGCTTGATATTAGCATCCATTATCCTCTGCTGATTTACAGTACCATGTTGCCTGTTAGAGGCTTCTGACTTGAAAAGGTAGAATTTCATCCTGCCAGTCCAGCACTTGTATTGATGTGAGCAGCTGAGCTTTGTTGTTTTTTTAAATCACATGCAATTTGCATTGTAGATTTGTCATCTAATTTTTCACTTAACCTACCTATTTCTCAGGTGCCTATCATTAGCCTATGCTCTTTTATAATTGCATTGTGCCACTGATTCATACCGTTAATTTTTTGGGAGCTGAGATGTCAAGTACATAGGGGAAATATTTGGGGTTTCATTATCTGAACTCGGATACCTGTTTTGAAATCATGCATGCCTGAGTGTTATGACCTGCATGTCAACTAATTAGCTGAAGTTAAACATAGGCTTAATTGTTTCAGACCCTAAAATGACTGCAAGGGAATATGGTGACCTAAATACTTGATTGATTGCACCAATGACCAAGTCTTCCCCTACAGTTACCCTTTCCAATGATTATGTTCATTTCTCTAAATGGTTTGTGGATGATTTATAGTTACCTCAAATAATTTTTAATCACATCTTTAATCTACAGATTTGCACTTTAAAATTTTACCTGCATCACTGCAGAAATACTTACCAAAAGAAAGTGTTCCCAGAAAAAGCAATTTTCTATAATGGAGAACCTATAATCTTAGATAGAATCAAGAAAAAGAACAGTAATCCAGTTTCCATTACCCTAACCATTTAAAAAAAACCATCAACCCAGGAGTGCTAGGAATACCCATTATCCTGAGAATCTTTGGGGTTTACTTGAGGAATATAGATCTCAGCATTACAGAATATTACTCAGTTGTAATCATTCCCAACTATCTGCTCCTTTAATTCTGTCCCTTATAAAAAGATAGCCTTACTCCTTTCCCAGGTCAATGTATATGCATGGATTCTTCATCCCATTCTCTTCCGTCTTCTTTAGCAGATGGTCCCATTATCATCCCCACCCCCTTTCATCTTTAATCGTTCCCTCTTGACTAGTTCTACATTTTAAAATCTCCCCAGTCATTATAAAATCCTCAGTAGATATCACCATCTCCACTAGATAGCATCATATCTTTCCCACCTTTCTTAGCTAAATGCTTTGAGAAAGCTGTCTTCACCCAGGGCTTCTACTTCCTCTCCTCTCACTTGCTTCTAAACCCTCTGTAATACGGCTTTTGACTTTATAACTCAATTGAATCTTTTCTTTCCAAAGTTACTAATGATGTAATGATTTGTATTTATGAAGACAATTGGGATTAAGTGATTTGCCCAAGGTCACACAGCTAGTAAATGTCAGAAGCCAGATTTGAACTCAGGTGCTTCTGACTCCAGGGCCAGTGTTCTAACCACTAGGCAACCTAGATGCCCCTAATGACTCCTTAATTAAGAAATTCCATGTCCTTTTCTTACTCCTCATCCTTTTTCACCTCTCAGCCGGATTTAATATTATTCCTTACCTTCTCTTCCTGGATTCTCTCTCCTTTGCGGATTTTCATTCCACTGCTCCCCTCTGGTTCTCCTAACTCCTTGACCACTCATCTTCATCTCCTTTTCCTGATTTTACTCTATTTCATGCCAACAGTACACCTCCAAGTTCAGTCCTCTATCCTTATCTTCATTCTCTCTTTTGTTCAGTTGTTTCACTCATGTCTGACCCTTTGTGACCCGATTTGGGGTTTTCTTGGTAAAGATCTAGAGTGGTTTGCCATTTCCTTCTCCAGCTCATTTTACAAATGAGGAACTAAGGCAAACAGGGTTAAGTGACTTGGCCAGGGTCACACAACTAGAAGTAACTGTCTGAGGCCATATTTGAACTTAAGAAGATGTCTTCCTGACTTCAGGCCTGGCATTCTATCCATTTTGCCCTATAAATATATATGTATGTATGTATGTATGTGTACATACGACACACATATACATATATAGCTTGTACATGCATATATGTATATGTATCACATACATACACAAATTGATACACACACATATAAATACACGCATGTATGTGTGTATGTCTCCAGTCCCATAGCTCTCCTGAAATCCAGTTCTGTATCACGAATAACCAAATTGCTCATTTCAAATGGGAATCCCATTCTCATCTCAAGTTCAATATTTTCAAAACAGAATTATAAAATCTGAGAGTTGGAAGGGTCCTCAGGGGCCATCAAATCCAACCTTTCCTTAAAAGAGATCCTTACTGTAACATACCCAATAAGTGGTTGTCTAGTTTCTGCTTGAAGACCTCCAGAGAGGGAGAACTCCTCATCTCCCAGAGAGATAAATCCACTTCTGATTCCTAGGACTCTTTTTTTCCCTTTACATTGAGCTAAATTGGCACTTTTTCAACTTTCTAGCCGTTGCTCCCGATTCGGGCCTCAAGACGACAGAGCCAATCCAATCTGTCTTCCATGTGACTGCCCTTCAAATTCTTGAAAAGACTTATTGTGCTCGTCCTTCATCATCTCACAGTCTTGTTAGGTAGGCTAACCATGCTCAGTTTCTTCAGCCAATCTTCATAGGGCATGGACTCGAGGCCCTTCGGTTTTCTCCCATATCTTCTCTTCTTATGAATTCTCCTGTTCCATATGGGGATGACCATCCTCTTAGTCACCCAGGTTTGTGACTTCACTGTCATCTTGGATTCTGCACTCTCAATCAGCCATCAGTCATGCATCTGGTAAGCAGCCAAATCCTCTTATTTTATCTTCAGAACTTCTGTAATATATGTTTCTTTCTTCAGTCACCTGAGCTGATCCTCTTTTAAATCCTTAACAATCTTTTCCTGGATTGCTACAATAGCCCCTTAGTTTTTCTGCCAACCTTGAGTGAGGCTCTTCTTACTCTAAACCACACTCCACTCAACTGCCAAATGGACCTTCCTAAAAAGAGTTCTCACCTTGACACTCCCTTATTCAATAAACTCCAATGACTCCCTATTATCTCTTGGATCAAATGTAAATTCCTCTGGTTGGCATTTAAATTTCTTCACAACCTGTGTTCATCAGTTTAGTCTTGCATTTAGTCTTCCGCATCACTGCCTACCTCCCCAACTCCTCTCCACCAATTGGGGGAATGAGGTACAGAGATAAGAAGCCATCAGGGTAAGTAAAAAAGGTCCCTGGAAGGTAGCTGCTGCAGCACTCAGTTTCTTCCTTGACCACACGTGTTCTCCACATGTGGGTCTAGGCATATTGGCCTATTTGTTGTTCCTCAGACATGACTCTCAATTTCACACCACCATGCTTTTGTAGTGGCTGTCCTTCATGCTTAGAATATTCTCTCTCCTCTTCACATATTAAGGCAGCTTGGTGGCCCAATGGACAGTGTGGGACTTGGAGTCAGGAAGATCTGAACTGGAATCCTTCCTCAGATGATCAATAGGTATATAGGCATGGGCAAGTCACTTAACCTCTCTGTTCCTCAATTTCTAATTCTAAAAAATGTGGATAATAACAGTTTCTACCTCATGGGGTAGTTGTAAGGATCAAATGAATCAAAATAGGTAAAGTGCTTTGCAAATCCTGAAATATTACAGACATGCTCATTATTATTTTTATTATTACTGGAAACCCTGTTTCCCAGGTTATGTCAACTTCTACAGGAGACTTTTCCTGACCAACTGCACCCAAGTGTTAATGCCTTCCTGCCTGAGGTTATCTGCTACCAGTTTGGTGTGTAGTAGACCCCTCTATCTGTACACGGTTACTTCTTTTGCTGGGGCTGTCTCATTTTGTCATAGTATTTTCCTCCTCCCTCCCCTCCAGCCCTCAGCAAAGTGCCTTGCACATAAAAGGCACTTAATGAATGTTTGCTGATGGATTGTCCTTACACTTGATTAGAAGAATACATATTTGCATCGATATCTATATCTTTATTTTCCAATGTGATATTTTAAAAAGACTTCGGTAGCATGAAAACAGAAGGATCGATATGAAATTCTCTACATCATGACAAAATTCAGTTCTCTGAAACTTACAGGATTTAGAGGTGGAAGGGACACCAGATGCTGTCTAATCTAATATCTTCATGTTACAAGTGGGGAAACTGAGGCTCAGAAATGAGCCTTTGACCATTGGTCCCAGTAACAGGTAAGTGGCAGTAACAGTATTTAAACCCAGGACCTTTTACTCAAATCTCGTGCTCTCTTTCTGATGCAACATGATACTACCCCCATGCCCAGCAGTCATTTCAAACTGCTTCCTTTTAGTAACGATATGACTGCATCAAAGGCAATTTTCATTTTGCATCCAGATTATAGGACCCTCGGAATCAGATAAATCTTCATATGGTCTTAAAGATGGAAAAGAACTCATGTGACTTATTAGACAGCCCTAGGCTTAACGATGATTTGGGTCTGAAATTATCACTCAAGGTTGACAATTAATGGTTAATGATAAGAAAACATAGCTGTCTTGGTCTAGATAAGGAAATTGTAGCCTTAAGCTCTTCAAAAAGAAACTGAGAGCTAGAGAATTGGTCTGCACCTAGGTTAATCCTGCTTAGGGTTATTAAAGAGAAAGGACGGCCTGGGGCAGAGCTGGATAAAATGTAAAACAACTCCTGTTTCTCCCCTTCTCTCCTTTTTTTAGAATATGTGACCACACTGACTTAAATGGCTATAAATGTCAAAAATGCTCTTTGTCAAAATACCCTGCAGTTTCATGATAATCCTGAAACAGCCTTGAAATCAGCATGAAATATTCTACTTGCTCAGTGGTGGGGATTTTTTTTTCGATTTTTTTTCTTTTTTTTAAGGATGAAGGAAGGCTTTCTGTGGAATACTTTCAGATTAGCATAGTTTGTTTCAACTACCATCATTTCCATAGCACTCACTTATGTGATCCCAACTCCACTCCCCTCCCAACATGCTCTCTCTCTCTCTCCTCTCTCTCTCTCTCTCTCACTCTGTGTGTGTGTGTGTGTGTGTGTGTGTGTGTGTGTGTTGAGGAGACTGGATAATCTCAACAATCCTGATGCAAAAAGCAACTGTTTCACTCCATTCCCACCCTGGACAGGGCAGATCTCTCTCTTTTTCTACAACCATAACCCTCTTTTTCTCCACCCCCTTTGTCAACACTTTAGCTGAGCTCATTTTAGGATTACAGAGCATGTCAGTGTGGCACATGCAGATTGAGCATATTTTTATCACCAATAAAGTCACTACTGTCAAGAAAAATTAGCATCATAATAACTTTTTAAACAGAAATATCATATAAATATGTAAGGCATGTTTTCAACATTTTAGCATAAGAAAAATTTTCATCTTCATTCCAAGGAGATCTGGTGCTTTTGGGGAAGACGTTTTAAGAAGAGCTGTAAGATAAATACTGATTTTAATCCCACACAAGCTCATATTGGGGGAAAAAAGTTTAAAATGAAGTAAGTTCATGAAGAAGATGTCATTTATAGCTGCAGAGTATATTTTTGATTCACTGATTTACATGCATGATGTTCTCTTTGTTTAAACTAATTACACACTCCTCTTTTAATACTTAAAATCTGTGTGACACTCTTCATCTCTAAGGTCATTCATTCAGTAAATAAGCATTTGTTAAGTGTTTATTATATGCCAGGCACTGTGCTAAATGCTGGGGATACAAAGAAAGGCAAAAGCAGTCTATACGCTTCAGGAGCTCACAATCTAATTTTCTTATCTGTAAAATGGGAGTGTTAGACTAGAATGCTGCTTCTGAGGTGCCCCCTGAATCTAGATCAATCACTTTATGTCTGGAAGGGAAAATGTTGTTAATCTTATTGTGTGGGCAATTCACTTCAACTTACATTTCACAAGGTCATAATTTTAATGCTGGAAGTATTGATAATCAAATTTAAGACCCTAATTTCATAGACTCAGGCTCTGGGAGATGAAGTAATTTGCCCACGTCTGCCTTTCTGAAACTAACAGGATCATAGATTTAGACCTTGAAGTGACCTCAGAGGTCATTAAGTATAACCCTACACATACACGTGTGTTTGATATTATAATGAATGAAAAACCTGACAGTTTCTGGGTAATTATTAACCAATTTATTAATTAGCCTAACTAATAATCAATACATTGATCATCAGCGGTTTCTCTTGGTAAGCAGAAGACAAACCCTCGGAGACAAATGAATGCTTTTAATACCTTTATAAAAGGGAAAGCCCCTGAAGTGCAAATCAATCCTGAATGTTGCATAGTAATGATGAGGTGGGCTAGGAGTCTCCAGTTCCTCCACTGAGAACTGTGAGTTGATAATAAGACTCAGCTCTTTCCAGCAATTGAGCCAGGGGAATCCATCTCCATCTAGACCACTCTGGTTGGTTTTCTTCTTTGTGAGCTAGGTCACCCTAACCTCTAATTGGAGACGTACAAGGACAAGGGATCATTTCTCAGGAGTCAGATCTACGCCAGAATGGATTCTGTTTGCATTCTAGACAGAGATTAGGTCTCCTAGTTGGGTGGGGTCCTGCCCAAGATTGAAGAGTATGGTCCTTGAGAGCTAGGACAATTTCATCAAACACTCATGTCTTTCAAAGACTGGCTTTTTACAGGGGCTAGGCCTTAAATGAGGAAATAAAGGAGAAAAGTCTGGAGCCCAAACTAATAATTGGTTATTAATACAATAGTAAAGTATTTTTCTCAGAATTAATTTTGTTTTAACACCTTCATATATATATACATATACATAATATATATGCATATATATGTGTGTGTATGTATATATATGTATATATATATATATATATATATATATACACATATATATGTTTAGTCATTTTTCATTCATGTCCAAGTCTTTGCCACCCCTTTGGGATTTTCTTGCTAGAGATACTTAAGTGGTTTGCCATTTCCTTCTCCAGCTCATTTTACAGATGAGGAAACTGAAGCAAACAGGATTAAGTGACTCGCCCAGGGTCATACAGCTAGTGAGTATCTGAGACCAAATTTGAACTCAGGACTTCCTGACTCCAGGCCTGACATGCTATCCACTGTGCCACCCAGGTGCTCCCCAAATCTAGGTAACCAACGCTAAAGTTTTGTACTGCAGTCACTTTGGTCTAAGTTCTTCATTTGGTTATTTTTTTTAAATAAGAATCAAATAGGATCTTGGAACAACTCTTTGCATTTTGACAGTGTCCAGATAGATTCATTTCAAGTCTTCCTCAGGCTCAGAGACCCCAGCCAGATCACTTCAAAGCTCAGGGCCCCCAGAGAGGGCTCTGTAGGAGCATAAATTATACAATCCATTTGCATTGGAAGAGGAAGATTCTTCTGCCAGTGAAATCTCAAAGATTGGATTGCCCACTCCCCCCTTGAAAAAAAAAAGACTTACATTCATCTAGCATTTTTCATATAAAATCATATATTTTAAAAGTTCCACAGTAACCCAATGGTGCAGGTAATACTATCTCCAGTTTACCAGTGAGGAAACTGAGGCTCAGATAGTTTTCCACATGCTAGAGGCAGTATCTGGACTCGAGTGACCATGACCCCAAGCCTAGCATCCAAACACCACATCACAGTGCCACCTCTGGGTAGAGAATGGAACCAATTCTTCGGAACCACTTTTGGGAGTTGTTATTACTGGCAGAACTTGTGCTATCTAAAGATGCCACACCTAGCTCTGAGGAAATTAAAAAAAGAAAGAAAGAAGAAGAAGATTTCATGGGCTCTTACACAGAAATAGATTATTTAACTCAGTCTGGCTCTGTTCCAACATAAGCTTTTGCCTAGAATTGTACCCTGTGCTTTGAGATTTTTTTTTCTTTTCCTTCTTTGAAACCATCCAGCAGCAGAAACTGGGTGACCGCTTGTTGGATGTATTGTAATGGGGCCTCCTTTTCTATGGTAGCTTGAACTAGGTGAACACTGGTATGTTCTAGCCCTGAAATTTGTGGGATACTTAACTGCATGTCTATATTCAAGGAGGCTAGGTGGTACAGCGGCTAGAGTGGAATCAGAGAGACTTACCATCCTGAGTTCGAATGTGTTCTCAGACACTTACTAGCTATGTGATCCTGGGCAAGTCACTTCACCCGGTTTGCCTCTGTTTCCTCATTTGTAAAATGAGTTGGAGAAGGATATAAAAAACCACTCCAATATCTTTGTCATGAAAAGTCAGACACGACTGCAAAATGACTAAACAGCAAACCCTAACTGCATGTCAAACAAGTGAATTTCACTGTGCCATCAGCGGCTGGGAACGGACCCACTGTTCCAACACAGATGGGTTATCTTAATAATAGGTACGTGATATCAGTCCTTCAAGTGCTTTGGGCTGAAAGGTGCCATAGAAAGAGGAAGTTATTATTGTTAGTTATCACACCCTAAAAATAAGGATTTGCCATCTAAATGGCTACTGAATCTTAACTATAAAATACCTTATAATAGGACAATCAGTGGGGCCAAATTCCATAAAACTCCATCAGGCATTTACACTGAGAAGACCCACATGTGCCTTTATTTTTATTTTTTTTTTAATTTCCTGGGCTTGCGGCCCAGAAATTGAATGGAAATTTTATTTAAACCTGCTCTTGTGTGTCAACTTTCAGTAAATATCAGGTTTTCAGTTGCCTCATATTGAATTTTACATTTTGAGCAAAGGTTGGAAAAAGGGAGCCCCAGCCCATAAGGCTGCACTTCTGTATTTTGACCTGTTCCAACTGTGGCATGTTGGCCCCTGGTGCAAGTTCCTTATTATTCCTGTAAATTCCAGAAAGCTCTCTTTCTACCACAGATATAGGATTCAAAATTTTTATTAAATCCCTTCCAGCACTAATCAGCTTTTATCAAAACATGCAAAGCAAACCCAGCTTGGAAATGCTCCCTTCCTACCCCTCTCCCTGCCCCCCACTTCCCCAACCACAGGGCTTAGATTCCTCTCTGTCTCATTTAAGACTGACTCTTTACCTTCTTTCTCCTCTCACAGGATTCCAGAGGCTGGCTCCCCCAGCTTTTCTAAAAAAATCTCTTTCTTTACCTTCCCTGTTGAAGTGTATGTTCTGTATTTGCCAAGAAGCTCCATTAGGCAATGTGTCAGATTTGAAAATGTTTAAAATTGGAATAGGAGGACCTGGGTTCTAAAGTAGACTCTCTTACTTCCTGTGTGATCTTGGATGAGTTATTTTCACCTATCTCATCCTGGTTTTCTTCATCTTTAAAAGAAGATCAGGCTAGATTAGTGCTAAATCTATGATCCTGGGAAAAGGGAAAAGCTATCATATTCCCCCTTCCCATTAGCAGTTCATGCTCTTGAATTTTTTTTTTATGTTTTGCATTTATTTATATGTGCATGTGCTATACGCCTCAGGAGGAAGTAAGCATCTTGAGAATAAAAACTTTTAAATGCTTTTCTTTATACTTCCAGGGCTTAGAAGGGTGCCTTGCACATATTAGGAACTTAATATGTGATTGTTGAAATGAACTAAGTGTGGGCATCTTTGTAATAGATATCACTTAGAGGCTGACATAGGCAGAATTTGGGTTGAAAGTTTGTTGGGCAACTTTAAGAATACACGGGTCTTTGTCACACTCCTGGGTTGGCCAAATGGTACCTAAATTGCAAGCAAAAAGGTAATTTATGGTAGCCCTCAAAACTGAAATGAACATAAACAAGCTTTCCTTACCTGTCCCATTTTTGCTACACACAGAGAATTCAAGGAGTCTAAATTTATTGCAATTTAATCCTGATGGGATGAGGCACATTATTTTTATTTATAGCTGTGGGCTTCATTCTGCCCCATCCTATGCTCACTTTTTTTTTTTAAACCATAAATAATCCCCAATCTCTTATCATACCACAGTTACTTCTAAAGGGAAATCACTTGGCGATAAAGCCCGAGTTCTGTTATCATTGTGAAAGTTCCCAGTGTTGAAAACCGACCCCAGCCCATCTCAGAGCCTACTGACCAGAACGAAAACCCTTTATCAGTCTCCCTCCATTCTCTCTCTCTAGGTGTCTCTATGTCTGTCTCTGTCTCTCATTCTGACTGCAGGAGATGAACTTGGGGGCTGGGGTAAAGGGTGTTCATTTCCCTGGGATAAGGGACAACTGAAGGTGCCAGGTCACAGAAATCCCCTCCCAGGCAGTTGACTCTTGACTGTCCGCTTTCTCACTCTCACCTGGGTGTATCCCTGGATTATAGAGATGAATAGGGTGAAGGGGTTGAGGTAGGGGTGGGGATAAGAAGTACTCTTTGTTTTGTTTTGGTTTTTTTTGGGGGGAGGGACAAACATGGTTTTTAACCCCTTGGTGGTCCGGGGCGCTTGGCCAGGTCAGGAAGGCTAGCTGCCCATCCCCATTTCTATGTACCGCCTAATTTCTGCAGGGAGGCCAGAGTCCATTTGCGCTAGCGGGTCGCAAGGGGGAGGGAGCAGGCGTACTCTGCGATCTCCATCACCTCCATTTCCCCAAACCTTCGCCGCTCCCAGTCCACCAGTTGGGCAGCCCTCGGAGAGTCGTGGATGACTGGAGCACAGTGAATGAGACTCGTTTGAAAGAAGCAGCAGTGCTTCCTCCATTTAGTGCCCCCTCCCCTCCGCTTCTCTATCCTCGTCTCCTTCTCCTTTTTCCCCGCCCCGCTCCTCCCCTCTGGTCCCTCCCCTCTTAGCTCCAGGAGCTCGAGTGACTAGGAACGAGCTCTGTGCCGGGCAGGTTCCAGCAGCGGGTAGACCAGACTGCGCTCTGCTGCGGAGCCGCAGGATCGTGTCGAGAACAGGGAAGCGCTCTGGCAGGCTGGCAGCGCAGACAGCCAGCAAGGCTGGGCAGGGCAGGGCGGGGCGGGGAGGGGAGGGGAGAGAAGAAAACCGAAGGGGAGAACTGAGGAGGGGAGAAGAGGAGTGCGGCACGCACGCTGGACGCCGCTTGGCCTCGGCCGCAGGCTGCTGGTGCTGCTGCCGCTGCCGCGCGGGTGACTGCCCACTCACTACCCGCTAGGAGAAGGTAGGTCTGTCTGTACTTCTTGGTTCCAGGCGCCCGGGGAGAGCTAGTGTTTGGGGCTGGGGTTCGAGGCTCTCAGAGGAGCAAAGGGACTAGCAAACTTTGGGAAAGGAGATGCCATCTTGCCAGACTCAAAGTTTTGGGTGATGAGAGACATGCCCTAGGCTGGTGGTGAGGTGTAGGTGGTTAGAGGTGCTAACCAGAGGCGCGTATAGACTTGCGGAGAAAATTTCCCCACCCAGGAGGGAGGAAATTAGTTAGGGCCATGGGGAAGTGGCCTGAAACTGAATTACCTCCTGCGGCTACATCATCTCCGGCAGCTGCAGAATAGAGAAAACCCGAATCTGCGTATGGTCCTCCCCAACCTGAACTCCTTTGAAGAGCGGATCTAGACAGGGAAAGTTTAAAAACAAACTTATAATTCATGCCACTCTTGGGGGAATGGGGTGCAGAGGAAGGCACTGGCTAGGTTGTCACTGGGGTAAGAAAAGAGGGTCCCTGGAATGCAGCTGCTGCGGCTCACTCCAGTCTTTGACCTGATGTGTGAGAGCCCGCCAGGTCTGGGAAGATTGGCTGGGCAGACAGCGCCGGAAAGGGCTGGGGTTTTCCACCCGAAAACTCCTGCCCGGTCTGTGAGGCTTTTGGGGGCTGCTGGGCAGCTCATTACAGTGATTGCCCGAGTTCTTACGCTCGTCTGAGGCCGCTTTTCCCCTTCTCCTAAGTGCCAGGAAAGGCAAGGAAGAAATATCAACCAGCAGCCGGATTCCAGGGAAATAACCAGCAGGGTGCTCCTTTTCAAGCTGCCAGGCGAACTGTTCCCATGCTCTTGGAGGATGTGCCATTCCGCATACCCAGCTCCCAATCCCCTCTCCACTCGCCTCGTATTGTATTTGCTCATTGATTTCCAACAAGTAGAAGCGCCTAGAGAAATTATTTAATAACAAACACTGCCTGCTAAGGAGAGGACAGCAGACGTGCAGTCCTGAGCCAAGGGGAGGAAGTAGAGCGCATAGCAGGGCTTCTAAAGCAAGAAAGCCAGCCAGACTGTTGACATTCACAGAAGCTGGGGGGAAATAAAGCCATGGGAAGCTGCCGAAATTTAGTAAGGGTATACAGGAGGGAGGTCACAAACCCCAGCACATATTGCGAATGCTGGAAATACTGGGGAAAAATAGACTAAACAGGAATAATTTAGGAGGAGACAGATTTCTGCATACTGGGGAGGCATATACCCCTACAGAGATTCATATCTCATTGTATTAAGAAGAAACGGATCTGTAAAAAGATTAAACACGAATTAATCAGAACCAGTGAGTCATGGGTGGCACTTCAGAGATTAGGAGAGGGAGTAATTGTCTTTGAAAGAGCTATTATGTCTCAGTAGCGCGGACTAATTTGTTACTTTTGCCTTGTTTACTAACAATACCTGACTTGGGCTAGAGTAGCTTGGCATATTATTTATTTATCGCTACCCCTTTCTCTTTGCGGGCGATGTGACTGTGTAGCAAGTTGTGCCCAGCTGTTCTTTTGATCATTTGATAAATGTTTATTGGGTATATTCACATGATCATTTTATTAAAATATATATAAATGTCTACTTAGGTACTATTTGTTATCCTTACACATGACAGAGACAAAACCATTGTCTCAAGTCATTGACTAGCATATCATAATGGTTGCCTGTTTGGCGACAGGTGGTTTATGCCCCCAAAGTAGCAATAGCCACATCATAGGAACAAGGCCAATTTATGTGCTCATATTGCCTCAGAGAGACAATATGTGGAGAGGTTTAGGACACTGCTCTTGGAGACAGTAAAGGCAGGGTTCAAATACCACTTCACATACTTAACTAACTAGTTGTGTGACCGTGGGCAAGCCTCAGTTTTGCCATCTGTAAAATGAGAAGACTGCAGTTTATGATCACTAAGTTTCCTTTAAAGGCTAAATCTTTGATCCTCAATCAGACTGTAAGTTCCATCACTTAAATATTGCTCTCCCTGCTTTACAAGTGGGGGAAATGACTTCTCTTACATCTATGGGCTCTGTGGCCACTTAACTACTCAGATCTCTAGGCCGCTGTCTAAGACCATACATTGTGGAAAAGGTGCCTACCTGAATTGGTAATGAGACCTTCTTCATTGGGACTTTCATTGTACCAGTGAAATCACAAGCTACTTCTTGTCTCTACACTGAGGCACCTTGACTGATCTGCCAACTGTAAAACAGTGCCAGAGCTGGTGGAAGGAGGAGTGTAGAAATGGGCCAAATTTGACCATAATTCTCACATCTGGAATACATTAATGAAATTGTGGGGAAAACATTGCTCTACTGCCCCCCACCGTGTTTGAAATATATCCCTGCAGGAAAAGCTTAATTTCTATCTGACCTAAGCAAAACAATGATAATTATGAGAATCCTCTTTTAAAAAATTATAATTTGTGGTAACTAAACTCAGTGGAAGAAAAAAATAAAGAAGATGTCCAGGTTGTTATGATTCGCATTTGTTTTCTGTCACATCTGCATTCTTGGTCGTTACAAATTAGTAATCATGTTTTCTCAAATATCTAACTGTTCCATCTATTTTCTGATGAGCCTGCTCTGAACTGTAATATCTCCAATAGACTTCTTCACTTTCGGTAGTTCTGCCTTTCCTGAATTCTGCCTTTTCTACTAAATGGCTCCTACTTGGAAGTTCTCATTATCTCTTTATCTTTTGTTTTGAAACACTGGAGCTAGAATGGCTTCTTTCCAAACTCCCACATCCCTATACTTCTATTATGCCATCCCCCAGACTGGAGACTCCAATGATGGATTCAATGTTCTGTGTTTTCTAAAAGTCATTTACCATGTTCAATTTGATTCAACAATCGGTTATTAAGCAGCACCTCGGTGCAAAGCACTGGGCTGCCTTGCTTGGGGGCACTGTTGTTAACATCATTTTAAATTGTATGAAGTTGAAAGGCTTATTGGATATAATATGATAGATTGCTTCTGCAAGTGCTCGGGCTCTGAATCTTTGGTTCAGGCATCAGTGCTGGTCTAATTTCAATCTCTCTAATGCTGTTTTGGGTCAATTCTGGCATACATCTCAGAGATGGGTGTTCTTAAGAACCTCTTGTCCTTCCAGTTTCTACTTAGTACCTCATTTCCAATGTCTACTTAGTGCAGTTTTGAGGCTTAGCAACCATTTCTAGGTACAGAATTCATATGTTGCTTAAGTTTGCTTCTTGTTAAAGATATTTGAATTAACAAAAATGAAGGTGTTTTCCCTTTGCCCCACCTGAATCCCCACCTCCAACATCCAAGATAGAACAGTTGTTTGACAGGTTGGATAGATTTTGAATCCAGGCAGCAGTGTGGTTTTCAGGATTATTGTTTCTCTCTCCTATAACTAAGATAATAGAAGAAAAAATTATCTTGAAAATTTTCTCCAAAATAAATTTACTCCCTAGCTAGAACTTTGTATATCCAAATTCTAGTCCGTGGTGATTTCGTCTTCATCTTTTATGGGTAAGTTATAAACAAGAAATAAAGGTTTGTAATAGAAATGCTGACAGTACTTTATAGCACTCCAAGCAGGCTCGCTACTGTGCATGTAAATATTTGTAGAATCTTTATTATATAGGGAATAATCTTGCAAAGAGAGGAACAGATACCTGTTTCATAAAATCAGATAAAATTATTCAGCGGGCATGCACATTTGTTACTCAAGAAATATTGGGAAACTAAATAATAGATTATGGATATTTATTGTCATGCCATAGCATTCCATTAGCAGTCATAACAGTTCAGACTAAATTCACTATGGGTTATAACTTCATCTGTGTGGTCATAGCAGGGGAAAAAATATAATATATTGTTGTCTTTGAAAAAAGTTTAGCAATGATTACACCATCAAAAGAAACAAAATGCCAGGTCTATAACTAAATAGAGACTTTGAGTGAATGGAAGGCTACTGGTACTGGAGGTGTAATATTTAAATAAAACACAGCTGGTCAACACTGGAAGCTCTTAACTGGTCTCTGGGACTTGGTGTGCTGTGTAAAGTTTAACAGCTGCCTTTTCTGCAAAGTATGTGTGTAGAGGGCACCATGGACATATTTTTATTTCTTATCTTTATTATTATCTTTTCCTTTATCACTTTTTAAAGTCTAGTCAGCAACCAATCAAGCAAGCAAGCCCTGATTTGTAGTATTTGTGTGTTTCTGAGATGAAATGATCACACTGAAAATTTAACATCTGTCTCTCCCAGCTAGTTGGAAGTATCTCCAGAACATTTTTTGTACTAAAATGGTGGTCATATGAAAGCGTGCACCTGTGGGTTGTAGGATTTGAATTGAAAAGGCCCTTATAAGTCAGTTTGATCCAGTCATTCATCTTATAGATGAGGAAACTGAGGCACAAAGAAGTTATATGATTTGCCCAGGATAATGCAGATGGTGAGTAGAAGAGATGAACTCAAAACCCAGGTCTTAAGATTTCAGAGTCATTGCCCTGTATATTATACTCCTAGTTCTGATGCATTTAATTCTGCTTTGGAGGTATAGGGTGTATCTATCTTTAAGACTTTTGGTGTTCCAGCTATAGTGAGTTGATGAGGAGAGTTTTCAGTTCAATTAGATAAGCACGAAAGGAAATAAGCCTTTGTTTCTGACTTTGATCATCTCTCCATCTGATCCATTATAGACTGATTGCAAATTGATTTGGGATGTTGACCGTTGCCATTGTGGAGCAGACAGTTATAGGGGACTCACATTTGTCTGCTGGGCTATAAAAGAGAGTCCTCATTCAAGACTGAGTTTTTAACTCTTTCTTTGCCATCCTTTCCTTTTTTTTCACAATTAAAAACAAACAAAACAAACCAGAGACCATCTACTCTAATACCCCAAATAAAATCCTCATTACAACATTTGATCTAGCCTCTGCTTTATATCCTTCAAGGAGGATAAACCAACTACTTGCTGATCCAGTCCATTCTACTTTTAAAAAGAATAATTACTGTGATGGCTTCTTCTGATGGTAATTTGAGTAGGGTGGTGGCTCTTCCACTAACCCCCTAAACCCAGATGCCCAGATTGTAATCAAAGAAAGCAAAGGAGTGATAATGAGGTATTAAACTAACAGGAAGGATGCGGTCATGCCTAGGGATCTCTTTACAAAGTGTGAACAAGTTTCTCCTGGATTGAATTAGTAGGGGAGCTTGTTCATTGACTGAACAAAATATTGACTATGCCCTTGGGTGGCCCTTTCAAGATGGTGGGACAAAAATAGGACAGGAATGGTTTGAGAGCATTCAGCTCAAGGAAGTCCAGGCAGAAGTCAGCAGCCAGAAAGGAAATCAGATCCCAGTGGAATGGAGACCTTAAAAAGCTGAGTATAATTAGGAGAACATAAGAGCAAGAGCAGCCCGTCTCCATAGGGAGCAGACACTTAGAATCTGATAGTGAGGCTCTGTGGTCTGATTGGGCATGAATCATGAGGAGAGACAGAATTTCAATGAAAGGATCCTGAATGGGTAGTAAAAGCAGCTCTTTGGGAATAATATGCGATAATATATGTAAAAGTTCCCTAAAAAGTATATGAAGGCTTACAGAAAGTCAAGACAATGTCGTTGCTCTCTTTTACATCTATAATTTATCAATAGATAACGTAAACTCTTTGAAGGCAGGGGATGTTGTGTTTCTGTCTCTGTATCCCCAGGTACTTGCCTGGCTCAATGCTTGGCACATAGCAGTAACTTAAATACCTGATGGAAGATTACCCAACCTTGGCAATTCCTGTTTGTTTTGAAAAATTGTTATGTCAGAAAAATTATTTATAAATAGGTATTTGAAAATTGGCAGGTGGTCTGCGGTCATTTGTCTCATGCAGGGCATGCAAGCAAGCCTAGCTGAAGCAGCAAGGCACCCTGAGGGAAAGACAGGAGTCAGCATGGGCCAGGCAAGACAAACCATTGACGCCACCTTGACCACCATCTCCCCTCAGAAGCTGATGGAGACAACTAAGGACCCTGAATCTAAGAGCCTTGGGAATAGGGATCTTTTGGTCCATCGCCCTCAACCGTCATCCTAGGAAACAAAAGTGCTGTAGTCACAGATATTGAGGGCCCAGAAAAGAGAATTCTTGTCAGCAAAATCCATGACATGTCAAATCATTTAACATTAGATGCTGATATAATTTTATTAGTTGGAAATAACTTTAAAAAAAGGCTCTAACATCTGTTTTTGCCACTGCACCTTAAGGACCGTGCGACCTTTCCAGCTGTCTCCTTGCAGTTGAAACCTTCTGAGTGGGGACTGGCTTACTTTCCTATTTGTATTTCCAGCACCTAGGACAGTGCCTTTCATGGAGCAAACACTTAATAAGTGATTGATTCATTAGCAGGTGAAAGTTTCTTTTCAGTTATGGATCTGTATAATTGCAAGATACCAAATGGTTTATCTTTTTTCTTTTTTTAACTGTGATAACTTCCCATACTGGGAGGCTGTTGACCTGACCATGTATATGTTTGCATAGCAGGATCCTTAAAGAGCTACTTTCCATTCTAAGACAGAAAAAAGTCACTTTTTAAATTGCTTGAAAAATTTCAGAAGATGATAATGACACACTTCAGGCAATTAAAATCAACCAGAGAAATTCTAGTGATCTATTCTCAGGTCTGTTACTCATTCAGATGGGTTCCGTAAATGTAAAGTTGGCAGAAAGCTGCCGTGATTACTGGTAGTTACTAAATCTGTTATATTTTCTCAATGTTTGAGATTTCATCTACGTGGAATGCCTATATGTAAGTTACTCTTGCAGAAGCCTCCACTGTCCAATATCTTTTATGGCATACTCAGTCCTTGAAATTCTATAAAGATATGAAGAATGAGAGTACTACAAATATGTGGAAAGACTGGCATGATTGCACGGAGATGAGGAGGGAACAGGAATTTATTATGTACCTACTATGTGCCAGGTAGCACTTTACAAATATTATCTCACTTGATGCTTAGAACAGTCATACCTCCTATGAAGTAGGTGCTGTTATTATCTCCATTATATAGTTGAAGCTACTCAGGCAGGCAGAGATTGAATGACTTTCCCAGCTAGTAAGGGTCTGAGGCTAGATTTGAACTCAGATCTCTCCCAACCCTGGGCACACTGCTCTACTTGCTGCACCATTGTGTTGCCTGACAGAAGTAAAGAATAGCTAGCAAACTAAATTCACCAAATAGTGAATATGGAGGGGGAGAATATGACATAAGTTAAGTAGGTGGGAGCCATATTTTGAAGGACTTTCAATGCCAGACTGAGAATTTTGTATTTTATTCTAGACTCAAGAGGATGAAGATACTGTTCTTAGGTTCATAGACTCAGAGCTGGAAGAAACTTTGCACAGTTGAATCCGATCAGAGGTTTGAAACATTAGACCTTGTGGGACCCATAATACTCCTGCATGTGACCTGAACCAGACTAAAATGTTATTGGGAAATATTTAACAAGTAAATAAAAATGCAATAAAACACAGCTAACATTGTATTTTAAACCTAAGTCAGTAGGGATATTTAGGTATGGTTTGGTAACCTCTGTTTCTATGCAAGTTTGACACCACTGATAAGATGATCTTTTATTTTATAGGTGAGAAAAATTGGGCCCAGTAACAAGAGAACATCTTTTTTTCTTGCCAGAATTGTATAGGTGATAAGTTGCAGCATTAGACCTAAGTCCTCTGACTTCAAATCCAGCACAGTTTCATTCACATCATGGTGCTTCCTCTAGAACTAAGGATGATCAATCTGGCAGCTGTGTTGGAGATGGAATGAGGAGAGAAAGTAGCCAACTTACTAAGTTTTAAAGAGGAAAGAAAACCTTTGAACACACCTTTGAAGATAGCTGCTTTGTCAGTAATTACAGATTCATTCTAGTCTTGTTGATCCCAAGTTGCTGAGTCCTTCTGAGCTCTCTTCATACCATTATAGTTGGTGAACTGTCACCAACAGTTCCAGAGACTGGCACAGCCACTGGGCACAGACAGACCACTAAACTCAGGTAGTGATTTTTTTTTAATCCCCAATTCTTAGTACAGCGGTTGGCCGAGTAGGCACTTGATAAATGTTTATTGATTTAGTTCAGTAAGCTCATGACTTTCTTGGTTCCTTTCTTGGTGATCTCCATATTGGTAATGAGCATGACCAGTTATATTCCCATATTCATTCCCTTCCCCCCACCCATTCTAGCTGTCTCATAGAAGCAGCAAGAACCAAGCCAGCACCTGAGTAGGTTATTTCAGAAGCAGAAACAAAAATTATATACTTTTGTAATCCTTCCTTTTATACTACTTATTCAGACATCATCCCTTCCAATTTCTTCTGATAGAATCTCTTTACTCTTTCTGCAAAAGCCCTACGTCTGTGAACTTCCATTCTTACCACACAAGTACCTCGAGCCCTGTGATCACCACATTATATTCTTGTCAGGCATCTATATTAGCCCATGAAATAGTCAGTGCATAGGTTCAAATAACAAGATACTAAGAGTGACTGAATAAAAGACATACAAATCTCGTGATGTTTACTTAAGAACACTCAGGAATAGCTAGAAATCAGCATTCACTACCTGCCCCACCAAGTTCTTCATCCAAGTCCAAGAGATTCCCACTAGCTTTGACTAGGTAGCTCTATTCAGCACGGCTTTTCTAGTCCCTCAGATTTCTGTACTCTGAGATAATTCTCTGGGTTGCGTCAATCAAAAGTAAAATGTAACATGCAGGACACTGCTTCAGTGATGAGGGTCACCATCGGTTTTTATATGTCAAAGACCAGTTAGAAAAATACTGGCAGGGACCACATGATAGCTCTTGGAAGGATGGAGTGGGGTGGGGGAAAAACTTGTACAAGGCATCAGTGGTATAGAGGAGGGGCTAAAACAAAATCTTGTGACATGATGAGGAAGGCGATACTACTGGAAGGGTTCTGTAGGAACAGAGAAGGATATTTTTGTCTTGTGGTATTTGGATTATGGATTCATACCTTTCTCTTTTTTTGTTTGTTTGTTTTTTGGCAGGGCATTTGGGGTTAAGTGACTTGCCCAAGGTCACGCCGCTAGTACATGTGTCAGATGTCTGAGGCCAGATTTGAACTCAGGTCCTCCTGACTCCACGGCTGGTGCTGTACTCACTGCACCTCCTAGCTGCCCCTTGGATTCATACTTTTCTGAACCACTTGATGGGCTACTAATCTTCCTCTGGATCACTTAGATAGTCCACTAGCATATGTTAATCATTTACTATATGCCAGGCTCTAAGAGTACAAGTAGGGAACCTAGGTGGCACAGTGGGTAGAGCAACTGGATTCAGGCAGACCTGAGTTCAGATTCAACCCCAGACACCTATTAACTGTGTGACCCTGAGCAAGTCACTTAACCCTGTTTGCCTCAGTTTCCTCATCTATAAAATGTGTTGGAGAAGGAAATGGTAAATCACTCCAATATCTTTGCCAAGAAAACCCCAAATGTGGTCACAAAGAATTGCACAGGATTGAAATGACTGAATGACACCCTACTAAGCATGAATTGGAGAGGAAGTGGAAGACTGGTCCTCATAGCTTCTCTACAGTGTGTTATCCTAGAACCTGAGCTGGTGCTTACTCAGGACTACTTTAGCTATCCTAGCCCTTGAGCTAGTTTATACTCTTGGCCAAAATAATATATATTGGCCTCAGAACAAGAAAAATCAATTAGGGACCTCATTAAGCAGTATATTTGCTTTCACTGTAATGTTGGCATGTGGACAAAAGGTAATGGCATTCAATTTAAGCTTTTTTAATTTGAGTTTTTTAAATAAGTCCAGAGACTAAGTACATTTTTAATTCTTCAGTTGACCTGTGATTATATTAGCATGACTGTTCCCATCCCTCATGAAGATCATGGCTCAATAATATTTTATTATCCTGTATAATTCTTATGTAGTCTTTCTCTAAATCCTGCATCTATGAATTACCAAACATGTTGGAGGCCTTTCACCATTTTGTGTACAAGCATAGGCTATTTTTACTCACTTAAGCATATGTTAGCTATTACTCCTCACTTACACTATTTGACTATTTAACTAGGTATTGCTGTGGCTAGTATTGGGCTTGGACTCAGGAAGTATTGAGTTCAATTCTAGCTTTAGGCCCTAATTAACTATGTGACCCTTGGCCAGTTAATTAACTTAACCCCAGCCTCAGTTTCCTCATCTCAGCAATGGGGATAATGATATCACCTAACTGCCAGGGTTGACTTGAGGATAAAATGGTGTAATATTTGTAAAACTTTGTGAACCTAAAGTGCTATATAAATGCTATCATCATCATCATCATCATCATCATCATCATTCTATCTCCTTTTTCTGATTAGATACATTTTTGATAACTTTTATATCAGTTTTCATTGTCAAGTCATGCCTGGTCATAACTGGCATCCTAATTGCACCCACTGTGTGTCTTCAGATGAGAAAATATGCATGGAGAACATGTGTTGTTTACATTATGGCATGATGCTGGACAAGCATCATGCCATTTTCAGTTAGTCCCCAAATCAAGATATATATCTTCAATTTGTGCTACACATAGACGGGTTCCTGGGCCCTGCAGTGAATACAGGAAGGAAATTGGTTTAGAATTCATTTGGGCCCCTTTCTGTGAAGACTAAGCTGTTCATTGCCACAGAAGTCATCTGTTTGAACCAGTACTTTCGTGGTAATGTCATATAACTGTGGCTTGTGGAACAACACTGTCAGAACAATGAAAATAACCAATGAGCCAAAGGGCATTTTAAATATGCAGCAATCCATAAATTCATTTAGCTGGTTTCTCCCAAACCACTCAAACTGTCCCTACTGAAAGTTAGCTAGTATTAATAATATGTATTTTAGCTATATTTATTTAGAGCTCAACATATACAAAGTGTCCTTTGGTACTGTGTATACAAAGATATGTATAACATAGATCATGTTTTTAAGACTCTTATGAACTAAGGGGTTGGGGAGGGTAAGCAGAGATAATTATCATGCAAGTGAAAGCTAGATAAGAGCCCAGAAGTCCAGTTGGTAAGGTAAATTTGTTGAGAGGGAAATAACTTTGATCTTAGAAGAGAGAAGGGGGAAACAATGTAAGCGTCCTGGACTTGAATTGGGATTGTGTCTGTCTGGAAGGAAAGAGCATCCACAGATGAAGACTGGAAAGAGAAAAAGAAAATCCAATTTTACCCAAAGTATAGTAGGAGCAAAGCTACAGAAAAAAAAGAGGCAAGAACAAGAGACAGAAAATAATCGTTTTGCAACATATAACTAGAACTTTGAAGAAAGAGAAATGGTATAATGTAAGGCTCGATAGTTATTGGTAAGCAGTTTTGAATAGAGAAGTCAATGTAATCTTAGAAACTTAAGATATAGAGATGTAAAAAAGAAAAGAACCAGAGAGAGGATACTTTGAAGTAAAGAAGACCAGTTAAGGAAAAGTTATAATCATTTAAATCATTTAAAAAAGAACTAATTAGATGCAATGAGGAGGATACAACTGTGAGAAAAATTGTAAAAGTAAAATTATTAGCAGCGGGCAGCTGTTTGGATGCTGTGGTTAGGGAAGGGGGATGCATTAAAGATGACTCCAAGGTTATGAGTCTTGAAGTATGGTGGTACCATTAAAACAAAGAAGTTAGAGGAAGAGGTGGGTTTAGCAGCAGTGGGGGAAAGGGGAATATCATTAGTTCAGATTTGGACATGTTGAATCTGAGAGTCAGTGGGTCATATAAATGCAATTGTACACCAGGCATCTGGAAATATAGGAGTCTAACATTGGGGAGAGTTTATAGGTGAAGTTAGAAATTTGAAAGTTATCAGCCCATAGGTGATACTTGGTGTCATGGTGGAAGATGTGATCACCAAAAGAAATAAGCCTTAAGATAGAACTTTGGCTCCCACTCCCACTTCCAGGTTAGAAGGAATATTGGAAGCTCGCAAAAAGAAGAGAGAAGAAAAAAATTGTTAGGTAAGAATAGAACCATTCAATTCAGTTCAACAAGCATAGATGATCTAATTAATATGTCCCAGGCGCTGTACTTCCTGCAGGTGATAGGTACAAAGTCCTTCCTACTCTCAAGGAGCTCACATTCTATTACAGGAACCAAAATGACACTTTTAGTTTCTGGAAATAGCTACCAGTCCAGTATAGCTTGAACATTCAACGGTGAAATGGAATAACATGGGGCAAGGCTTGAAAAGTAGGTAGGATGAAATATTGTGGAAGGACTTAATAGCCAGGCTATTATTTGCATTTCATCCTATGTGAAATAGAGAACTAATAAAGGCTTTTTAAACAAAGGGTGAAGTGATCAGACCTATTCCTTACAAAGATTATTTTAAATACAGGAAAAATGGATTGAAGATGGGGGAAAGATTAGGCAAAAACAAGTTAGGTGACTATTCTGAAAGTATTTCTGTCTTTGACATCACTGGAATATAGAAAATGAATAACTTCTTATAAGCCTTTATTAGGTATACTCCATCCCTGGCCAGTAGACTGTGTTCCCTCTATTTTAAGCTGTAGTCCAAAAATCCAAAGTCTATTCTTATATACCCTCTTAAGAAGTTATTCAGTTGACAAAACATTTTTTCCCTTTATGCCTCCATTATTTTCAGTAGATAGTACTGAAGAAGACACAATTTGGGGCCCCTGAGGTCGTCCATTTCTTGACTGAGAATTAACAGTCTTTGGCAATGTTGTCTTGGTTTTTTCTGCTAGTAACATGTATAGCTACATGGATTCCCAGAAATGGATAAGATAAATCCATTTGGACAGTTCTTGGGAGCACATTTGTTTATCTTGGAAAATTCTTTTGGAAAACAACATTATTCTTGGAATTAGGTCAGCAAAAAACTGTCCCATTATCTTTTTAAAATAATATTTTATTTTTTCCTCAATTACATTTTTTAAAAACAATTTTTAACATCTGGTTTTTAAAATTTCCAAATTTTCCCCTTACCTTTTCCCCCTCCCCCTCCCTGAGGTGGTAAGTAATTTGATATAGGTTATATATGTGCAGTTATGTAAAACATATTTCCATATTAGACACATTGTGAAAGAAAACACAGATCAAAAAAAATGAAAAAGAAAGAATGTGAAAAATACTATGCTTCGATCTGTATTCAGACTCCATCTGTTCTTTCTCTGGAGGTGGTTAACATTTTTCATCATGAATCCTTTGGAATTGTTTTAGATCATTGTATTGCTGAGAAGAGCTAAATCTTTAGCTGTGGTATAGCACTGATCATTGTAAAGTATTGCTATTACTGTGTACAATGTTCCCCTGGTTTTGCTCACTTCATGTATTTCCAGTTTTTTTTTTTTTTCTGAAACCACACTGGTCCTTGTTTCTTATAGCACAATAGTTTTGCATTACATTCATATACCACAACTTCTTCAGCCATTCCCCAGTTGATGGACATACCCTCAATTTCTAGTTCTTTGCCACCACAAAAAGAGCTGCTATAAATATTTTTTGTACAAATATGTCTTTTTTCCCTTTTTTAAAAAAAATCTTTGGGATATAAATCTAGTAGTGGTATTGCTGGATCAAAGGGTGTGTGTAGCTTGATTGCCCTTTGGACATAGTTCCAAGTAGCTCTCTAGAATGGTTGGATCAGTTTACAACACCACCAAGAGTACATCAGTGTCCCAATTTTCCCACACCCTCTCTAACATCTGTCATTTTCCTTTTTTGTCATGTTAGCCAATCTGATAGGTATGAGGTGGTACTTCAGAGTTGTTTTAATTTGCATTTCTCTAATTAATAGTGATTTAGAGCATTTTTCTTCATGTGACTGTAGATATCTTAGATTTCTTCATGTGAAAGCTGCCTGTTCATATCCTTTGATCATTTATCAATTGGGGAATAACTTGTATTCTTATAAATTTGATTCATTTCTCTATGTATTTGAGAAATGAGGACTTTATCAGAGATACTTGCTATAAAAGTGTTTTCCCCTCTTTCTGCTTGCCTTGCCTTCTTGGTTTCATTGGTTTTGTTTGTGCAAAAACTTTTGAATCAATAAAAATTACCTATTTTACAGGTTGTAATGCTATCTTATTTAATCATAAATTCTTCACTTATCTGTAAGTCTGAAAGGTAAACTATTTCTTGCTTTCCTAATTTGCTTATGGTGTTACCCTTTATGTCTAAATCATCTACCCCTTTTGACTTTATTTTGGTATATGGTGTAAGATGTTAGTCTAAGTTTCTGCCATACTGTTTTCCAGTTTTCTAAGCATTTTTTTGTCAAAGAGTGAGTTTTTGTCCTTAAAGCTTGGGTCTTTGAGTTTATCGAACATTAAAATACTATGGTCATTTTCCACCCTTTCTTGTATATCTAATCTATTCCACAGAACTACCAGTCCTACTTCTTAATCACTACCAGCTTGTTTTGATGATTACTGCTTTATAATACAGTTTGAGATCTTGTATGGCTAGGCCACCTTCCTCCACATTATTTTTGTCCGCTAATTCCCTGGATGTATTTGACCTTATCTTCTTCCAGATGAATTTTATTATTTTTTCTAACTCTATAAAATAATTTCTGGTAGTTTTATTGGTATGGCACTGTATAAGTAAATTAATTTAGGTAGAATTGTCATTTTTATTATATTAGCTTAGCCTTCCCATGAGCAACTGATATTTTTCCAGTTGCTTAGATCTAACTTTATTTGTGTGAAAAGTTTTTTGTAATTGTGTCCATATAGTTCCTAAATTTGTCTTGGCAGGTAGACTCTCAAGTATTTTATATTGCCTAAAGTTATTTTTAAAAAGAATTTCTCTTTCCATATCTTGCTGCTAGATTTTGTTGGTAACACATAGAAATGCTGATGATTTATGTGGGTTTATTTTATAATAACTTTGATAAAGTTGTTAATTATTTCAACTGGATTTTTAGTTGATTCCCTAGGATTCTCTAAGTATACTATTATGTCATCTGCAAAAAGTGATAGCTTTGTTTCCTCATTGCCTGTTTTAATTCTTTTAATTTCTTTTTCCTTCTCTTATTGCTATAGCTAATATTTCTAGTACAATATTGAATAATAATGGTAATAATGGGCATCCTTGCTTCATCCCTAATCTTGCTGGGAAGGCTTCTAGCATTTCCGCATTACACGTAATGCTTTCTGATGGTCTCAGATAGATACTACTTACTGTTTTAAGGAAAGCTCTGTTGATTCTTATGCTTGCTAGTGTTTTTCGTGGGAATGACTCTTTTATTTTGTCAAAAGTTTTTTTCTGCCTCTGTTGAGATAATCATATGACTTCTGTTGGTTTTGTAATTGATATGGTCAGTTATGCTATTAGTTTTCCTAATATTGAACCAGCCTTGCATTCCTGATATAAATCCCACCTTGTTATAGTTTATGATCCTTATAATATATTGCTTAATTCTCCTTGCTAGTATTCAGTTTTGCACCAAAATACATTATGGAAATTTGTCTACAGTTTTTTTTGCTCTTGTTGGTTTATGTATCAGAACATATTTGTGTCATAAAAGAAATTTGGTAGGATTAGATCTTTGCCTATTTTTCTAAATAGTTTATGTAGTATGAGAAGTAATTGTTCCTTAAATGTTCAGTAGAATTTACTTGTGAATCCATCTGTCCCTGGGGAAATTTTCTTAGGGGGTTCATTGAGGACTGGTTTAATTTCTTTTTCTAACATGAGATTATTTAAGTATTCTATATCTTCTTCTGTTCATCTAAGTGATCTATATTTTCATAAATATTCATCTATTTCACTTAGATTGTTAGATTTATTGGCATATAATTGGACAAAATAGCTCCTAATAATTGCTTTAATTTGCTCTTCAGTGGTGGTGAATTCACCTTTTTCATTTTTGTTACTGGTAGTTCTTTTTAGTTTAAATCAAATTAACCAATAGTTTATGTATTTTATTATTTTTTTCATTAAACCAGCTCTTAGTTTATTCAATGACTTTCTTACTTTAATTTTATTAAGTCTCTCTTTTGATTTTCAGGATTTTCAATTTGGTGTCAAATTAGGGATTTTTAATTCTTTGCTAGTTTTTTTTACTTGAATGCCCAATTCATTGATCTGGTCTTTATTTTATTGATATAAGCATGTAGAGATGTAAAATTTCCTTTAAGTACTGCTTTGGCTACATCTAATAAATTCTGGTATGTTGTCTCCTCATTGTCATTCTTGTTTACAAAACTATTGATTGTTTCTATGTTTTGTTCTTTGACCCACTCATTCTTTAGTATTAGAGTAGTTTCCCATTAATTTTAAATCTATCTTTCCATGGTCCTTTAGTGAATGTAATTTTTATTGCATTATGCTCAGAAAAAGATGTATTTAATATTTCAGCTTTTCTGCATTTGATTGTGAAAATTTTATGTCTTAATTCAAGGTCAGATTTTGTGTAGGTGCCATGTACGGCTGAGAAAAAAGTATATTTCCTTCTATCTCATTTAGTTTTTTTTTTTTTCCTGGATGTCTACAATATTTAACTTTTCTAAAATTCTATTCATCTCCTTAACTTCTTTCTTATTTATTTTGTGGTTAGATTTCTCTAGTTCTGAGAGAAGAAAGTTGATGTTTTCTACTAGTATAGTTTCCTGTCTTGTCTTCTTCTGCAACTCCTTTAACTTCTTTAAGAAATTGCATACTATCCCATTTGGTGCATATATGTTTAGCATTTGTTTCAACAATCCGGCTAGCAGCTTCTGTGGGGGTGCAAGATCCACCAACAACCAGCACCCACAAAGCTGCCAGCACCCAGAAAGCACATGTTCTTTTGATCTGCTTAACTAAGGAAAGCAAGGTGAAGGGGTTGACAAGCTTACTTTAATTCAGCTCACAAATATCATTTCACTTAGTTCAGAGGAAAAAGCCAGCACCCTGAACTTCAGGACAAAATACAAACAAATTACAAACATCAACAGACAGACCTTGTCTGATTCAAATCCCAATACATAGTTACCGGAGTTCAACAAAGTCTCAGCATCT
>CM053624.1:347851774-347897300 GCA_028646595.1 Phalanger gymnotis
CACAAATGGCTCTGTCCTCCCTTCTTATAAGGCTTCAGATGTCATCAAACATCATCTGAAAGACCAGAATTTATGCTGCTATGATTGGTTCTTGAGTTAGCCCCTCCCCTTAGGACCCTGGAAGGTTCACATCCACATAGGTTAGGTTAACACCTAATAGGGCATGGCTCTGGAGTTAGCACCTCCCCTTAGCCAGCCCCACCTTGGGCCCCACCCCAGTCACCAATCTACACCCACATTGGTTCCACAACTAATAGGGGTTTGGGCCTGGGGTTTAGCACCTAGTAAGGCTCAATGAAATACACTGAATTACTCAAACAAAACAAAGGCCATTTTGCTTACCAACACAGCATTGATACTACTTAGTTGTCTATGATAACCTTTTAGCAAGATGTAGTTTCCTTCCTTATCTCTTTTAATTAGATCTAATTTTGCTTTGTCTAAGACCATGATAGCTTCTCCTGCTTTTTTTTCTTTTTACTTTAGCTAAACTGTAATAGATTTTGCTCCAGCCCATTACCTTTTCTCTATGTGTGTCTCTGTGCTTCAGATGTGTTTCTTGTAAACAACATATTGTAAGATTCTAGTTTTTAATTCACTGTGCTATCTGCTTCCATTTTATGCATGAATTCTTCCCAGTTCTATTCCCAGTTATGATTACTGTGTGTTTCCCTCCATCCCATTTTCCCCGTTTATCCTCCTCTCTCTCTCCTTTCACCCTATTCTTCCCCAATGCTTTGCTTCTGACCACCACTTCCCCCTTTTATCAGTCCTCTTCCCACCTTCATTTATTCCTTTCTCCTTTAACTTCCCAACAGGGTAAAATAGATTTCTATACCCAACTGAGTGTATATTCTATTCCCTCTTTGAGCCAAATTTGATGAGAGTAAAGTTCAAGTAATGCTCACCCCCTCCCTTCTTTCTCTCCACTGTAATTAGTCTTTTGAGCCTCTTCATGTGAGATAATTTACCCAGTTCTACCTCTCCCTTCCCTCTTCTCACAATGCAGCCATCTTTCTTGACCCTTATCATTATTATTTTGGGATATCACCCCATCAAAGTCAACTTATACCCACACCCTCTATCTATAGATACAACTTCTAATTGCAGTAATAGTGATGAAGTTCTTAGGAGTTATATATCATCTTCCCATGTAGGAATGTTAACAGTTTAACCTTATTGACCCCTTATGTTTTCTCTTTCCTGTATATATATATTATATATATATATATACATATATATAAAATATGTATATGTAGATATGTAGATACAGATATGTAGATATATATAATTATTTTCTTTTGTTGAGTCTTTTACTTGAAAATCAAATTATCTGTTCTGTTCTGTTAGTTTTTCCTCAGGAATGTTTGAAATTCCTCTGTTTCATTGAATATCCATTTTTCCCCTGAAGAATTATACTTTGTAAGGTAGATACTAGGTATACTTTGTTAGGTAGATAATTATTGGTTGTAATCTTACTTTCTTTGCTTTCTGGAATATCATATTCTAAGCTCTCTAATGTAAAAGCTGCTAAATCCTGTGTAATCCTAACTGTGGCTCCATAATGGTTAAATTGTTTCTTTCTGGCTGTTTTCAGTATTTTTTCCTTGACTTGGAAGCTCCGGAATTTGGCTATAATATTTCTGGGTGTTTTCATTTTGAGACCTCTTTGCAGGAAGAGGTTGATGGATTCCTTTAATTTTTATTTTACCCGTGATTCTAGGATATCAGGGCAGTTTTCCTCCATAATTCTTGAAATATTATGTCCAGGCTCTTTTTCCCTCCATGACTTTCAGGTAGTCCAATAATTCTTAAATTATGCCTCCTGTATCTGCTTTCCAGTTCAGCTGTTTTTCCAATGTGACATTTCACATTTTCTTCTGTTTTTATTTTATTCTTTTGATTTTGTTTCATTTTTTTTCTTGATGTTTCATGGAGTCATATGCTTCTACTTGTCCAGTTCTTATTTTCCTGCCAATCTTCTAAGTTTTCCTGGACTGGAAAACTGTCTTTCCTCATCTTTTTGTTGGTTCTGCCATTTCAGAATTAATTTCGAGGTGTTATTATCTAGTTGTTTAGGGATGAATTTGGGACAATACAGGTTCTTGCCTTCCTCTGCCATCTTGGTTCTGCCGCATCCTGTCCCACTATCTTTGAGCCATAAATCAGAAAACATCACTATTCTTCTCTTTCCCCCGATCTATAATAGGTAATCTCTCACCCAATAGGTTCTGTGGCTCTACTTTCTCATCCTTAGAGGACAAGTAACTACTTTCTCCTCCTAGCATCTTCTTGCCTCTTCTTTAGAGTGAGCTGCAAAGTTAAGTTGTAGTTACAAGTATATAGTTAAGTCCTTTTCCCTTCTCTTCTTGCTTTATTCTTCTGTCTGATATTCTTTTACTTAACCACATCCTAACAAATATGATTTCCCTTCAGGCACTTCAGATTTTCATTTTCCTTTCATTGAAAAACTTTCTATTTTTTCAAAGAATAGTCCCAGATTATGTAGTGTATAGAGAGACATTTCTCAAGATTGTTTACATTATTTTCTAGGACAGAGCCTACACCTTGAACATAAATATTAGTCATTTGGCTGTGGAACACATAAAAATATCACAAATGTCACTCAATACAAGTCATGCAAGATATATCCTGTTCTCCATAATGATTGAAACAGGCAGCTTTTTTCTACTTTCTCTTGTAGGATGTAGGAAAGAGAAACGTTAGATCTCTAAATGTAATCCTATCACTGTCATCAATGGAAAGTATAGTTAATTTTAACAGAACTCTTCTAATTTCCATCTATTTATAACTTTATTTGCAGTTTTATATTTATGTGTATTTCAGATGATCTGATGACTCTCAAAATAATCTTTAATTATATTATTATTCCCAACACTATTAATCAACGCTTTATAAGTTAATAATGCACTTAAAACAATTCTGTGGTTTCATCTCACACCTATCAGATTGGCTAATGTGATTAAAAGAAAGGAAAATCACAGATGTCGGAGGAGATGTGGGAAAACTCAAACACTAATGCACTGTTGGTTGACTTGTTAACTGGTTTAACCATTCTAAAGAGCAGTTTGGAACTATGCTTAAAGGGCTGTAGAACCATGAATACCTTTTGATCCAGTAACACCACAGGTAGGTCTGTATCCCAAAGACATGTGTGCATGTACACATATATGTACATATACATGTATATATATACACACATGTGTGTATGCATGCGTGTATGTGTATATGTATATGCATTTACATGTATATATGCATGTATGTGTGTATATATGTGTATATATGTGTGTGTGTATATATATATATACACACACACACACACACACATATACGTACACATACATACATCTCTTACCATCTCATGGAGTGGGGAGGGGAGGGATAGAATTTGAAACTCAAAACTTAAAAAAGAAAGAAATGTTAAAGAAATTGTTTCTAATATGTAAATGGGGAAATATATTTAAAAGGGGGAAAAATTAATGATGCTCATAAAATTCCATCATCTTAGTATGGGTTTTTGATTGTATTTTCTTAAATAGTGATGCCTTTCCTAGCTTTGTTTCAGCTTGTCAAAAAGTTTGTATTTGTTGGTAGAAATGTCTTGGTCTGGTAATTGTGTTTACATTGGTGAAACATCTGAGGGAAATTAATTCATATCTATAAATGAAGATAATTCATTTTAATGATTTTTCTTTCATTTATGTATTGGCTTCGGTGATTTTTTTAAAACTAGTTCAGAGTATGTTTGTTTGTAATTGTGTGGCATGCCTTCTCATCTTTATCCTTTCTGCTAGCTTGTTGGTGATACTTGATCTTGGATCTAACAAGTCAATGTTCTGACCATGCACAGACAGTTGATTCCAATATTGAAGTGACTAGGCGGTGCAGAGCACAGAGTGTGGTACTTAGAGTTAGGAAGACTTGAGTTTGAGCCTTGCTTCAGACAATTATTAGCTTTGTGTCTCTGGGAAAGTCCCTAGTCTTCAGGGCCCCAACTTCTTCATCAGTACAATAGGAATGATGACAATATAGCCCCTCTCCCCAACCCCAGTTATTTTGAGTATTTAATGAGATACCATGTAAAGTGCCTCACAGAATTGATAGTTGTATCTAAATGATAGATAGTATTCGGGATTGTGACTATTATTGCTGTTACTATATGATTCCCACATCACTAACTTGTCATTTCTTGTTTGTCCAAAGAGTGCAGTCTCATTTTTTGAGTTACTTGGTACTCAAATAAAAATATCTATAACAAATACAAGAATCATGCTTTGGCCTCCTTTTTCTATTGTTTTTTCCTCTCTCTCAAATTCTGAATCCTTTTTTAAAGTATCTTTTTAACTGACTTTTCTTCAAGCTATGTATTGAAGTCCTAAGGTATTAAGGTATAAGTTGACTTAACTTGGAGAATCTTAGTGAGTTTTTCATTGCATTTCTTTATCATTTTATCCTTTGCAATAGATATTGACACATAAGCTTCATTTATCTCTATGGCAGTTTTTGATTTTGCTCCCATGAACATAAGAAGGTGAGATGATCTTGAACTAATATGAGGATGCTGGAGTTTTTTTTTTGTTTGTTTGTTTTGGGAGGTTTTTTTTTATCTTTCATGGTCATTGTAGCATAAGGGATATAATTATCAGTTTGTAGTCAGGAAAGCATGAGTTCAAATTCTTCCTCAGACATTTATTAGTTATGTGACCCTGGCTTAATCATTATGAAACTCAATTTCCTTACTTATAAAATGAAGATGGCAACACTATCTACCTCACAGGGTTGCTGTAGGAATCATAAGATATATTGTCTGTAAAGTACTTGACCAACCTCAAGGCAGGATAGAGTGATTGACTTCTGCACGGTCACATGAGTAACATATGGAGGAGGCAGGAAATGAACAATGACCCGCCAACTCTAAGACAAAGTGTTCTTTCTATTAAACTGTGTTTCATGTTATTATGTGTTAATTGGCTCTTAGATGAGTTTAAGACTATGTATTCTTGAGGGCAGGAACATGGTTTATTTATTTGTTTGTTTATTTATTGTCTTTATATTGATTGCCCTGTGTCACACATACAGTGGGCACTTCATATATGTTTCTGGATTGGCTTAATGAATGCCATATAAACTCAGCAAAATCATTAAGAGGTATAGATAAATCTCAGGAAGAAATGATCATAGGATCCTCACTCTAGAGATAGAAAGAACCTTGGAGGACACGGAGTCCAATATTCTCATTTTTCAGATGAGACAACATGGCCTGGAAAGGCTAAGTTTCTTATGATCGCAGAGGCAGTAAGTTCCAGAGGCTGATTTGAAATTGTACAACATCATTTCCCCTTTGTGTGTGTGCGTTATCCATACCACTTCTGCTCTCATTTGATACATGATAATCAAGTTTTGATTATTTTAGGCCTAATAAGTAAAAGCAAATGAGATTTGACAATCAATAGTCTAAAACAAGCCTAGCAATTTAAGGACTGCCTTAAATTTCTTATCTGCCACCAACACTATCATCATAATCATCATTATTATGGCATTTATTTTTAGTATTGAGGAGTTATCTAATTTTTGTGATTAAGCTCGATTACCAGAAATGAGCCCTGATGAGCCGACTTCTATGAAAACTGTCACCTGCGCTGATACCTTTCTGCTGCAGACATGGGGAAAAAAAAAAGAAAAAAAAAGATATTTGATTATGTTTTTTAAAAATTTACATATGCAAATTGCAAATCAGTAAAGAGAAATTCCCTAGACTACGATAATGCAAGTTAACAAGAAGTACATCTTGAGGGAGTGCTGTTCTAACTTTATCTGTTTTTCAAAATATATGTGCTGATCAATATCATGAATAATTGAATGAAAGGAGTCATGGGATTCTGGGCTTTTTTTTTCTTTTTAGTAATTGTAAATTCCTTTTCAGGAAGTACTGGCTGTGTAGTTATGGGGTAGTGGTATCGTGGTAGAGGAGAACTGAATGAATTATTTCCCTATTCATTATTTAAAATAGGCAAATTAAATCCCACTAATATTTAATAAAATATAGTTGGAATTTTATTTTATTTTGGCCAAAATATTCAGGTATATAAACATTAGGGCTTAATCATAGAAGAGAGCTTAGTAGTTATACCTTTCCTGACTATTTCAGTTTCTGAATGAGGACCAAATTCAATGGAACTAGGTGTTTTACTGGAGCTGCTGGAATTTGAGCTCACTTCTTTCTAAAAGTATCCTCTCTATTTGGAGAACTAGCAAAGCAAGAGAACAATTTTAGTTAATGCGTCTTCCCAAGGGTAAGTTCAAAAAATATCTATCTATGGAGATTAGCTTCATAGAAGACTCCATAGAAAAATGGAACACTGATGTATCAGCTCTAAGAAACATATTTTTCTTTATGTTTTAGAGATTCATATGTTTGGATCATTTTTTCAAGAATGAAGGTATAGCATCAAAAACGTTTCCACATACCCTAGTATGCCTCACTTTGGTGCTTAGACTCAAGTACGTGGTGGTGAGTTGAGAATCCAGAATTAAGTGGCTGCCTTTGTACCTATGTAAAGGACTGGTGCTACTCAAACCTCTCTTTCCATTTTGGCTATTCTAATGAGTTATGGGAGTTCAGGGAACAGAGAAAGACTTTTCTAATGCTTTCAGTTGATGTTGAGAGTTTACTGCAATCATGCAAACCTCCACTGGGTGGACTCATTCAGGGAGGAAGCATATAATGTCTTATGTACTATGCCTCACTGCACCTTGGATTTTAATCTTTTACTCAATGGAAATGAAGCTTCTCATACAACTGTACTTAGGAAATTCTCTCCAGATGTCTGACCATATGATAGACTGTGCATACATCTAACATTGGGATTTCCTTTCCATACACTCGATCATATGATGGCCTCTCCATAGACCTGATGATGGGATGGCCTTTCCATATGCCTTTCTGTGGGATGGATGTGGCTGTGAGGGCCTGAATAGTTTATGCTTCATTAGAGTAAAAGATCTAGGACCATTTACAAATTCAGCAATACTGAATAAGAAGATGCCAATTACCTTTGAACACACCATTCATGAGTAGATTGCATAAGAATAAACATAGGCGGGACAGCTAGGTGGTACAGTGAGTAGAGCACCAGCTCTGGAGTCAGAAGGACCTGAGTTCAAATGTGGCCTCAAACAATTGACACACTTACTAGCTGTGTGACCTTGGGCAAGTCATTTAATCCCAATTGCCCTGCCCTTCCCTCCAAAAAAGAATAAACATAGGACTTGTTACAATTCCACTGGCATTGGCCATATAATGAAAAGACAGGACTCATTGGAAGAGACCTTGATGTTGGGAAAGATTGAAGGCAGAAGGAGAAGTTCAGAGGGTGAGGGGGATAGATAGTGTCATGGAAGCAATGAACATCACCCTGTACAGCCTTTAGGAGATAGTAGAGGACAGAAGGGCCAGCGTGCTGTGGTCTGTGGGGTCATGAAGAGTCAGACACAACTGAACGACTAAACAACCACAACAAAAGACAGCTGCTGTAGAACCTCATTCCCAGGTACCTCAGAAAATGGGATGGCTTTTTCACTACTTGTGCCCTGCAACAAACTTCTGAGGATTTTATTTGATTTTTGAGGATTCAGGATGTTTCTTCTAGATTTTTGATGTTTCTAGGCTACATGATCATGGAAACTAACTGAATATGCTTAACACTCCTGGAGTGTCTGGTTGCAAGTGCATTCTTTCTCTTCCACAGGGATGCTGTGCTCTGGGACATGTTTGGAGATCTACAGTCATATCTCCAGCTAAGCAGCCTGGGTCGTGAGGGTCTTCCTCTTCCCAGGAGCTGACTTTGGTGGCAGTTTTCACTCTGTTGCTGTCTTCCGCCCCAGCCCCACCTCAAGATCCAACTGTTCCAACTGTCTGTAACTGGACAGTAGAGCAGCTAGAAGGATAAAGTAAATAAAGTGCTAGGCCTGAAGGCTGGAAATCAGGCAGACCTATATTCAAGTTGTGCCTGAAATTCTCAATAGCTGTGTGATCCTGGATACATCAATTAACCACTTTTAATCCCAAGTAAGCTATCTGTAAAATGGGGATAATAATATCTACATCCTGAGGTTCTGTGAGGATCAGATGAAGTAATATCTGCCATGCATTTTGTAAATTTTAAAGCATTATTTAAGTGCTAGCTGTTAAAGTCATTATTCAAGGAATATGACTAAAAACTATGAAGAGAACATTTTCTTCAGGCTTTTATCAATTCACTTAATGCCTTTTTTTATTTCATAAATCCAATCAATGCTAATTGGGGCTGGTAAACTCTCCATCTATCAACCCCACAGTTGAGGACAAAAAGGCAGAAGACCAAAGGGATGCTTTCGGGAGACAGCTGCTCTCTAATATCAGATATAACAGAACATTTACTGTATGGCTATCTGAAAAGTTTGGGGAAAGGAGTCCTATTACTTTACCTTTAATGGGAAAACCCTTTGTATCCCCACTATTATTGAAAATCATTAGCGTCATGGTCAGGACAATTCCTTGCTTAATACTAAATATTTTTATTTTTCTTGGATAATTAAAATTCTTCAAGTCCAGTCTAATTTTACAAGCTTTTATAGTATGTTCCTGAGATGAAGATTATGCCAGAATAGCTAGAGACACAACCTCACAATCTGGAAGACCTGTGCCTTTAGATCATACTGGCTGTGTGATCCTGGGCAAAGCACTAAGTTCCTCCCTGCTGTAGGCAACTCTCTAAGAGAAAAGAAGTTTCCAATCTGTATTGGTGGAGGGAGTTCCCACACTTGGGAGTTCCCTATATCCAGAAATCAACCAAACTAAATCTCTATCCATGTCCTAAATATATGCTGGGCACTGTGTTAGGCACTGAAGTTATAGAGTCCCTTGCCTTGAAGGAGCTTACATTCTGCTAAGGGTTGGGCTGGATTAATGTGTGTAAGGTAAATGGCTGTCCAATATATGTTACAAGTTGGAAATATTGGGTCTGCATGGACACTGACCTCTAGCGAGGAGGGTTCTATTTAGGAGCATTTGTGCATTTGGCCAGTAGGTTTCCCATTTCTCCTTCTTCCCTCTTCCAGCCTCTCTAGTCTTACTGGTTTGATAATAAAGCTATTCTGGGTGAGTGTTAACACTTGGTGATTATGACCCACATTTTCCATTTTATTTTTTTCCTTCGTTGTTTTTAACCTTGGGATGTTGTTCCGTACCCAGTTCCTTAGTCTTTCCCCCTCACAACTTAGTTAACTCCTAGTTTGTTTTCTCTCTCCAATATCCCTTTTGAAATCATTCTCCAATGTCTTTTCCCACTGTTTTCAGTTAAAATATTCCTCTTTGTGCATCTTGAGTAGGACAGAGGAAAAATATCTGCATTGCAGTCACGACAGCTGGGTACTGGCCCAAGTTTTGGTGTTGGTACCTATGTGACCTTGGGCAAGTCACTTTCCCTCTGTGAGAGCTGAGTTTGATAATCTACAGGGTCCTTCCTCCTTTGAAGAGTCAATATTTATTCCTTTCTCTTTTTTTACCTTTATCTCTGCCTCTGTCTCTGTCTCTGTCTTTCTCTGTCCCTTTTTATACCTGTCTTTCTCTGTCTCTGCCTCTCTGTCTCTTCCTCTCTCAGTCTCTGTCTGCCTCTATCTCTCTCTCAGAATTTACATATAGAGAAAGGTTAGTATCTAGACTTTCCTCTAAACATTTGTAAAATACTTACCTCCCCCAGTGAACCAGTGTTACTAACTTGTAAAGCCCTTGAGAATACTCTGAAATCACCTGTAGAATCTTCATAGTCTTTCTCCTACATCCTGCCCTTTTAATATTAAACCTGTTTTTCTTCAGACATCAGAATTTATACTTAAGTAGTTTTAGACTTTATTATTTTCTTGTTTTCTTTAACTATTAATAATCTAACCAAGATCCCACTTTAATATCTGGTAGAGGTAACCCTGGGTTCCTGGAAGTGCTTCCAGAAAAGTACAATAGATTTCTCCAAGGAAAGGCTGCCAGTCTATAGAGGACCAATGGTGCTCTGAATGTCTATAGCTCATGGATTAGCCTCGCTCAGTTCAAAGAGCCAGCTCATGCCCAATTATCCAAAAAACACTGACTTTTTTGGCCCCAGCAACTTTCAAAGCCCATTTGCAAAGTTTTGGAAGGGTTGCAATCCGCATCAAGGTAGATAGGGACTATGCATATTGCCAATATCATATTTTTTTTCATTTAAAAAAAGTTTAAAAATAAAATTATTTATTTTGAACATTCATTTAAAACATTTTTTTCGAGTTCTAAATTTTCTCCCTCCCTTCTGCCCCTCCATTGAGAAAGTAAGGAATACGATATCAATTATACATGTGAACTACTGAAAAACCTATTTCCATGTTAGCCATGTTGCCAAAAAAAAATAGAAAAAGGAAAATAAAGAAAGTGAAAAAATATGCTTCAATCTGCCCTCATTTCATTAGTTCTCTCTCTGGAGGTGGATAGGATTTTTCATCACAAATTCTTTGGAATTGTCTTGGATCATTATATTAAAAGACCTTAGAATACCTAAGTCGTTCACAGTGGATTATCATATAATATTGTTATTAATGTATATGATATACTCTTGGTTCTCCTCATTTCATTTTTCATTACCTCATATGCATCTTCCCACATTTTTCAGGAAGCATCTTGCTCGGCTCAGCATTTCTTGTAGCACAATCAGATACCACAACTTGTTCAGCCATTCCCCAACTGATGGACATCCCCTCAATATACAGTTCTTTGCCACCAGCTGCTATAAACATGTTTGTATGTATAGGCCCTTTTTCTTTAATTTGATCTCTTTGGGATACAGACCTAGTATTGGTACTGCGATGTCAAAGGATGTGTACAGTTTTATAGCCCTTGGGGCATAGTTCATATTTGTTCTTCAGAATGGTTGGACCAGTTCACAATTCCACCAACAATGCATTAGTGTCCTAATTTTTCTACATCCCCTTCAACATTTGACATTTTCCTTTTCTGTCATATTATAGGTATGAAATGGTATCTTGGAGTTCTTTTAATTTGCATTTCTCTAATTGATGGTGATTTAGAGCATTTTTTTCATATTGCTGTAAATAGCTTTGATTTCTTCAGAAAACTCAGTTCATATCATTTGAGTATCAATTGGGGAGTGACTCATATTCTTATAAATATCATAGATTCTCAAAGTGTTAATGGAAACATAACAATATAACTCATTACTTTACCAGTGACAAATGATTAATAGATATGGCTGTTAGGATTGAATGTTGGACATTTTTTAAAAATTATTTTATTTTTATTTTGTAGAATAAAATAAGCATTTCAATAACACAGTAAAATAGTAAAAAAAAATATACTTTGAATACTAAATATTGTAGTGTTTTTGCCATATTCTGGTTCAAATATATAATAGTTGTGGGATATTATGGTTTAAATAAGATATGTAAGCTTACCTGAGAACTTAATCACTATTCACATTATCAAGGAAAAATGTTTCAAAATCATATTTTTGGAATATAATCCATTTTCAAACTGGAATTCTGAGAAAGAGGAGGGGGAGATGAAGAACAAGATGATTTTGGTTCATTAAGAGATCCATTAAATTAATATGCTATTGCCCTTGATTAATTGGTAAGAATACTTAAGATGTGGGGCTTAGTGACTTTTTCTGATTTGGCCCACTTGTTAGTGTTAGAGGGAGGACTTATGCCCAGGCCTTGCTGGTTTAGAGCTGTCTCTCTGACTATCATACCATCCTGCCTGTGTTACTGTATTTCCTTTGCACAGAATTAAAATTCTATCTTTACATATGTTATTTCTTCTCTTGCAAAGGGATGTCAAGTCCTAGAAGACAAGGATGATTTCAGTTTTGTCTTTGTTTCCCTAACGGCTGGCAAGTCACTGGTACATAACAAGTACTTAATAAGTGCTTGTTGAATGAATGAAGAGTAGGGATGTTGGACAATCCAAAGGCTCATTATACCATAGGCAGCTAGATGGAACTGTGGGTAGAGCTCTGGGCATGGAGTCTGGAGGACCACAATACAAAACTTACCTTAGACATCAACTAGCTTGGTGACCCCAGGCAAGTAACTCAAGCTCTCTGCCTCTGTTTCCCTAAGTGTAAAATAAGAATTATAATAGCACCTAGTTCACAGGTTGTAAGGATCAAATCAGGTAATATTGGTAAAGTGTTTAGCACAATTCGTGGAACATAATAGATACTCAATAAATCCTTGTCCCCTTCCCTTCTCCCTTCATTGCCTGAAATGTGTTTTGAAGCCTTTGGGGAGTCTATAGCTGTAGCTTTATGTCCATATCTGTAGATATGTAGATATAGAGATGTCACTGTATCTGTCTATATATATATAGCTATATAAACATCTATATACACACATATAAACACATCTCTACATATTTATAGATATATAAATATGTATTTATACACCTCTATATGTTCATATATAGGCATATAAATATGTATTTATATATCTCTATATTTACATCTCTATATATTCATATATAGGTATGTAAATTTACATAAAGGTATATAAATATATAGAGACGTTTAAGTACATATTTGGTTATATATAGATATATGTGTATATATCTATATATAAACATAAATAGAAGGTAATTTTAATAAAGTTAAGAAAGAAAGTTGAATGTCCTTGCTTATTTCATTTAATAAAAAAAAGCTTGTTTTTATAGTTAATAGTGGCACAATTCCCCTCCAGAAAACGTTCTCAGTCTTGTTCAGAATTCTCTTCTTTGAAAAGCTAATCTCTAGAATTCTAAAATCATCATATGGAATAGTTTCAGCTCAAATGACTGTGCCTCCTTTGGTATTCAAAGGTAAATCGCTAAACTGGAAAAAAATAATTTGTAACAAGTATTTCTGTTAAAGGCCTCATTTTTCAAATACAGGGTGTTCCTAAAATCTGGACACAGAAGCAAAAATGCATATTTTCAAGAAATGAAATTAATGAAATTTTCGACAACATTTTATTTAATTGGAATATTAACAAATAACATCTTCAATATGATTTCCATCTTTTGTGATGCAAAGGTTGATGCGCTTTGCAAGATTCACATGAACTCGATGCAATAACTCCACATTGCTGTCAGTTTAGCACATTCACTATGCATTCAATCAAGTGTGTTGCATCTGTGATTTTCATTGAGTATACCTTCTCCTTTAGCATACACCAGAAAAAGAAGTCAAGGGGGCTAAGGTCTGTTAAAATTCCAAATATTTCCAAATATGCATTTTGTCCTATATATCCAGACTTTAGGGACGCCCTGCCTATAGAGAACTGAGTCAAATTTATAAAAATACAAGTCATTCCCCAATTGATAATACTCAAAGGACACAAAGAGGCAATTTTCAGACAAAGAAATCAAAACTGTCTATAGTCATATGAAAAAATGCTCCAAATCACTATTGATTAGAGAAATGCAAATTAAAACAACTTTGAGGTAACACCTCACACTTATAAGCTTGGCTAACATGACAAAAAAGGACAATGTTGGATATTGGAGGGGATCTGGGAAGACAGACACTAATGTACTACTGCTGGAGTTGTGAACTGATCCAACCATTTTAGAGGGCAGTTTAGAACTATGCCCAAAATGTGCATACCCTTTGATCTAGCAATAGTTCTGCTAGGTCTGAATCCCAAAGACATCTACAAAAAAGGGAAAAGGACCTATTCCTACAAAAACATTTTTAGCAGCTCATTTTGTGGTGGCTAAGAATTAGAAACTGAAGAGATACCCCTCAATTGGGGAATGGCAGAACAAGCTGTGGTATGTAATTGTAATGGAGAATTATTGTGCTGTAAAAATGACAAGCGGGACAATCTCAGAAAAACCTTGAATGACTTACATGAACTGATGCATAGTGAAGTGAGCAGAACCTGGTGAACATTGTACACAGTAGCAGCAATATTGTATGATGAAGAATGGTAAATGACTTAGCTGTTCTCAGCCATACAGTGAGCCAAGACAATCCCAAAGGACTAATGATGAAGCATATTATCTGCCTCCAGAGAAAGAACTGATATTGTTTGAATACAGACTGAAGCTGAAGCATGCTATTTTCACTTTATTTTTTTCCTATTATTTGAATCTTCTTGTACAAAATGACCAATATGTTAATGTTTTACATGATTGACATGTATAATGTATATCTGATTGCTTACTATTTGAGGGAGGGGGGAATGGAAAGAGGGAGGGATGGAATTTGGAAGTCAAAATTTAAATAGAAATGTTAAAAAAAAACGTTAAATCACTTCCCCTCAGGAAAGTGATAGGAAGTAGAAGATAGGAATTTGAATCTCTGTGTGATACCCACAATCATTTGACCCTTTCAGTATCCTACAAGAGAATGATTAATTGCCAGGGAATTTAAGCTAACTTAAGCTGAGGCTTTCACAGGCACCCACACACGACTGATTAGCAATATAGTGCATCGTACAGTTGTCATCATGAATGGGAATCATCTAAAAAAACAAAAAAACAAAGCAAAACCAAGAACTACAGAATGCTAAGGTATTATTTTCTCAGGTCACTTACTGTTGGAATTGCTTCCCTGTTACCTTAACACACAAACCATACACCCCCCTACACGTGTATTCTGCCTTCTCAGTATCAAAGAGAATATTATCTCAAATGATTAGAGCAAGCCTCAGCTGAATTGTTTCTGCCTTAAGCTTAGTTCTACAAAAGATAAGCTTATTATCAGAATGACTAATGTAGACTTGGACAGATAGTGGAGGACTTTGTTTTATTCTGTAGATTTGCCAGAGAAGAGGATCTGCAGAGAGAATTAATGATAAATGACACCTTAAATCTAGAGTATTGCAAAGGGCCTTTTAAAACACACACACACACACACGCACACACAAGCACACACATTATACACAATTATGGTATCCCTCAGTTAATGGAATAGATATTTCTGAAAGATTTGTTATCAAGTGATTTACTTATAATTGAAACCCCAGTTCTTGCCTATTAGATAACCAGAGATCTATTTCTGGGGAAAATTTTTCCTGGCCTATAAGAAGAAAGCAATTGTTTTGAAATCACATATTGAAGAAAAATTTAAAGTTTCAATTCTCCTTGAACACTATTACTTAAACATTTAACAATAATTTCTATGTTATATCAAAATGAACAAAAATTATCTCAGGTGGCAGAAGAGTGTCACTGTGTAAAAAATCCTTCATATTTGCTTATTTGCTTTCATTGGCTGTCCCATTTTCTTTTCACTATAGAGACAGCAGTCACTAAAACCTTGATGGTGTTACTCTTCATCCATCAGTGGGGTTATTTCTGAATTTAGTAGGAGGGGAAGTACTCCATCTTTTTTTTCTATTTTTCCTATCATTCAGATAATGCTGTCATCTTAATACAGTGGTTCATCCATAATAGGTACCATATAGTTGGTCATTGGATTGGATTGAATTAGTAGGACAAAACATCAGTCTTTTCTAGTTCTTCAGTATCTTTCTCATCTAATCCCCTATTTTTTAAGCACTGTAGGCCAGGCCCTAATTTCCTCTTACTTGTTGAACTATCATGATACTCGTCTATTTGATACTTGTGCTTATAAGTGTTCCTTGCCCAACAACCTTCACATAATTGCCTAAGATTCTTTTTTTGTACATTATTTATTTTATTCTGAACTTAATAAAACAAGCATTTCATAACATAGAGTAGAAAAAAAGATTTTGCATGAAACTGAAAATCTTTTATGTACAACTTGCTATTGCTTTTAAATATATAATATTACGTAACTTTCTTTCCCTCTCCCCTTTTTTTTCTTTCCCTCCTTTTCACCCATCCTAGAAATGGCCACCGTTAGACATAAATATGTGTGTTTGCATGTGTGTGTGTGTGTGTGTGTGTGTGTGTGCGTGTGTGTATGTGTGAAATCATTCAACATGCACTTCTATTAATCAATTCTTTCTCTGGATGCAGATAGCATCTTCCTTTGTAGGTCCTTTGCAGTTAATTTGGGTTATTTATAATACATGAAAGGACTTAGTCACTCAAAGTTGTTCTTAAAATACTGTTGTTTTTACTATATACAATATTTTCTTGGTTCTGCTCATTTCACTCGTTATTTTGTGCATGTCCGTCCATGTTTTCCTAAGATCGTTGAGCTCATTCTTTCTTTTAGCACAGTAGTATTCCATCACAACCATAAACCACAGCTTGTTCATTAAGTTTCTTAATGCACCACTATGATCATAGCATTACTTCCCTCAAAAATCTTCAGTGTTCTCTATTACCTTCCTCCTAAGAGCAATAGTCTTTTTAAAAATATATTTATTTATTTTTAGTTTATAACATTCAGTTCCATAAACTTTCGAATTCCAAATTTCTCCCTCTCTCTCCCCTTCCCTTTGCCCCCTCCCCAAGACAGCATACAATCCAATATAGGTTCTACATATACATTAGCATTAAACATATTTTCACATTAGTCATGTTGCAAAGAAGAATTGTAACCAATGGAATAAACTACGAGAAAGAAGAAACAAAACAAAAAAGAGAGTAAATAGTATGCTTTGATCTGCATTCAGACTCTATATTTCTTTCTCTGGATGTGGATAGCATTTTCCATCATCAGTCTTTTGGAGTTGAGAAGAGCCATACTCTTGATTTTAGCATTTAAGCACCCTCTTCTCCCCCTGTCCCCTTGCCCCCCAGATCTGTCTTAAATTTACTTGTCTAGCCTATCCATTCCTCAGTACTATGCTGTTCCTATTCTTGTCCTCCTTATTCCTACCAAACTATACTCCTGTGCCCTCTGTTTCATCTTACCCTCTCCCAGATCCATACCTCTGTTTAAAACCATCCTTCAATATTTGGAATATATTTCTCCACATCTTCATTTAGTGTTTTGTACTACTCTTCCTTCAGACTCTAACTCAGTTCCCACTTCATCCATGAAAGTTTCCTGATCCTCCCACCTTACGGTGAAAATCCCCTTTACAAAGTTCTTTTGTGCACTTTGCCTGACTCTCCTTTGCCCCTATTATTTGGATACATGCCACTCTTCCGCCAACCAATACCTCACACATAGAAGGTGTTTGATACCTATTTCATTGATTAACTTAAATAAAACCAAGGACTGTTGTGTCTTATCTTTGTTTCAAAATATGACTTAGACCATTATCTCTGACAGCTCATGATGGCAAAGTGTAAAATTACCTTAATGCCCTTGAGGATTTTTTATGCTACTGTACAGACTTACTCTAGGGATATATGGTGCATAGTTGTTCCAACAACTAATATTCCACAGTAACATATATATTAGTAGATTCTTCCTGTGTTGAAAGTTGTTGTAAACCTAATATTTTTAACTCTTAAGTGATGATTAGTGATCAAAATAGGTACTAAACCAGAAGAAATAATAAAAGAATAAAAATGAGATATGTGTACTGAAAACAGCTTCGACTTCATACATTTTTTTAAAAAAAATCCTATTGATGCTGAAAAATGTGAAATTGATAAAAGAACAAACATTGAGAGATATCGTCATTATTTTCTCTAGAAGTTTAACAAATGAAAATCAATCACTGCAATGAGGTATCCATAGGACCTTAGAAATTCTCTCAACCAGAAAACATTTTTTGCTAAGCAGGGAGATAGTAAAGCCAAAGGAAATACTGGGTAAGAACATTAATTTATTTATAAAATATTATGAACAATGATGGTGGAAGATTAAGGGAAATAGCGGAGGGAAAACAGGTTCACAAAAAACGGGGCAAGAACATAAATTAATCCAGGTCATCCAGAGAGAATTGCAGGGCAATATTAGGACAGTCTACACAAATGGAAAAGATCTGCTGAGAATTTTAAAACAAAGAGTTTTCACTGTCATTGAAAAGTAGAGCCACCACATTTTATTTTGAGGGGGGAAGACAGTTCAGTTGGGGTTAAATGACTTGCCCAATGTCACACAACTAGTAAGCATGTCAAGTGTCTGAGGTCACATTTGAACTCTGGTCATCCCTGACTCCAGGGCCGGTGCTCTACCCACTTCGCCACCTAGCTGCCACATGTATATTAGCATTAGTCTCTTGCTGTAGGTACAAGTAGAAAAGGAAGGAAAGAAACAGAATGAGGAAGAACAGTTGAAACAAAACAAAAATAAACAGAGATGTTGTAAAGAAGGCATGGTTGGGAGAGGGGCACACAATGACAAACTGATTCTCAAATAGCTGAAAGAAGAGACTAGTAAATAATGGGTAAATTCAAATGTTCTTTTTTTCTGGAAAGAGGTAACTGAAAAAATATTAGTAATACCAATAACTGGTTTCCTATTATCTTCAAAATCTTTATGAGAATAATCCAGGTATATATTAAAATATATCCTTGATTAAAGTATAAGAAAGATCCAGACATGCTTTAGCAAATGTTATTTTTTCGTAGACCACATCTTCATATGCACTCATAGTTATGCACTCATATGCATATTCATAGTTACACAATTGACTAAAAATGTGAAGAGAACACAAAAACCCTCTGTGCTAATAATGTTTGTTAATTTAAAAAAAAATATTAAATTTGATAAAGCAAAATATTCCTTCCTCTAACAAGGTGTCTCTCACGCATATTAAAATCATACAAAATTCCCTAAAAGATGTAACGAGAGGACTTTATTTGATTCTATGAATATTAATATAAAATGAAGCATAAACCAAGGAGACATTTGCCAAAAGTTTTTGCCTCTGAGTGACCTGGGCAAGTCTCAAACTCTGTTTGCCTCAGTTTCCTCATATTTAAAATGAAGATGATTAGCATGTACCTTCCAGGGTTGCTGTAAACATCAATTGGGATAATATTTGTAAAGCTCTTAGCACAACGCCTAGCACATAGTAGGTGCTATAAAAATATTATTATCATTATGAATAGAATTTTCTATACTGCATCCAAATAGAAGAGGATTTCTTTGTGTTAAAGGGTTATTAATCTTTTCTGAGTCATAAATTCCTTTGACAGTCTAGCGAAGTCTATGGGCCCTATATTATAATTTTCAAAAAGTAATTGAAAGAAATGATAAATTTAAGTTATAGGTTAGTGAAAAGGAAGGTGTATTTTTTTCCCATCCAAATTCATGGAGCCACTGAAATTTCTCCATCAACGTGCATAAACCCCTGTTATTACTGGTGATATATTCAGATATTCCTGTTTATAGATGACATATTGTTGACTGCAGTAAGGCCTGGAATGTTGCCAAGAAGACTAATAAATTTAATCCCTTATCATCAAATGAATTTGGCCTATCTACATGAGAATAACCAAATGGATGAAGAATACCCATTATCCAGACTTTAGAGCTGAGTCGATAGCCCAAATAACTGGGCTTTCAGTGGATATATATTAGGCATGTTTTGTGGCTATATAATAAGCTGACAGTAGGACTGTGTAGGAGGAAGAGAGGAAGATAGATGTGTTGGGAAAATTGGACAGTACTAAATAAGTAGAGGAGTTTTAAAAGTTAAATCCTGAATTTATTATGTATTTAAAGGAAAAGCAAGCTGTATAAAATAAAGATTTATGGCTTCACATAAAATTCGTTTCTGTTCTACTTTGTATATGAAAATGTTCACCTTATTTGGTGTTAAAAAAAGATTTAAAGAAAAGAAATTGGGTGATGATATTTTCCATATTTTCCCTGAAACAAAAGCCCATCTTCTTAACACTTATATTCTTTTCGGGATTTTATGTGGATGAAAAATATAGATTATATCATAATATCCAAAGAACTAAAATTGTTCCTTACCTAAAGGGTGTAGCTGTGCCATATCATTTTGCCATTATAGAATGATGCCTTAAAATCATAAAGATATATAAGATATAAGATACAAGGCCAAAGGTGGAAGTAGGCCAGTCATATAAAGATATAAGATATAAGATAAAGGTGGAAGTAGGCCAGTCATATTGAGGAAGTGATACATAATAGATGAATAGCCCATGTATTCCTTTAGTTGAGATATATTGTCGAGATATAGAGGAAGGGCCCTAGAACATTGGGTGACTGTCTAGTGGAGGACTTTTTTAGCCAATATGGGTTTACTTAAGACTCAAATTGAATTTGAAATTCATGCCTACATGATCAATATGAAAAACAAACATTTCTAAGCATACTATACAGTTGTTTCTTCATCTTTTGAATAAAATTTCATTTATTTTAAGGTTAATGATCCTTCTAGATACCTGCTTGTTCATGGTTAAATTTTATGAATTAATGAGTTCTACTTGCTGCTTTTATTTTTCTTGCTTTCTTGTTATTGTTCAGTTGTTTCAGTCATGTCTAACTCTTTCTGATCCCATTCGGGGTTTTCTTGGCAAAGATGCTGGAGTGGTTTGCCATTTCCTTCTCCTGCTCGTTTTACAGATGAAGAAACTGAGGCAAACAGGGTAAAGTGACTTGCCCAGGGTCACAAAGTTAATAAGTGTCCAAAGTCAGATTTGAACTCGGGTCTTCCCAACTCCGTGCTTGGTGCTCTATCCACTGTGCCAACTAGCTTGCCATTTTTTTCTTCATGATCCAAGTATTTAAGCTCTTACAATCAGACTCTGATCCTGAGGGGAGCCACACTAGTAAGTTTCACTCATAAGGATCACTATTGTCTTGTTAGTTGCCAAATCATAGAATCACAGAATTAAACGGGATCTCAGTAGTCATCTTGTCCAAGCTAAACCTGAAAAAAGAATACCTATAACAATATATTCAACAAGGGTCCAAACAGTATCAATTTAAAGATCTCAGATGAGAGAGAACCCAATAACTCTTGGAGCAACATATTCCACTCTACTTCTTTGGAATACTTTACTGATAACAAATATAAATTTCTTTACATTTCTCTTAATTGAAGCAGTGCTCAGAATATGATTTTTCTTTTTTCTCTCATTTTTCTCCATGTCAAGATTTGGAAAATTTATGTGACCTCATTTCCAAAGAGGGATTATTGCTAAATGTGTATGTGTGTGTGTGTATGTATGTATGTATGTATCTACCTATCTCTCTATCTAATCTGTCTACCTCTCTGTCTCTCTGTCTATCCATCCATCTGTCCCTCTGTCTATCCATCCATCTGTCCTTTTGATTGATTGGTCAATCAGTTGATTGGTCTGTCTGCCTATCTATCTAATCTATTTATTTATACATACACATTAAATGTATTTTTTCCAGATCTGTGCATTCATCAATGCTAGAAACTCCCAGTGAGGAAATACCTTCTACCAATGGAGGTGGTTAACTTTTAGGAGTTTTTAGTCCTAAGAAGTTGACTGTCATAATTCAGTGTTAAATGATTTGTACAAGATAACATAGCCAATATATGTCAGAGGCCGGTTTGAAGTCAAGTCTTCTTGAGATCAAGGCTTGCTTTCTGTCTTCGTGCTGTATCTCCATGTTATATGTTAGGGTTGTTGTTAAGGATTCTGTCTCCCATTCACCTGTTGCCCCATTCACTGTCTCTGTAACACTATAGCTCAAAGCTCAAACCTCCCCCCCTCCACCTTCTATGTGTATTGCTTCCCCAACTAGAATGTAAACTCCATGAGGGCAGTGACTGCTTTTGTTTTATATTTATATTTCCAGGGCTTAGCACTGTGCTTGGAACATAAGTGTTTAATAAAAGCTTTTTTTTTCCTTTCTTCTTTTCCTACATAGCAGCCATTTTAAGTAGATTTGCAAGTTTATTGCTGAGTTAATATTTACCTTAGTAATCTGTAATTCAACTTAGACTTTTAGATTTCTATATTCTTCCAGATGTGGTAGGTTCTCCTTAAAGTCTATGTGCATGGTACTTTCTATTAAATCTCACTCTTTCTTGAGTAAAAATGTGTGTCTGTTTTTCAAGTCTCAGCTTTCTATGGCTAATGCCATGAAGATTCCAGGAGTGCCAGACCCTCCAAAATTTGGGATATGGTAGGATGTGGGTAGGTAGGATGTGGGATGGGGGGGTAGGTGGGATGTAAAAAAAGAGGCAAAGGGAGTTAGTTCATAGAATCATGGACCTAGAGGTAAAAGGGATCTCAGAAGTTGTCTATTCACAAACTCCCTCAAAATTGGAATTTTGGTCATGTTGACTCTAGACACAGCACTTTATTCACTGTACCACCTCAAGTAGAGGTAGTTTTTGAACCCAGGACCTTTGACTCTAGAGCCAGTGGACTTTTCATTTTACCAATTTCCTCCTCCAAAGGTTTCTTCTAGATGGCACAGAAATAAATAATCCTTGACATTCAAGTAGATACTCAATTTTGACAAGGAATACCTCTTAGCACACTGTCTTCAATTTGTCATTTTATTAATTGCTTTAATTTCACTAACTTAAAGGAAAAAAAGTTGATTCATTTGATGTTAATGTTTCCTCCATTGCTAAATACTGTAATCCCTCCATACTTTTGACTCAAGGCTTCTTAATCTTGGATTCTTGATTTATGTACATATGCATATATATATATATATATACGCACATGTTTATATGTATATGTATGAATGCATATATGCTGATAATTTCATTTCAGTGTAATTTCAAACTAATTTATTTCATCCGTGTCATCCTTTATGTATTTAAAAGTAATATTTTGAGAAAGGGTCCATAGACTTCACCAGACTGTCTAAGGAGTGCACCACACAAAATAAGGTGAGGAGCACAAGCTTTATTTACTCTACTGATACACTTAATTCCCTCCATGTCTTCATGAGTCACTCTGTGTGTCAGTGAAAGAGAGAGAGAGTTCTATTTGTGGCAGGTGCTGTACCAAACACTTTTTAAATATTATCTTACTTGATCCCCCCCACTTTACGGGTGAGGCAGCTGAGGCACACAAAAGTCAGTGAAGTGACTTGCCCAGGTTCACACAACTAATAGGAGTCTGAAGATAGATTTGAACTCAGGTTTTCTTGACTCCCGGGCCAGCATTCTTTCTGCTGCACCAATTACCTGCCTCTGAGAGCAAAACAGTTTGTTGGTTGTGGATGACCTTTCAGCGATTAGTCTCTTTCCACTCAGTTCATCTGGTTCTCAGACTCAAGGCACTGAGTTTGCCTTTGAGGCTTTTAGAGTTTAGCAAGACTCATCTGAGTACAATAGCTCAAATCTCGGGCACTTAGTACCTGTGTGACCTTGGGCAAGTCACTTAACTTCTGTTTACCTCATTTTCTTTGGGATGACACTTCCTTTTACAGATACATGGATTGTTGCCAGAATCAAATGAAATAATATTTGTAAAGCTTATAGCCCAGGGCTTGGCCCACAGGAGGCAGTGTATAAATGCTTAGTCTATTCCTTTCCTTTCTTGTGCTCTACTGGCAACAGCCTTCATGGAACTGGGGTCCTCTCCAAGCCATACTCAGGCACAGGAGCAAGAGTAAGAGCATAGTCTTCAGGAGTTGTCATCAATTACGTGTTCCATTAGTGTTTCCACAATCCGGCTAGCAGCTTCTGTGGGGGTGTAAGATCCACAAACAGCCAGCACCCAGAAAGCTGCCAACAGCACGTGTTCTTTTGATCTGCTTAACTAAGGAAAGCAAGGTGAAGGGGTTGACAAGCTTACTTTAATTCAGCTCACAAATATCATTCACTTAGTTCAGAGGAAAAAGCCAGCACCCTGAACTTCAGAACAAAATACAAACAAATTACAAACATCAACAGACAGACCTTGTCTGATTCAAATCCCAATACCTAGTTACCAGAATTCAACAAAGTCTCAGCATCTGGGTTACGAGCTGGAGGGCTCCTTAGCTACAGCTGCCCAGAGTCTCCTCATCAACACCATCTCAAAAGCCCTGCACAAATGGCTCTGTCCTCCCTTCTTATAAGGCTTCAGATGTCATCAAACATCATCTGAATGACCAGAATTTATGCTGCTATGATTGGTTCGAGTTAGTCCCTCCCTTTAGGACCCTGGGAGGTTCACATCCACATAGGTTAGGTTAACACCTAAAAGGGCATGGCTCTGGAGTTAGCACCTTCCCTTAGCCAGCCCCACCTTGGGCCCCACCCTAGTCACCAATCCACACCCACATTGGTTCCATACCTAATAGGGGTTTGGGCCTGGGACTTAGCACCTAGTAAGGCTCAATGAAATACACTGAATTACTCAAAGCAAACAAAAGCCAAACTCTTCAAGGGCACTAAGTGCTAAGCAGCCCATTTTGCTTACCAACACAATTAGAAAGCTTCAGTTCTGTCAGCAGAAGCAATATTTTAATAAAACATTTTTCTCCCATCCATTTACTCCATTAAGAAAAATCTACTGGAGGCCGTATACTTTCCTTTGTTTACTGTCATACAGGGTAACGTAAGGATATTTTACTTCTATTTGTAATTTAAAGGCTTCTGGCAGCTTGTCACAACTCTCTAAGACTTTGAGGAAGCAAAGTCTGAATGCCAAGACAGTAATTTTACCATTATCCCAGTGGGTCTGTCTTCTGTTTGATACATTGCAATTTTAACAAAGAAGTCCCCAAGAAGGTAAGAATTTCATACAGTGTTTGTAGAGAAAGCTGAAATGGAATGGAGCGGTCTCCATTTATTCTTCCCTGATTTACTTTCAACATGGCCCAGCAACACTGTCTTATGGATATTAATAGATTCCTTGTTATCCATACTCATCTGTCATTAGGGGAAATTCATATTTTGTTTATTTGTCTTGAAGTCATTAAAAGATTTATACTGAACACAACTACTTGACATAAAATTCGAGAGAGACGGCTTTTAAAACTTAATGAAGGGGAATGAAATATTTATTATTATGCAAACTCAGACTTTTGGATAAGTTTATCAATTTGAACACTTAAGATTCTAAAGGAGGAAAGATCACAACTATAATCCCAGTTCTGCCACTGGGACCTAGCTGTGTGACTTGGGGCAAGTCACTTGACCACTATAGGAAAATGGAGATTTCCTGTTCTGGAAAATGAAGGCATTGGACTGTATGATTTTGATTTCCCTGCAGACTCTAACATTCTATAATTCTGTTGTCTAAGCAACCCTTCATTATAGACACTGTAAAGACCAAGTCACATTTTAATATAGGTTCTGCAGCTGGCTAACTTTTGTTGCTGGTCTTGACCTTGATTTTTCACCAATTTAAAAAAAAATGATGTTAGTGTAAAGTATCTCTAAGATAACCGACTAGCTGTGAAATATTATGTTTTCATTTCTGACTTTGGGAGAGGAATAACTTCAGGCTTTTTGTTTTGTTTGTATTTTTCCTCATTCTATTACATTAGAAAGTATAGTTAGTTACCCTCAGCTTGAATCCTGCCTCAGCCACTTTCTAGCCGTGTGGCCTGTTAGGACTGTTAAGGGGTCTTCTGAATATGCCTTATTAAGTAGCCAGAGCATGCAGCAGGCCATGCAAGTGTCAAAGATGGAGTCACTACCCCGTCCCCGCCCCCTGACATAATTGTTATTTGCATCCCAACCTGGACTCTCTGTGTGGTGTGTCCTTGGAAGTCAAGACATTGGCACCAGCCACTCTGCACTACGCTTATGCAACTGGGCCCTTGTAGATCGTCTAGCTTAGTTCCCAAGGGAAAAAAGATGTGGCCTTTGCCTTTGCCTAGCTCCTCTCCTTTGGGTGGAGTTTTGTCCTTTTCCCATCTTTACTGCACCTTTCCCCTCCAACATCCTTTAGGCAGAGATTCTGAGATCTCTTTCCTTTGTCTGGCTGTCATAAATATTCAAGCTTCTGTATGAATTGTGAACTCTTTGGGTTCCACATGCATGTTCATTTCTCTTATAATTAACCTAATTTTCACCTAAGTTGTGAACCTAAGTTTCGTGAAGTTGCGATTGACTGTTGACAAACCCTGGGCAAACCACTGAACCTCTCTAAGCCTCAGTTTCCTCATCTGTAAAGTTAATACTACTAATAATAACAGAATTTATATAGTGTTTTAAGGCTTGCAAAGCACTTCACAAATATTATCTCATTTTATCCCTACAATAGTCCTCAGAGTAGGTGCTAATGTTATTTCCATTTTACAAACGAGGAAACTGAGACTAGTGGGAGTTAAGTGACTTGCCCAGGATTTTACAGCTATTCAGTATTTGAGACTAGATTTGAAAATGGGGATTATGATAGAATTTTCCTCACAAGAGTGTTGTGAAGATCCAGTGAGATAATATATAATACACTTTGCAAATCTTAAAATGCTTTATAAATGCTAGTTATTATTGTTGCTGTTGCAAATATTCACTTTCATTCTTTTTCTTGTATGATGCTTGATGCCCTAAGAAAAGAGATCGTTTCATACACACCTGAACAGGTCTCCAAGTGATAAACTTAATTCAATTTATAAGCTTACTAATTTCCATAGGCCATTTAAAAAAAATCCGCAGAATATGGGAATCTAAGGGCATCTAAAAGCAATAGAGGTGATCTTCTAACCTTTGAAGGAAAACAAATGTATTTAATGCACCGAATTATGCTGAGCTAATCCATGCTTGAAGTTCAGGAAAATTTAAGTTGGAGCTTTCACTACAACTATATCCTGGTTTCTTTTTTGCATGTCAACCCTGCTGAGTTACTGGGGAACCAGTAATCTTAAATCTCTGGGCTCAGTGTGCATAAAAATCTCAACTGCAGTATTTCATTTGAGTTAGTTCTCTTGGCATACATTTTCCTGATCTACAAAAGAGGATTTTAAAAAATGGAAGAAATTTAGCTGCAGTAGTTAATTTTATTATGCAGATTATATATTACAGAATTTCCTGGAGAGAGTTTTACTCATGGTGAGTCATGATAATACCTCATAATTTCACACACACAATTATTTAATTTGATTTTCCCAACAACCTTGGAAGACGCGTCATATAGACCTGTTCTTGAATTCAGTGAGAAAGCTTTGGATCCACATTCCACCGGCGTCTCATGCTAGTTCCATGACCCTGCGAAAGTGCTCTTAGACAGCCCTCTGCAAAGCAGGACCCTATCTGAAACAGAAGGAGTTTTTTTCATTGGAGTTTCCTGTGACGATGAAATTACCAGGCCAACTCACAAAACAGCCCTGTGAGATAGAGAGAATAGTAGGTCTTAATGATTCCTGTTCTGTAGATTCAAAGGGATTATGGCTTGTTAGGGTTAATTGCCTGCCAAGCCTGGGATGAATAGAATTCAGAGCCCTTATTCTTTGTTTAGTACCAATTTATTCTAGCTGCTATTATTCCACTACATCAAATCAATATTTAAATGAAGTAATATATGCAAAGTGCTTTGGAAAAAAACAAACTACATAAATGTTAGCTGTCATGTATCATTATTTTTATACCACATAGCAAACTTTTTGCACAGAAATCCATCGATTTGGCTCATTTGAGTGCTCATGGAAACATATTTTAATTCAGAATCGACTGGAAAGTCCTTTTGGTCTCCATAAAATACCTGGCCCCTTGCATGCCGCAAAGGTGGGGAGTTTGTGGGAAAGTACTCCAGAGAATACACTCTTTTTGTCAAAATAACAATAATAAATGAGATTGAAAAGAAAGGTAAGTGAAAAATAGTTGTCTTGAAATTCATTCATTCATATCTCATATTTTAGGTGACAGAGGTAATCTCTCTCCTTTTTGCAGTCTCAACTCTATTTTTCTTCCAGTTTATTCTCCCCTTTGCCTCAAATGCTCCCTTCAGTGTCTCTCTACCTATTGAAATCTCTAGAAAGATGGTAGAAATCGAAAGGGTAAGACAGGGTTCTGTGGCCAAAGCCTCTGGGTTTGAAACCTGACTTTGAATTAATGCCTATTTGGCTATGGGAACATCATTTAATCTCTCTAGTCCTCAGTTGGCCTCATCTGTAAAATTTAAGAGAATTGGACTGGTCTAAGGTCCTTGGGTGGTATAGTACATAGAGCATTGGACCTGGAGTCAAGAAGGCCCAAGTTCATATCTGGCTTGCCTCACATACTTCCTAGCCATGTGACTCGGTAAAATCATTTAACCTCTTATGTGCCTCAAATTCCTGACTCTTAAAATGGGAAACCATAATAACATCTACCTCCTAGGGTTGTTATGAGGATAAAATGACACCATATTTATAAAAGTAGTGCCGTGGATAGACCATTAGGCATGATCCTCCAAAGAGAAAACTAAGGACAAACACAACCTGTGAGTAGACCAAGTTGCCTGAAAGGGGACCCAGCACATTCTTTCCCTCTGCCTCTCCTTCTCCTCTCCAAAGGAGGGTAAATTTTGATGGCCAGAAACTGCTCACTTAACTTGGGGTTTACTGGCCAGATTTCCTTCTTCCTTTCTTCTTTTCTTCTTTTCTTCTTTTCTTCTTTTCTTCTTTTCTTCTTTTCTTCTTTTCTTCTTTTCTTCTTTTCTTCTTTTCTTCTTTTCTTCCTTTTTTCCTTCCTTCCTTCCTTCCTTCCTTCCTTCCTTCCTTCCTTCCTTTCTTCCTTCCTTGCTTGTTTCCTCCCTTCCTTCCTCCCTCCCTCCCTCTTCACTCTGAAGCTCATAGTTTGGGCCACAATAGGCCCGTGCCCAAGTTCCACTTAATGACTGTATTTTGGGCCCTCCTGACTTACAGTGAATGTCAATAGTAACTGTTTCTCTTTGGAACAGCTTGATTTTTTTCTTTCTTTCTAATTAAAGGGGCCATCTCTTGACTCATGTCTTAAAGAGACCTATTCACTGAATGGGCCTTACCTCACTCTAAGTGAGTACATGAAAAGGCCTGAGCCTAAAAGTGCCAGGGTCTCCCATTGCATCTTGGGTCATCTCCAGTCATCCTGATCAATATCAGGTCACTGGACCCAGATGGCTGTGGAGGAGAAAGGGAGGCTGGTGACATTGCACAGCATTCCCCCACTCAAATCAAAGTCAACCGCAAGTCATGTTGTCATTTCCCTGATGTCATGGTCCTCTTTGAAAACAAAGGACAAACATGTAGGAAGTCTGGGAATCAGGAAGACATATTCCTGAATTCAAATCTGGCCTCATACACTAGCTGTATAACCCTGGGAAAACCTTGTTTGCCTCAGTTTCTCATCTGTAAAATGAGCCAGAGAAGGAAATGGCAAACTACTCCAGTATCTTTGCTAAGAAAACCCCAAATGGGGTCAGGAAGAGTCGGACATGACTTAGTAGACTGAAAAAAAATAATTTCAAGAAACATCCAAAGGAGAGTGTAGTATCCTTAATGAAACCTCATCTGGTGTTCTTACCCCATATCCCCGGCCAACTAGATCTATGCTTCCTAAGATTTCTTCAAGCAACTGGCCTCTCCTTTGCACTTCCCACACTCTTCATAATATGACACTTGTTTTTGTGTGCATGGCCTTCCCTGTCATTGATTATAAGCTCCTTAAGACCAACAGAATGGGTCTTCATCAGCTTGCACATAGTAGGAAGCAGTAGAATGTTGACCCTGAAGTCAGGATGATCTCAGTTTAAATCCTACCTTAGACATTTACTACCTGTGCAGCATGGGGCAAGTCATTAAGTTTCTCTCAGCCTTAATCTCTTCATCTGTGAAAATGGGGATAACAAAAGCACCTACTGGCATTATGTTAAGATAAAGGAGATAATATATTTAAAATATTTTTGCAAACTTGTGAATTTTAACTATCTTTACCACTAGTACCACTCTGACTATGACTACTATTACTACTACTACCCTACTACTAGTACTGCTGCTGTTACTAGTACTAGTACTATTAATACTACTGCACTGCTACCAGTACTACAATCACTACTACTACCACCGCTACCACCCCCACCACCATTACTACTCCTGCTACTAGTACTACTAGTACTGCTACTACTGTTGCTGCTGCTGCTATTGCTACTACTACTACCACTACTTGTACTGGTGCTACTAATACTATTACTTATTATAATGGTAATAAATGTATGATATAATATAATATAGTACAATATAATGTAGTATATTTACTACAATTACAAACATAAATTAAAAAAAACATATAAGATATGAAATAACTCCCCTTTGCCTCTTGAGAGGAGGGTGTATTTCATTTTGTCTTTGAATCCCCAGTGTCTATCACAGTAGTAAAAGCACATAGAAAATGCTTAATAAGAAAAAAAGTTTATTGAATTGGCTGCTAAATTCACCATTTTGTTATTTGGAGGCTGTTGTTTTAGAGGCAACACAATCAGTGTACCTGGCTCTTGCTCATAGAAGGCAACAGAAAGTACACCTGAGCATGATTTCTTCTTGAACTAAGCAACTTTAGTCCTAAGATATATGAAATGTGCTTTCCCTTCTAAAAAACATCTTTAATCCATTACTGCATTGATGTAATGGAAAGAAGGTGAATGAAAGCCACAAAATTGTGGACTATAGTTGTTTGACAAGATAAAAGACAGAAACAAGTAGTTTACTTTTTTAAATAGATGAAAGATTGAAACTGATAATTGAAGCAAGTATTCCGAAAAAATTCTTTATGATTTTTAAATAGGGGATGTTTGAGATCCAGCAGGTAAATGTCAGTGAGCTAGTTATTGTACATATGTATAGGCTGAATATTTTCCTGCTGCTTTAGGGCTACCCAAATTTACATATCAGAAACATAAATTTCATTACAGTAGGGCAAACTGTAGGGGAAAGAATGCCAGGAAAAGATGGTGATCTGGGGTACAGGTTTGGGGAAGGCAGCTGAAAGAAAAAAAAAACAAATATCAATATACGGAGGCAGGAGCTGTGGCTCATGGACTGATTCAACAGCCTAAGAACAGTTCAGTGGAGACAGGAAAGAGCTGTTATGATCAGCTGCTTCAGAAATAGTCACGTTAGAAAGCTAGAGGGGAGAGGGCCTGAAATCAAAACTTATGCTAACATTATGGATCTCCTTTTAGAAACTGCTTCAGATTTGTTGTCTGTTTGTGTTTTGGAGGGGGAAGGCAAGGCAGTTGGGGTTAATTGACTTGCCCGAGGTCACACAGCTAGGAAGTGTGTCAAGCGTCTGAGGCTGAATTTGAACTCAGGTCCTCCTGACTCCAGGGCCAGTGCTCTACTCACTGCGCCAGCAAGCTGCCCCCAGCTTTTCTAAAAGTAAAGATAAGGTTTCTTCTCAATCTAAAATCAATCTAGTCTACTTTATAAAGCTATTCAATAGAATCCATGTTTTTAATTACCATGTTTGGTCTGTTACATAAAATAGATGTTAAAAAGTCTCTTCTGAAATAGCGTTGTACAAGAGTTTTCATGGTCATAGGGATTACTTTACCTTGGAATTTTAATTCAGATACTGTTTTCAGAGTGGCCTGAGTTTGAGCACAGTAGACTTGGGTTTGAATCTTGGCCCCAGTGCTTATGTGATCTTGGATGTCAGTTTCCTCATTTATAAAATGAGACAGTCTAATTACATGATTTTTAGGGTCCGTTTCAGCTTACAATCACTGATCACATCATGATATACTTTGTTTTTTTTAAAAAAAGTTACAGTCAGAATGTTCTTTGTAACTATTGAGTAGAGTAAGGAAACTAAGCAGCCCATGCTAGGAAACATTTCATGTGTTTAAATCACAGATCTACCACTCATTGCATATGTGACCAGTTGCTCTGGTGAATATCAGGCCACTGGACTCAGCTCTGGAGGAGAAAGTGAAGCTGGTGACCTTGCACAGAACCTCCCTCATTCAAATCAAAGTCAACTGCAAGTTGTCATCATTTCCTTGATGTCATGTCCTCTTCGAAAATGAAGGACAAACACAACATGACCTTAAACAAATCACTTCAGTTCTGGACTTCAGTTTCTTCCATTGTAAAATGAAAGGATTGGGCAATTAGGTGATACAGTGGATAGCACTCTGGCTCTGGATTTAGGGGGACCTTTGATCTTCACAGCAGCTCTGAGAGGTAGGTGAGATTACTATCTGAGGCAAACAGAGGTTAAGTGACTTGCCCAGGTTTTAATCTTTGTTTTTCATGTTCTCATTTCTTCTTTATATTTTTTAATTGTCAAAAATCCACCTTAGAAAGAAAATATAAAACCATTTTTTTGTTGTTTGTTTTTAAGGCAAAACAGCCTAGCAAAATAAATTTCCACATTGGCCATGTCAAAAACAAACAAACAAAAAACACACCAAACCTCTCATTCTGTTCTTCCAGTCATCCACCTCTCTATGAAGAGGGGGATAGCGTGTTTCATTATGAGTCCTCTGGGATAGTGATTGGTCGTTATGCTGATCAGATTTCCTAAGTCTTGCAAAGTAGCTTATGTTTAAATATCATTATCATTGCTTATATTATTCTTCTTGTTATGTTTGCTACACTCTGCATTAGTCCACACGTGTCTTCCCAGATTTCTCTGAAACTGTCCCTTCATCATTTCTTACAGCACGATAGCAATCTGTCATATTTATAAACCATCTTGTTCAGTCATTTCCCAGTTGATGGACACCCTTTCAATTTCCAATTTTTTGCTACCTCAAAAAGGTTTGTTGGATTTTATTTTGCTTAGAACAGATCCCTCTTTCTAATTTCCCTTCTTCCTTCTCCCTTTTCTCTTTTATTTCTGTGTTGAGTGAAAAATATTTCTTTACATTGTGTGGATACTCTTCTCTTCCTTTAAACCAGTTCAAATGACAGTGAGATTCAAGTTCATTCTCCCCATTGCTCCCTCTTTCTTTGTAGAGACTTCTACTTCCACACCCTGGCAATGGGAGATAATTTCTCCTGATCTTTCTCCACCTTTTTCCCTTTAGTATATTCCCTCTCACTTTCGCATTCCCTTTCTCTTTCCTTTCCCTTTCCTTCATTTTCTTCCTTCCTTCCTTCCTTCCTTCCTTCCTTCCTTCCTTCCTTCCTTCCTTCCTTCCTTCCCTCCCTCCCTCTCTCTCCATCAGACATAATAGAGCCCCTTTCAGACCTTATGACTAATTAGACTCCTTTAAAAATGTTTGATGGTGAATGAGTTCTGAAGTGATACATGTATCATTGCCCTATATTGAAAGGTAAATGCTTCATACCTTTAGTCCCTTATGATTGTTCCCTCATGTTTACCTTCTTTGTTTCCCTTGACTCTTGTATTTTCTCTTCAGAGTTTCTGCATTATTTATTTATTTATTCATTTTTTAATCAAGAATGCTTGGAAATCTTCTGTTTCATTAAAGGTCAGTTGTTTCTCCTGTAAGATTATACTCAGAAATAAAAGATTATGCTCAGTTTTCTTAAGTAGTTTATTCTTGAATTTTAGCCTATGTATCTTGAGTTCTGCAATGTCACGTTCCAAGGTTTTTGTTCCATTCTATTTGTGGCTAATGTGTGATCCTGACTATGGTTCATTGCTACTTAGATTTTTTCTTTCTTTCTGGCTCCTTGTAGATTTCTATTTTTGACCTGGAAGCTCAGGATGTTCATGGGAATTTTCATTTTGATGTTTCTTTCAGAAATTGACTGTTTTCTGTTTTCACTTTACCATCTAAGAGATTTAGGCCATTTTTAAATATGATTTCTTGAAATATGGTATCAAGACCACTTTTTGATCATGACTTTCAGGTAGTCCAGTGATTCTTAAATGTATCTTTCCTGAATATGTTTTGCAGATCAGTTGTAGTTGTTTTTGCTATGAGATACCTTACGTTTCTTTTCTGCCTGTTCCTTCTCCTTTTCCTTCCTCTCCTTTTCCTCTACCTCCTCTTATCCTTCTCCTTCTCCTCCTCCTTTTTATCCTTCTCTGTCTCCTTTGTCTTTGTATTTTGCCTTTGTTTTGATATTTTTTATTGTGTCACTGTGTCCTTAGGTTCTCCTATTTGTTTCCTTCAATTTTCAGGGATTTTGCTGCTTGGGCAAAGTTTTGTGCATTTTGTGCCATAATGTTTATTCCCTCCCAGTTCTTTCTTTCATAGTTTTCATGTTTTTTCCTAATTTTTGCCCCTCTAGTCCCTCTCATTTCATTTATACAAATTTAAAACAAAAAAGTCTTCAAAAAAAACCTCTTTATATCTCTTCCAAGAGTTCTAATTTAATTACCCCCCAAGCTGTGTTTTCCCTTTAAATATTGCATGTAGTTGTTATGGAGGCATTTTCTTCTTCTGAGTTTGTGTCTTGAGAGTCCCTGTCTTCATAAGAACTTTTTATGGTGGGATTTTCTTTTGCTTATTTGATTATATTTCCAGCTTACTTCCTGATTTCAGGTTTTACATTGGGGCCAGGCTCTGTACACATCTGAAGAAGATACCTGGGATGATCCTGCCTTTGGGGGTACTGAATGTTGTGTTATCATAGGATCTCAGACATAACACAGGCTGAGGAGAGCTGTAAGCTTTTAGTGCTCCCCCAAAGGTCTAATATAGGGCAGAGTCTGATTGCTGCCTCATCATCCAATCTCTGCAAGTTTCTGACCATGTGCTTTGGTTGGAACAACAGGCCTATGTGTTTACTCCACTTGGAGTTTCAGAAGACTGATGCTAGACTCAGCCACTATCAAGTAGCTTTAAAACTGTTGTTTTCCAGGTACGGAGCTGTAAGTTTCTCTTTGGTCAAGGACTCCTACTCTAGTTATTCCCCTGCAGGCTTCGGTCTGGGTTAGATGCTGGAACTGATAACCCAGCTTGGAAAATTCTATTACCAGGAAGAAAAGAGGTCACAGATTCAGTAAGCAAAGGCCTAAGCTTGGGTAAGACATAGGGAAAAGTGCCAACTAGAAATCCTATCAGTGTTCTTTTTGGTAGAATCCTGGTCTGACCATGTTGCCAGTGTCTCATGGCTTCCCTACTTGTTTCTCCGTGGTGACCTGGCCTGGAAACATTACTCAAAGTGATTTTTTTAGTTTATCTGATTAGATTTAGTCTGGTACATTTTCAAAATCTGTCTGGAGGAGGGAGAGTTTGCTGTATTTCTTCCTGCTACCCTACCATCTTGACTTTACTTCCTTTTCATTTTAAATTTGGATGCTCTCAAAATTCAGGAAAATTAATTAATTAGCCTTGGGACTTTAAAATCTGACTCATATCCTATCTATGTTGTCTCTCCCAGTGGGAGCAGGGGCCATCTCCTCTTTTCTATTTGTATCCCTAGCTCTTAGCGTCACTCTGCACATTTTAAGTTCTTAATAAAAGCTTCTTCATTTATTCATTCAGGAATGCATCTAATCAGAAATGGGGATACCATCATTTGAGGGAGAACATATGAAAATGACAAAGATGGAGAGATCATGAATAATTGAAAATAACTTCTTCTGTGCTATTAAAAAATGAAAAATGTATTGGATAAATGAGAGGGAACCATAGGATAATGCTTTGAGGTCATTTTAGTAACACACACGTGATAAATTTCATTTTCTTCTTTAAAAAAAAAGCCTTGAAAAAGTATAATAGAATAAGTAATGTTCAAGAATCCAGTTGAAGAATGAGCCCCAGCAGATTTTAACCCAACCACTTGTGAAGTTTGATGTATGTCTGGGAGTCCAAACTTCCAAGAGAGAAATTGCTGATATCACTTGGATTAACGATCTGCTTTAGTATCATCATTCCCATTTTATATAGACCATGAACACATTTGGTAGGCATTCTGCTTGAACATATCCATTCATCTAAAACAGCATTTATAAGGAGCAATGGAGGAGTTTGGATACTAGAGAACTACCATTCTGAAACTCTGTTTTAGGTTTTGGATGAGATGTCCTGTTCTTGGCATCCAGATCTCAATCTAGGGAGGTGTATTGTTTTTGTTTCTGGTTTTGTTGTTTTAGTTGTTGATTTGTTTGTTTTGTATTTCATCATTATTGCTCCTCCCTTCCACACCTCTGCTTTGCCTGAATTCTTAAAATTTTAATACCTATGGTATTGTGTAGAGGATATAAGATCTAAAGAAAAAAAAAGACATCCCACAGCTCAGAAATTTATTTTTCAATAGGAACCCGAGAATCATGGCACAAATTCAATTGAGGTATGAAAAATAAGGCAAATTAAGGTGGAGAGAGGCACTTTGAATCGAGAGATGTAGTTAAAGCACTTGTATGTATATATATGTACATGTGTATAGGCATACAGTATACACACATTTGTCGTTGTTCAGTTGTTTCTGTCCTGTCTCACTCTTTATGACTCCCACGTGGGATTTTCTTGGCAAAGGTACTGGCAGTGGTTTGGCATTTCCTTCTTCAGCTCATTTTACAAATGAGAAAACAGGCAAACAGGTTTAAGTGACTTGCTTAGAGTCACACAGCTAGTGTCTGAGACCAGATTTGACCTCAGGAAGATGAGTTGTCCTGACTCGAGCCCTGGCGCTTTATGTGACACCTAGCTGCCCATACACAAATATATTTTCTATACCAGGTCTTTTCTGACTGCTCCCCCCACCCCCCTCCCCCGCCAAAAGAGATTATTTTGTATATACACTATATTTACTAATCTGTTTATCTATGTGAATGTAATATCCTTGAGGGCAAGAATGGTTTTCATTTTTTCTACTGTACTTAACCTAGCATAGTACTTTGTACACAGTTGTGCTTAATAATTGCCAATATAATTTAATTGAATCGTTTTTGTAATTTTACCTCTTTTGTTTTATCCATTTGTTTCTTAATATATCCTAGCCCTAAAAAAAATCTAGGATCCTATAGTTTATAAGCAATTTTTGATGCTTTTTTGGGTGTTAATGTTTTATTTTGAACAGAGAAGTAGAATGTAAGTTTTTTGAGTGCTGGGTTTGCCTTTTGTTTATTCAGTTTTGTGTTGTCTTTGTATCATTACTGCCTAGCATAGTACCTTGCACATAATAAGTTCGGATTTGTGCTCTTTTCCATGTAGGGCATTTCAAGTTTGGAAAACCCCTCTGCCATTCCTCTGTGGCTTGTAGTTTTAGAGTTGACTGTGCTACCAATTGGGCACCCAACTTTCCCATGTAGCTTGAGATAGTGTGTATCAGAAGCAAGATTTGAATTCAGGTCTCCCTGACTACAGAGTCAGCCTCTCTATCCATTATGCCATGCTCATGGAGGAAAAATCGACTCTCAGTGCATCAAAGCAGTTCAGGACAGGGAACTTGTAGTCCACCAAAATTCCCTATTTCGGACCTCAAGCACTGATTGATTCAGATTTAGACCCAAGCAGGACAAATTTTTCCTGCTCAGGACTATTGAAAAGATGAAAAGGGCACTGGGGAAAAAAAGAGACAAAATGCATCTTGCTCCATAAAGCTTGCCAGAGGAAAGGAACACAAATTACCCAGGCATATTCTCACCATCAATAAAGCAGCTACACATGACTGGAGAACAGGATCGTCGTATAAGAACAACTGAGTGGAATATGGGAATTTTGAAACAGAACCTTTGTTTTCCCCTTCCCTCACTATTAAGATTGGCTTTAGTTTCAATCAGCCTTTTATAAATGCAGTACAAAATGGCATCTCCCCTTGTAAAAGACTTGGATGTTGCATACATATAAAAAATGGAGATGAATCTTAGTACTTTTAGAATCTTGATAGCTAGATAAGAAGCTCTTAGCCCTGAAAAATCTCTGTCAACTTGGTGTTTCCTAAACTGTTTTTATTTCTAGGTCACTAAATTGATTTTTTCACCATTGTATAAGACTTTGGTATTCTTTGCTTGAGTATTTGTGTTCATTTCATTCTACTTCTCCATATTTTCCTTTGATCATTTTGCAGTTTTCAAATTAAACTTTATGACTTGCTCTCCAGTACAGTCTTTATACCTTGGATTACTTCTAACCTTTTACTAATATTTAATGAAAAAATTTTCCATTTCCTTAAATGTCATATCCATCCCTCTAAGGGTTATATATAACTAAGATTAGGCTGGTCCTGCTCTCATAGTGTAGAAAAGTAGCTGCCATCTCTCTTCTTTCCTTCCTCTCCCTTTCTTCCCTTTATTTGCCATATTTTGTTACTTGACATGCAGATAATCATGTAACTGTTTAATTCATTTTTATTGCTGTTTCAAATTTTGTCGAGTATCCTTTTTTTAAAAGATGATGATTATATTTAGTCTTTAGTTAAAAAACAAAGTAGGAGCAGAATTGGGGAAATACAGTGAATTGTATGGCTGTCAGCTAATAGCCAAGAAGAGGGGCCAAAGCTTAAGACTGGTTGGCAAAAGAGAATAGATGGGCATGAAAGAGGTGAGAGGCAAAAAAACATGTATTTGTTTTGTCCCAGGAAAACTCGTAGAATTGGGTACATAGCAGAAGTGGGTTAATGTTAATGGATAACTGCATACTAAAAGAGAGAGAAGTGGTGGATAGAAGACTGACCTTAGAATTAGGAAGATTTGCCCCTGACACCATACTAGTATACTAGTGCCTTAAACTTTTGGCTCTCTCCAGAGGTGTCAAACTCTGTCTGGAAGCAGATAAAAATGTAATTGGGAAATGTTTATACACATACAAACACATACACATACACTCACACTTGCACACACACAGGCGTATTATATATATATATATATATACACACACACACACACATAGATACATGTATATACATGTGTGTATGTATACATACCTGTGTATGTATGTATGCATATGCATACATACATACATACATAAATATATACATACACACATACAAAACAACATAGATAATGTTAATCTGAGGCTTTCTAAGTCAATACACTACCTGCAAGGATCCTTTTCTATTTGAGTTTGACATGACTACTTTAGACATCTCTCTAAGACCAGAAGGTGTCAATCTGCACCAGCAGAAGGAATTTCTTCAATTAAGAATTCCCCGTACCAATGAAATCACAGGTCCAGTCCTTATTCCTATAGTAAATAGCCTTCCAGTGTTACTAGGAGGGTGCCTGGCACATAATAGGTGTTTAATAAATGCTTATTGACTATTCTGATATGTTGAGGATACCAGCAAAGCACACAGACTGTCCATTCTCACATCACATGATCAGCAGGTATTTTATATTTATTGTTTACATTTAGGATCGTAATATGACAGATTGAGAACTAGAAGAGACCCTAGAAACTATCCAATCTAACTGTCGTCATTTTATAGAAGAGGAAGCAGAGGCCTAGAAAGTTAGGTGACTTAGTCAAAGTCATACAGGTAGTAAGTGACCCAAGGATTGATCTGAATCCAGTTCCTCTCATCCCAAAGTCAATGTTCTTTTCCCTCTCTCACACCACACGTACCTCTCCATTTCTCTCTGTATGGTATTCATTTTCTCTTCATTAAAGCGTGTGGCTTTTTAGGTCTCACAGCCATACAACAATGCCAGTAGAACACTGGTATTAGAAAGATGGGGCTCCCCCCCGCCCAGTAGAACAAGGTCATTGAAAGAATGTTGTAATCTTCAAAAGGAAATCCAACCTGTGTTCCTTGTTTGCAATTCTATGACTGAATCATTGTCTAATTGCAGTCTCTGTCCAGCAAATCTATACCTATGGATAAGATTAATAGGTTGTACATTAATTGCATAGACAATAGACATTATTCATCCACTTGGATTTTTGAGTATAGATAGTTAAAAAAATAACTTTTTGGTGTGATTATGGAGCTTATTAGGTAGGCACTGAAATCTTCCAGGGCTTACTACAGTCATCACAAGGTGATCCACATAGATGAGGACCTCACCAATTATAGTGAATCCTCTCTGATCTTGACTCTCCACTGGGTCTCTTCCATGACAGGACTGAACATCCCTGGCCATCATATATCTTCCTGTTTTATGCATGTCATGTGTAATATTTGTGGTATGGGAAGACATGGGAAAAAGTAACACGGGATGGGGATGAATAGGCATATTTGGGCTGTGATCTGCAGTTGTTAGAGGAGATACTGCCCTCAGTGAGGTTACTGACTCATTGGTTGTCTTCAAAAAAAAAAATGAATGACCACTAATTGGGTATGCTGTAGTGGGAATTCAAGTATATATTTGACCAGACAGTTATTCTAGTCACTTTCAACACAACTTGTGTCATTCTATTAAGGATATTATATAGGATCAAGATATAAATTATGATAGAGTAAATGACCAAAATCAGTTAAAATGACATGAGGGAGCTATTAAATATGGAGAGCAAAATTAGCAAACCAATATTTAAATAAGCAAATATGGACAGTAAGATAATGTACTCAAAACTGGCGTTCAGAGGAACTTTGTTTTGTGTTTTATTTCCCGTATTCATATATAGAAAATGAGGTTTACTGATTCATATATTAGTCAAATAAACCATTGTAACCTTACAAATAGTATAAGTGGTATAATAAATAATAGATGTCACAGTTTTGTTTTGTTTTTAAAATTACTTTTTTCTGAAGTCTTGTGCTGCAATCATCCAATTAAAAATTTTATCTAAGTATAGATGATCAGTTTGGGGAACTCAGTTTTGGAAAATCCCTTCACTGATGCAGATTGGCAGGTTTCTGTAGTCTCAGAGAATTACCCAATGTCCAGACAGATTAAGTGGCTGGCCCATTGTCACACAGCTTGGACATTATCCGAGGAAAGACTTGTATTTGTCCCTTCCTACATTCAAGGCCAGCTCTACTACCTTAAGAAAGAAGATATCAGAATGACACAGTTTCTCTGAGGACAAACCTTTCCAGCACTTGTCTTGGAAGTCCAACCATTTCTAAGTGATAGAGAAGTCAAACATAATTTGTGAAACCCAGAACCAGCAAGATATAAATAGCAGTTCACTGGACAGAGCACAAAATTCGGAGACAGAGGATCTGACTTGAAATGCTGGCTCTGTCACTGTCTATGTGACACTGGGCAACTTACTTCTCAACTCTGAGCCTCTTTCCTCTTTTCATCCAAATTGAAATCTCTGTCTCTCAGTAGACTATCTCTTTCTCCCTTTTTATGTCTCGCTCTATGTCTGTCTCTTTTTGTCTGTCTCTGTCTCTGTGTTTATTTCTGTCTTCCTCTCTCTTTCTCTCTCTTTGTGTGTCTTTTGGACTAATCTTCTCTATCTTGCTTAGGCTTGAAGAGCAGTGGCCACTCATGTGATCCATCCCACTGCTGATTGGTATGTAAGTTTTGACCTCCATTTAAGACCTGAGACGGTTCATCTCTACTTGGTAGTCTTAATGGCCTTCAAGCTGCAGAGGCTCACCATATTGGTACTGGAAATAATGTGGACCTAGGATCAGCTTTAGCTAGGAACTCTCAAGCTCAAATGATCCACTAGCCTCAACCTCCCCTATTAGTAGGAATTGAAACCTCTAATATAATGATCCTAAAGTTCATATTCCTTATATAATTTGGCATGTCATGGTATTAATTGGAGTATATTTACCAATGACCTAATGTTCAGCTTTGTGTGGTAATGACTGTCTGTGCCCAGAAGCAATTTTTAAGAATTAATTTAAATATTTTAGCTCCTTAAATAAGTTGCTAGTGTTGAAATGGCATGAATTGTCAGTTACTTTCCTGCCTCTCCCCTTTATGGGTTTAGGCCACCATTGCTATCCACATTTTTCCAGTATACTTTGTCCTTAGTTAGAGTACCCTGTTTCAGTGCTTAAACCTCCAATCATCATAAAGTTTTTAATTTATTTTAACAGAATCCCACTTGCTGTTGTTTGAAGACACTTTGCTGGTGGTGTTCTCTCTTCTCATGCAAAACACAACCCTATCTAGCAAAATCTTCCATAATGCACATGAAACAGAAAAATTCTCCTCAAAAAATTATAAATTTTAGATGAACACATTGCTCCCAGCAACATCGACCACTTCCAAAAAATAGCTTGATTTATTCTTCCCTCCATTTATATAACCATAGTCATTGTGTATATTGTTTTCCTGGTTCTTCTTTCATTTTGCATCAATTCCTAGAAATCAGTTCCTGCACTTCTGAATTTTTCATATTCTTTTTTTATTTTGCAGAATTTTCTCTCATATTCATATTCTACAACTTCTTTACATGTTCCTCAATTGATGGACATCTGCTTTGTCTCTAGTCTTATGCTAACACAAAAACACTATTAGGAATAATTTGCTATGTATGATAAATTTCTCTTTGCCCTCTTTGGAGGTATATATGGCTTATTTATCTCAGATGAATGGAGTATCAAGGTAATAACACATTTGTATCACATATCAAATTTTGCAATATTACTTTCCTCAAAACAACTCTGTGAACTCGGTAGGACTAGGATAATAATATCCATCTAACAAGATGAAACAGAAACTGAGTATTTAAGTGATCTATCACACAGATCATACAGATAGTGCCTAAGGTCTGATCAAACCCATATCCCCTGACTCTATAAATTGACAGCTTTTTCTACTATGTCTGTTGGTGGTGGGTCTGTCGACTAAATTGTGTCTATCCTCTACCGAACTTATTCCTTTATATTGCAACCTTTACTGTCCTTTGAATTTACTCAGCACATCTATTTGTTGCTCAAAATTTGTCAATGCCTTAAATTTCTGTGAAGTGTTTGACTCTGAAAAATAACACTCAACTGTGTAACAAAAAAGAGTCAGCTTTTTTAGCTCACTGTTTGAACTGCACAAGTTAATTTTTTCTCCATGAAGCTTTATGTGTCTCCAAAAAAAAGTTGACTTTCTGGAAAGAGAAAATGGAGAAGTAAACATCTGGATCTTTGATAAGGAGAGTAGTGGTAGGAGAGGTGGATTGACTAGAAGACAGTGTGGGAAGAATAGGATGGAAAGGAGCAGCTGTAGTAGAGGGAGGAGTGATGTTCAAAGTCATTCTCCCTGAAAAGTAATCGTGGGACCATCCATTATGGAGTGGTGAGCTGCATTGGAATGTTCAGCTAATCAGGCAATCTAATTGACTGAACATCTGCAACTGCTTTATCATTATCCTCAAATGGGTATTATCCCTCTGCCTGCCAGTACAGTTTAAGTATTTTTTAGCCTTTTCCGTCTCAACTTACTCCGGGCCTTACATTTCTACCGTTTTTGTTTTTGTTTCTTTTTAAATGGTATTTGGCCAAAACCTAAAATTCAGGTCATCAGCTAGAAAGGTGAAGTACAGTGCCATTTTAAAAAAAAATCCTTTTGAGCCATTTTGAAGAAAGTATAGGAAAAGGGTTCCATGTCAAGGCTGAGCACTGGAGAAGCCTGACAGTCCTCATTAGGACCTAGTATTGTGTTAAAATAAAATATCCTTCTCCACTCTGTTATTGTGCTACACAATTGGGTATACTGAATTAGTTCAGCATAGAACAATGGTGGCCTTGCAAGAGAGATTGTATGCTGGCTGCTTCCACAGGTTTGAAAAGTTTCAGAAGCTTCTTCTGAACTCATTTAGAGCTAATGGATCAAAGTCCAATACACTTTCCTTCATGGATCATTTTTGGACTTTTCTTTAGTGCTTTATTTCTAGATGAGGTCATTCCTTAGATGTAGACCTTCACAGATACCTCTATGGATAATGATCTCACAGTGCCTAGCCCTTTAGCAACGAGAATACAAATAATGATATTAGAATTTTTTGTTTATGAAGAAAATCCGCATAAGATCAGGAGATGGCAAGCATGACTGTTGCTGTTCAGTTGTTTCAGTCATGTTCAATTCTTTGTGACTCCATTTGGGGTTTTCTTGGCAAAGATACTAGAGTTGTTCACCATTTCCTTCTCCAGCTCACTTTACAGATGAGGAAACTGAGGCAAACAGGGTTAAGTGACTTGCCTAGAGTCACATAGCTAGTAGCTGTCTGAGGCTGGATTTGAACTCAGTTCTTCCTGACTCCAGGCCCCTTGCTCTACCTACTGCACCACCTAGCTGTCCTCAAAATAAGACTAAATGCTCAAAAGCAGGGGGTTAATTACATTGATTTAACTTAAGATAGCTACAGTTATGAATATTTGCCCACAAATTCATTCCAGAATATCTGTCATCTACAGAAGTATTTTTTGAATACTTTCAATGGTTTGCCTCTGTGGGCAGAGAGAACACATGAGGTGGCAGCCTGTAGAAATAGGGGAGAACATGGTGCTCAGTCTCCTTTGTTACTGTGGGTAAACTCTTCAACACAGTCATACTCTGAATAGAATTTCCATTTTAATCTCTTCTAAGAGTTTTATAGAAATCAAATATCTGTATTTTGAATATTGAAGTTAATATAATAAGACCTATTTTTTTTGCCCTACTTACATGCCATTATTGGGTTCTGGGAAAATATGACATTAGCTGAGGCAGAATAATAGAAGGGGGGAAATTAATGTCATTATTGATAATAGGTCATAGAGACACGTAGTATTACAATGAGGCTTGGTTTCAATGACTTAACAATATTATTAGGAAATAATGTTAGCTAGGACAACATTTTATAGGATGTCCCTGTATATGTCACTGTTCCTTGAGGAGGGAAATAACAATCTCTTATACTCACCTTTGATATCATGATTATTATTATTTCAGTAGTTAAATAATGCTTACCTATTAGAATAGACATTGGGGCCAACTCCTTGCAGTTAATATAATGTATGTCTCATTCAGGCAAAGAGGGGACAATCTGAATTTTCCAAATCCGTGCAAGGGTTTTTAAGTTCTGGTAGGTCTCACTGGAAGAGAAAGGCTTTGAGTTTTATAACAGTAATGAGCTTTTTATTGTGTTGCCCAAGGACACCATTAGCTAGCTAGGTTCACCAAGTCTTATGACCAGGCAGAGTGTAGGGGCTAAATTTTATGGCTAGAGTAACTCTTGAAGACCATGCCCTAAGTTGTAGAGGGGTCATAGTATGCATGAGTGATGAATGTGACTACATAGATCCTTGGAAGTACTATAGAAAATGCATTATGGGATTTCCAGCTGAAGGAGTGGTTTGCTATCATGATTGTCAATTTTTATACCTCTGTTTTTTTGGAAAAGGAAATTTTTGGACTTGGAATCCTTTAAGCCAGTCAATTAGCAACCATTTATTAAGTACCTGTTTGAGTTTGGCACTGGGCTAGGCATTAAGAATATAAATATTGAAGGGGGACAGTGCTTGCTTTAAAGACAATTGTGCTCTCCTGGGGGATAAGACAGATGGAAAAGCATACTGGCCAGCAAAAAGAGTTCTGGTCAGGGTTCCTCTTAAGTAGGACTTTGAGGACTTGTTCTTTTTTTCAAAATATAATTTTATTTTGAAATAATTGGCTTCTGGGCGGAGCCAAGATGGCAGCAGGAAAGCAGTGACTGGTGTGAGCTCCCAACCAAGTCCCTCCAAAAACCTATAAAAAATGGCTCTGAACCAATTTTAGGACTGCAGAACTCACAAAGTGGCAGAGGGAAGCAGGGCTCCAGCCCAGGACACCCTGGATGGTCTCTGGGTAAGGTCTATCCTGCACGGAATTGGGAGCTGAGGGGAGTGGAGCTGCGTGGAGCAGAGCCCAGAGTGCGCAGTGCAGACCGATCAGACCAGGAGCTGAGCGGAGAGTGCCCTTGCGTCCTGAATTACTGAGCTGTGGCATTTACCAGACCTCACAACCCACAAACAGCAAAGACAGCAGAGAAGGTTAGTGGGAAAAGCTGTGGGGACTGAGTTTGCGGTTCGGCCACCGCCTCTGGGGCGGTGGAGGTGGGGCAGCTTTAGAA
>CM053624.1:347897800-347917408 GCA_028646595.1 Phalanger gymnotis
AATAATTGGCTTCTTTCGTAATGCCATTTATAGTATTTTGTGCTTGTAAAATACAGAGATGGATTGCTTAGGTGTTCTTCATGGCCATCCTAGCTAGCTAAACCAGCTATTCTGAGGAGTCCTTAGGATTCACCAGAATGCCAGAAGGTCCTTGACATACAGGGTGGGAAAGGAAGAGACAATAATATAACACGTACTGCATACCAGGCACTGTGTCAAAGTGCTTCACGAGTATTATCTCATTTGATCAAAATGTGGTGAAAAGCTCAAGAACCTCTGACCTACGTGGTTGTGGAGATTGTACATGGAACCAAAGGACAATATATAAAGACAAAGAAATATAGTACTTGAAATAAATTCAAGAAGAATGTGTAAATCTAGATGAATAATAATAGTATGCTGGACATGACACAATTTTAAAGGCATTTGAATGTTAATTCTCAAGGCAGCTCAGAGGGAAAGATTTTAAAAGAATGGAAAAGATTATGAACACTTTTTTTCTTTGTTTTTTTGGAAGAGCACTTTTAAAAATCTAAAGAAGTCGAGGAAATTATTAATATTTCCAAACTTATTGGCTTGCTCTTTCATATTGAAAAACTTTTGATGAGCATGATCTATGCAGGATTTGAGGGTAACCTTGATGAAAACTTGAGTCTGCTCTCTTTAGAGCAACACAAGTTAAGAAGTATAAGGAACATTAGAGCCTAATGTTATTTTTATAATTAAAAAAAATCAACTCAGTAAAACAAAATGAAACATTGAAGGCTATCCTGAGATTAAGTATTTTGTAGTTAAACATTAAAACTTTTGCAAGATTCTACTATAAGCAGAGCAATCGAGATATTGTGTTTTTATTGATCATCTGAACATTGCTATCAAAAGAGACGTAAAGCAGGGAGACATATGTTAGCCTAAAGTGTTTGACAATGTTTGGGAAAATGCCCTACGCAAGTACAAAAATAGACTGATTATTTTTGTTGATGGCAAACTTTTCAAAGGCTCCTCTTCATGTATAACAGCTCTTTAGGACTTGAGGCAATTAAGAAAAAACAATCCCTCAGTGAAATGCACATCAATGCAGAAGATAATGGTCTTAACTATTCACACCAACAAAGTAAAATGATAAAGTCATACTACCCAGACTGTGCCATGGAGTTGATAAACTAAGCCATCACATGAGCACCTGCACTTATGCAACTATTTTGAACAGACACAGTAGCTAAAAAAAATGATCTTCTGCCGGAAATAAAAATGAAGAGACCAGACTAGCTTTTGTACCATTTGGGAAATTATGCAGTGCTACAAAACCCCATCGTATTAACAATATTTTTTTTCTTAAAAAAATGCACTTGACAATTATCACCAAACATACAATATTTTTAAAAAGAGAATTTTATATAAAACTGTGAACTTCTATTAGTTTTTTAAGCTGTATATTGAATTTAACATGCATGTAACAAAATGTCCCCAATAGTTTTCCCATATGGTAGTGACATAAATCTCCACAAATCTAATGGAACACAGTTTTGGAATAACAGCCCAATGCTAGGCGGGCATTTATTACCGTGTTTGCTACGGAGCAGGCATTGTTCTTAGCAGTGGAGATAGAAATACAAAATTGAAATGGTCTCCCTCTTCAAAGAATTTTACAAGCTGGTTATGAAAGAGAGGGCACTAACAGTGAGAAGGATCAAGAAAGGCCTTAAGAAGAAGAAAGTACTTAAGTCTGGAAAGAAAACAATCATTCCAAGAGGTAGGTGAGGAAGTAATATAGTCTAGGCATGGGATCTAGCCAGTACAAAGACACAGAAATCACAAATTGAATGCTATGTGTGGGGAACAGTGATGAGTTAGACCTGTTATTTTGTCTGAAAGTCTAAACTACTGTAGGAATTCTTTTTTTTTTTTTTGAAATTGGGGTGGGGGAGGGAGAGACTTGAGTAATCATTCCTTTCCATATCAATAAGTTTAAACTACTGTAGTTATTTTTTTTAATTGGAGGAGGGAAAGAAACATGAATAATTATTGCTTTCACTGTCAATATCGGTGCTCACCCTTCCCCAACTAGCCAGATGATACTTCAGACAGATTTAAAAATCATTGTCGAGCCATTTATGATTTATTAGCGTTGAAGTCTAGAAACATCAATGATTTACATAGAAGGATTTTTACAGAGCCCCAAACACACAGCATACAAAGCCATTATTCCAAAATGGGGGAAAAGAATTAGCTGCTCTGCTCCTTTGAGGGCTCATTAGATCTTCGCTCCTTGGCCACACAGACTTACTCATTAGCAAGGTGTTTGAACATCTAGCAGCCTGGTGGCTTATCCAGCCAACATAGACCAGCAGGGAGCTCTGGGCTTGACAGATCGTCTGGACAGAATTCAAAACTAGACATAAAAGATAAAAATAAAAGAAATGTAAGATAAAACCTGAAGAAGAGACATAAAACTAAGCTAATCTTTAGAATGTCTTTAGCTCTGGGTGGAAAGGGGAAGGCAGGAGAAGGAATAATCATCCACTCACCTTTTCCCCTCCCCACAAAGTACAAACTCTTCCTTCTCTGAAAGAGTAGTTGGATTGTGTTCTTTGTGGAAAAAGTGATTGGTTAGCAAACATTTCCTGAGCTCTCTTATCATCTTAGTCTAATGATCGTATTTAACATTTCTAATTTTCTCATTCAGCATTCAAGTCACAGGTGCAGAAACTCTTCATCAGATTCAATGGGATTATTAGGATCTAAGGAACCATTTACCAAAAAACAGGGAGAGGCTGGGGGATGAGTGGGTGGAAATGGGAATTCTTACCCTTTGTCCTTAAGAGAAATGGAGGCGCTCTTTATCTGAAGCTTTAGATTCTACATCCCTCAGGAAAAGAGGAGCTTTGGGATTTACCTCATTCTGCTGCCCGGACTGAAGGACATGTGAGTCAGTTCTCATCTCTGCCCTCTGTGCTATAACCCTGGTCCATGCTTCAATTTCATCCAGCTATCTGGAAGGACCAGGGCCTAGAAAGCATGCTGTCTTACTATATTGCGATGGTATTCATACTGCCCGACTTCACCCTTTTGCTCAGGAACCATAATCAAATAAATAGTCATTGCTACTGAAAAGAACATGACAATTGTACTGCCCTGTGGCTCCATTCACAATCTGCACAACCTCATAGGCCAGGGGTTCATGACCTTTTGATCACATTTTGATCAAATGAGATAATACTTGTAAAGCACTTTAATACAGTGCCTGGTATGCAGTAGGTGCTATATAAATGCTTTATTCTTTCTTCCTTTCTCGTCTTGTGTGTCAAGGAGTCTTCTGGCATTCTGGTGAATCCTTAAGAACTCCTCAGAATAGATGGTTTAGCTAGCTAGGATGGCCATGAAAAACACCTAAGCAATCCATCTCTGTCTTTTACAAGCACAAAATACAATACATAGCATTACAAAAGAAGACAATTATTTCAAAATAAAATTATATTTTGAAAAAAAAACAGTTCTCAAAACCCTAGTTAAGAGGAACTCTGACCAGAATTCTTTTTGAGGGCCAGTATGCTTTTCCATTTGTTATATCCCCCAGGAGAGCACAACTGTCTTTAAAGCAAGCACTATCCCCCTTAGATATTTATATTCTTAATGCCTAGTCCAGTGCCAGATTCAAAGTAGGTACTTAATAAATGCAAGTATGTGGCTAACTAATGACAAAGTTAAAATCAGATTTATGAAATGTATATTTTTTGGGTAGCAAGAAACCAACCATAGATGGTTGAACATTAGAACTTGAAAAAGAGGTTTGCTACAGATTGTAGAATTTTTTGATATGATGAAAGTTAGGAAGAAAGTTTCCATTGTTCTTTTTCATTTAGATTCTGAAATATTATAGATCTTGGTACTAGAATGGAGGATTATCCTTACTTTGGACTTAATTTTTTTAATTAGGATATTTAAAAAATATTTCATAGGTATAATAAACATAAAAATGAAATATTTTGCACATCAAAAGAAAGCTATGCAAATAAACATGTAGAATATAACAGGTGATGTTATTAAATAGGAAAAAGCTTCAGTTTCATCTGAAATCAGGTGAAGGCTCCTTTAAATGTCAATTGCAATTTGGTACTTCATCCTTTTATTTGGTGTGTTGCCCAATGTGTATTGTTATATTATGAGGTTGTGAGTTCATATCATAATTTATTGAGATAGATTCAAATAATGCCTTTCCCCTTCCAATGATATGCTGACCTCTCATGTCAGTGCCTCAATTTATTTTCTGCCTTGTGGGTTGTGATCAATATAGAAAAATCAGTTTTTGTTCTCCTGAGCTTTCTGGATTTCCTGGAGTTTCTGATTAATTTAGACTCAATGACTCTACAGATTGAAAGTTATACTTGAACTTGGCCATCAGATGTGATTAAATACTAACTGGGAAAAAGTAATGATTTTCTGATGTACATGCATGCATATGTGTGTGTGTGTGTGTGTGTGTGTGCATTTGATTTAATAGCCTATATTCTTTCTCCTACCAACTTTTTTTAAGTGGATGAATTCCGTAATTAGATTATCTTCTTGGTAGATTTCTAAAATCTCTATTCCTTGTCCTCCTGTCATCTAAAGGGAGAGAGGGAGAGGGAGAGAAAGAGACAGGGAGAGAGAAAGAACGAATGACTGAATGAGACAGAGATTCACTTGTTTTGACATTTTCTCTCTAACTTTATATTGACTAAAGAGTGAGTTTTGGAATTAGCAGGTTATATACTGTCTGTGATAAAATGAACTCTGGTTCACTTATATGCTTTGAATGGTTTAAAATTGAAATTGGCAATGGTTTTACCATAGTAATGACAAAAGTGGTCCTTGTAATTAATATACCCATTGTATGAATTATTATTAGTTGCTACAGCCCATACTTTTGAATTACCTTTCCTGTTATATTCTATAATCAGTCTCTAGGGAAGAAAGAGTGGACATGTATGTAGGCCCATTTTCTAGCACCTAACCGATTGGTATTATCAAAATTTACACAACTTGTCAGTTCCTGTTGAACTTAGATTTTTGTAATGTTTTTGACCCATTCTTCTCCATTCCTTTCTGGAAATCAGAATAATTTGACACACCTCAGCTTTTGTCAGTGTGTTTTGCAGGTCTATTTCTCATCCTGCAGCTACGTCAAACCCGATGCTTCTTATATTTTCAGAAATTGGATTTCTTAGAAGCACATCGATTCTACTTTCATATGCGGCCATTGAGTTTCAAGTCTCAGTCACTAAATGTGTCTGCTTCCCATTGAAGAGTTTCTAACTTTGACACTGCAGCTTCCAGATGAATGGCTTAGTGTATTTTAAGCCAAAAATAACATGCTATTCAGTATTTATTTAGTTTAGAAAGAAAATAGAAAAGCATCATGATAAAGATGGTGAGATGAAAAAATAGCAAGGAGTGACTAGATACACAATTAATAAAGCTTTCTGAAAGCTGTGGTCATTACAAACACACACACACAGACATAATAATATATGAAAATAAAAATGATGAGGTCAGAGTTAAGAGAGCTGGTTCATCAAATGTGAAAGAATTCTCTTAGACCTTCTCTGTAGCCATTGGGAGCTTTGTTGACACAAAAGCAACGGGCCTGAGATTTAGCAAGGAGCTAAACAAAGGCACTGATGTAGGGAAGGGACCAGACTTACACAGACCAAAAGCTATACAGTCTGTAGTATGATTTTAGGGTTTCTTGTGGGGGTTGGAGATTTAGGAATAGGATAAGCCTTACAGGGTAAGGGCACACAATAAGGGAGTCTGGACCCGCACACAAGACAAGGGAGTCCTGACTCGGACACAAGATAAGGGAGTCCAGACCGGACACAAGATAATGGGAGGAGACTTTGGGGTGCCAGGGAGAGAAACTCATCCCTTAGGGCACCTTTGTTATCCACATCATTTCCCCACTTAGCCACTAGGAAGGAGAATTCTTTTGGGAAAAAAGGGCGAAGGTCATTGTCTTCCATAGTTGCTTCCTGCTGAACAGGGGTGAAGGGTCCATTTCAGGGGCCAAGGGTAGGTTGAGGAGGGATGGTCGGCATAGAGGTGCAGAGTGCAGTGCCAACTGAGTCCAGGGTGGAGAGAGGCAAACCACTAGGGGACGTCAAGGGTAGGGGCTGGTAGCCTGAAAGCTGAAAGTAGAATTTCTGCAGGCCAGAAGACACAAAGTGAATGAACCAGGAGGTTAAACAAGAATGGACCAAATATAGAAGCAAATCTAATGATTAATAATGAGGTCAGAATGAGCAAAAGAAGGGGGAGAAACTATGACCCCCAGGAAGAGGTAGGGGGAGATACCAGGCAGGAGGGGATGTCTTGCATCCAAGAGGCTGCCTGTAATGTCCTTCAAGTGCTCAAAGGATAAATTCCATGCAGAGTTTCCAGGGAATAGGGGGAGAGCTATGGGGAGTAAGCTAGTATCCTGGGAATGATGGCGACACACCCAGCAATCCTGCACTCTGCACTGCCCCACAGAGTTCCCTATTTGAATTAAGGCATTAGACCTCCAGTCCTGAGAAAGCAGGCCTAACGCTGGGCATAGGGTGGGCATCAGCAATCAGTGGGCTAGAAACAGAAGTGGTTCAAGGTGGGGCCCAGAACCCAGCATAGCTAGAAAGCACACAGGCAAGTCCCCATAGTGAGGGGCTCCAACGCATGGTCTTCTTTGATCACTTTTCTGGCTAGTCTCGCCCAACATCTTATCTCACATCTCCCATCCAGCCTCCTGCTTGCTTCCTCTGCCTCAGCATTCCTGTCTTCCTTACTATCCACCCAAATGCTTTTTTGAGAGAGGAACAAGGGAGCTGTCCCTGCCTGAGTGGGGGCGGGGAGGGGAGCAGAATGAGGCTGAAGCAGCGGCCAGGGGATGCGGAGAGTGTGGAGCAGGCATCCTTGTTGCATGACCATCTGCAGGTGCACAGCCAATAGTCTAGAAGACACAAATCTGACAGACAAGTTCAATATGCAGGGCCCAAATAGAAGGAACATTACAAATGACAAAGAAAGAAACCAAGATCCCCACGATGCTATTATTTACTTCTGATATACAGGATTTTCTCATCTTGTTATTTTATCAAAAGTTTCTACTCTGATTCCAATTCCTGCAGGAGGATCAGACGCTATTGAGGATCCAACTTTACACATGTAAATATAAGTAACAACACTTTGCAGGTAGAAGCTTTCTACCCTTGAGTTCAAGTTATACAAATGGATTTACTCATAAGAGACTGACTTTTACTCCAGTTATCATAAAAGACTTGGGAGGATCCATAAGTAATTAATTCCAAAACAATGCATTATAATAAAATGCTTATAATAAAACATGTTTGTACCACAGAACACCCAGTATAAACAGATGTTATTTCCATAATAGTAACAAACTTTGAATGAAATTGACTTTTCTATTAATGCAAAAGTATTCCGTAAACCTGTAAGAAATTTGCACTGAAATTCTTTTCTCCAAACTGAAAATGTTTCTGATCTAATTTCAGTAATTAATAAAATAACAGGTCCCTCAATCAGTTTTACCAATACTCAGTTATTCTAAAATCATTTTGAAACATTTAAGGACCTTATTCCATACAGACATATATCTAGTAACAGGCAGATAACTAGGCCAAATACCCATTTACTAAGTTGTTTAAGTTATAAAAAGGAATATCATTTTAGGCTGAATAGCTCAGATCTTAAACATATACTTTATTATAGTAGCTCAGATGTATCCCAGCCTTAGTCTATGGGATAATGATTCAACATTGTGTATCTACCTTTGTGTCACAAACTTCTTTTCCCTTTGTCTAATTATTCCCATATTCAGAAAGAATGCTCTATTCCAGGGATTTAATCTTTCACATGACTATGCAGAAGTAGTAATTTATCCAACTGTTTGCAATATGAAATGACTACACATTTGGATTGAAAAGAGCAAGATTTCACATAGTTAGATTGTGCTCACATCTTATACTGACTACTTGCTTTGATTACAGAAATTTGCCATAAAAGGGAAAGACAAGAACATGATTAGATAAAATATCACAGTTTTACAACCATGTAGCATCCATTCCATCTCATTGCCAGACTCAGGAATAGTCAGGTGGGAACCTTTTCAAAGGAACATAATGGGAAACTGAGCCAGGAACATCCTATCTTAGATTGAGGCTAAGATTGTCCTCCCAGCTTTTCCAGACACAGAACTCCACCTGTAACAGTCACATTCTCTCTGAGTAACTTGTGGCATTTCTCTTAGATGGTAGATTATATATTATTGATTATTGGTGAATTTTTATGATCCACCAGATAGCTCAAAACACAATTCATTATGGTCCCAAGAACTTTTAGATGGCAAGTTTCACTAACATATATATATATATATATATATACGCATATATATATATATGTATATATATATGTATATTTAACCAGGATTTACATCTCCAATTTTAAATTGTCCTTGTGCAAAACCCAGTTACTAGAGATCATTTCTATATACTTGCAAATTCTCAGCATGCCAAGTTCCTTTTTTAGGAACTCCATAACAGAAACTCTTTTGCAAGTTTATAAAATTAAGGATGGACAGGGACCCCTGAGAAGGGGCTGCCTTATCTACCCCATCTATCCTTAGAGCTTCTGTGGGCTGTGCTTTTGACTCTCCCTGAGGACTGCTCTGCAGGTAGGGGTAGGGGAAGGGTGAAACTCTTTTCCTAATCTGATCTGGGATGAGAGGAGTTAACAGAAAAACTCCATGGCTGTTTGCAGTTGTACTGAGATACCCTCTTGACTCAAGGGAAGGGAGTGACCAGAGTTGTCAGGAGGGGTTTCAATTTAAAATCTTCTAAGCTGTTTTTTAGAACCTTTCAGACTAATGTTCAAAAGACTAGTGTCCTTTCCTAGGGTACCTGAAGCATGAACCAATGACTCTGTTTCTCTGAAAGAATCTATTTAAGGCTGATCTAAGGACAAAACAAGCCTAGGAGTGAAGCTTAGACAATTCACAGTAGGCTTGAATATAATTGTTATCAGTATAGTAGTAGTAGACCTCTAAAATCACACAAAAAGATTTTGCAAAACATTTCTTTGTATAAAGTATTTCCCTTTCTAAAAAAGCTTATATTTTACCCTGATGAACCCTTAAAGATTAGGATTTGTCAAAACCAAGTTGGTGTAAAGTGTCTTTTAAGTATCACAAAGCCCCAAAGTACCATAAAACCAAAATTCTCAATAATCAGAAATCCCTAAGTACCAAAAGGAGTTTACCATGAGGAGGAAGTTCAGTTTTTTTTTTCCCAAATCAAGAACATGCCCAATTAAAGTAGCCTTGTCGCAATAACAAAGTTTACCAGGCCTTTAAAAACTTACTCAGTGGGAATTCCACTACACAGAAGATTAACACAGGGTTGATAAGAATTTATGACTAGATGGTTCCAAAAATTCTTGTTTTAGTTAACAATCTTAATTAAGTACAATTCTTAATCAAAAAGCATCTAGAGTATAAGAGGAATTGTTTTTCTAACAAACATAGGTAAAATACAATCTTAACCAAGTGGCACAATATAAGAACCACACCACAAGCAATTATCATGTATTTAAAATTTGAAACAGGACCAATTAATTACCAACTTAGTTGGATGAGCAAATCAAATCTGGATTCATAATCACTACTGGTAACATTTTAATTTCTAAGACCCAATACTCTTAGCACTTTAAAAGAAAAGATTATTATCTATAAACTCACATTTTTTTTGAAGACATGTGGTGACAATTCTAAGTCCCAGATAACCTTTACTTCCTTGGGCTGGCGCAGCGACCCTCAAAGAGGCCCACAGGGCACAGAGACACTGAAACTGGGGTTCAGGGACCCCCAAAGAAAAGCCAGCATGCAGGGAGAACAAGACAGGGTTAAAAAGTCTGCTCAAGCAGAGCAGGGTGTCTTTTCTTTTGGTTTTGGAGACCAGATTTCTTACTAAGCTTGTTTTGTTTAGAAATCCCCTTCACAAATCACTTTTCTAGATTATATTGAGGTCAGTCTATGTTACAATGGAACACTTAGGCACTTTTCTTTAAGATCTCCTTCCCGAATTTCCCTCCTAGCAGTCTCCTAGCAGCCTCTCACCACTTGTCCCAGCGTCCCAAGATAGAGGGGAGAAAGAAAAATGACTGACCCAGGGCAAAGGCGTCCCCTTATACCAAGGGCCACAGTCCAACTGACCACCCAGAAGTCAGTGGAGCTTCAGATGCTGCTGGCGGTGTCTGGGCACTCCAGGGGTCTCATTGCTAGGGAGACAGTGGGAGCAGAAAGGGTCTGGGGAAGAGAACAAAGAAAAGGGTGCTTATCTGTTATCCCAGTGGCTAGGAGAAGATCATTGGAGTCCAACTAATATTTGGACTCCCGGGTTTCGGCACCAAAATAATGATGAGGTCAGAGTTGGGAGAGCTGGTTCATCAAATGTGAAAGAATTCACTTAGACCTTCTCTGTAGCCATTGGGAGCTTTATTGACGCAAAAGCAATGGACTTGAGATTTAGCAAGGAGTTAAACAAAGGCACTGATGTAGGGAAGGCACCAGACTTACATAGACAAAAAGCTATAAAGTCTGCAGGATGATTTTAGGATTTCTTGCAAGGGTTGGAGTTACAGGGTAAGGACAAGATAAGGGAGACTGGACACATGATAAGGGAGTCTGGACCCAGACAAAAGATAAGGGAGTCCGGACCGGACACAAGATAAGGGGAGGAGACTTTGGGGTGCCAGGGAGAGAAACTCATCCCTTAGGGCAACTTTATTATCCACATCAAAAATATTGAAATAAAGACTGAATAGTGAAAGGATACATATGTGTGTGTATCCATGTGAAAAAATGTTCTAAATCATAAATAATTAGACAAGTGAAAATTAAAACAACTCAGATACTACCTCTAACCCATCTGATTGGCAAAATTGATTTTTTAAAAATGGAAAAAGATAAATGCTAGAGAGGTTATGAGAAAAGCAGTCCCCTCATTTATAGAGCTGTGAACTGGTCCAAAGATTCTGGAAAGCAATCTGGAACACAGCCTCAGAAGCTGTACTTACCATTTCATCCAGCATTATTGCAACTATGTATATATGCCCCAAAAAGATCAAAGAAAAAGGAAAAGGACACTTATGTACAAAAATATTTATAGCATTTCTTTGTGTGGTGGCAAAGAATTGGAATCTGAGGGGATCCCCATCAGTTGGGAGTGGCTGCGTATGATGCAATAGAATACTATTGTGCTGTAAGAAATGAAGTGTAGATGGTTTCAGAAAAACCTGGGACGACTTGTATGAACAGATACAAAATGTTATGAACAGAACCAGGAGAACAATTTATACCATAATAATATTGTAAAGATCATCAACTTGCCCTTCCTCTTTCCTGTTTTTCCTTTTTCCTTCCTTCCTTCCTTCCTTCCTTCCTTCCTTCCTTCCTTCCTTCCTTCCTTCCTTCCTTCCTTCCTTCCTCTTTTTTTTTAACATAGTTAATGTGGAAGTTTGTTTGTATGACTGTACATATTTGTAATGGGTTTTGATTATCTTGCCTTCTCAAGGGGTGGAAGAGAGTGAGGAGAGAAGAAGAGAATTTGGAATGGAAAATAAAATTAAATTTACTTAAAAAAATAAAATGAAGATTGAAGACCAAGACCATAGGATTCTAATTGAATCTGAACGGTTTTTAAATGTTTTGAAATTACATATGTTCCTTATTAGGTTTTAGAGTTAAATAAAATATAAAATAAAATAGCATATAAAATAGCAGTTTGTAATTTGACTAGTCTCTAGACTGCCATGATGTCCTCTAACCATCCATGAAGCTTTTCTGATTCTACCTAAGCTGTTTCAGCTCTTTCTCCTTCCTCAAAATTGCTTTGTGTTTGCCTGTCTTGTAGAAATCATACCCTCCCATAAAAATGTAATCAATGAATCAATTAACATGTATGTATTAAATACCTACTATGTATCAGGCATTAGGGATGCAAAGACAGAAATAAAACAGTCCCTTGACCTCAGGGAGCTGACAGTCTGTAAGGGAAGGCAACAATGCATATAAGTAATATAAATACAAGCTGATTTTGAAGGAAAGGGCACTACCGTCTTGTCGTAGTTTCAGGAAAGGGTTCAAGTAGAAGATGGGTCTTGAGCATACTTTTGGAGAATAAAGTTCTTGGAGGCAAGGATTGCTCCGTTTTCTGCTTTCGTATTCCTTGTGCCTAGCACAGTGCTAAATATGTTGTAAATGCTTATGACATGTTTGCTGACTGGCTGACTGACAGTGTACTTTACCCTGTAAATTGTGCTTAAGGGATGTTTGTTGAATTTGTTTGAATTGGATTAGTAAACTGAAGCAAAGAAAGGTTGCATCAGTCGTGAGTCGTTTGAGATCACACAGAAATTTAGTGGAGAGAACCAAGTATCAGTTGACTCCAAGTACGGACCCTCTTTACGAGTGAGCCATGATGAAATAAGTAATAATACAAAGAATTACAACAGATAAGAGCCAAAAGAGATCAAATTTTCATTGGTAATGAAGTTAGAGAGGGTTACTTTAAATTATTGAATTGAACCTGGAAACTGTTGCTTCTTAAGACTGAAGAGTAAGTGAGTGGCAGATCTTCTATCTCCTCTACTTGGCTCTCAATCTTAGTTTGCCTTTTTGTTTTGTTTTGTTTTTTTATTGAAAGGTAGATGAGGGAAAGTGGGTGACCCACAGCTATGAGAGCTGTGCCCATAGAAAATGGAAGTCACAGCAGAATTACAGTGTGGAAAGTGCAGGCTTTCATCTTCAGGAACTACTTCTAAATACATGGATGGCTGCCAACCGGCAGATGGGGAAAGTGTTTTGCTAACTATGCACTTTGAGTCATTCTTCGAAGCATGGTCCCCTGGAGAGGTAACCTTGTGGAGACAGATTTTCTGTGAGGGAAGCAGCTGCTTGGAGGGTCAGCTGGGTCTGAGGGCTGACTACGTGTATGGTTCTGCATAGTCTTAGGTCAGATCTGTATCCCAAGAGGAGACGAATATGCTTAAAAATAGAACATGGGGCTGGAGAGGAATTGCAATATACTCGAGTTGTGTAGAGATATTTTATTCATAGAAATGACTGAATTTCAGTTTGGGCTTCAGGCCCTCTAGTCTAACCCATACTAGAACAAAGAGGTGTCATTCTACAACATGCCTATCGAGCAAGTCATCTAGATATCTTCGAGGATGTGCAATGAGATCACGCATCCAATTTAGAAAGGCAGCTTGTTCTTCATAGAAGTCTTTTGGTATGCTGGATTTGGAGATGGGGGAAAGAGTTCAGATTCTACCCCTGCTGTTTATTACATATATGACCTTGAGTGGATCTCTTCTCTTCTCCTTTCTGGGACTCAGTTTCCTCATCTGTAAGACAAGGGGGTTGGATAGTCTCCAATGATCCAAGATAGTCTCCAATGATCCTTTCTAACTCTAAAGACATTATATTTACAAAAAGCCTAAATTTATCTCTGCAACTTCTACATATTATTCCTAAATGATTTCCTAATTGGTCTCCCTGCCTTCTCTGGATCCCATCTCCAATGCAATGTCAAGGTTACCGACGAATTGCTATTCCTAAAGCTGACCGTGACACTTCCCTGTTCAGGAAACTCTGTGTTTCCCTCATTAGTCCTCAAATAAAATACAAAGTCTTCTTACTTTAAAAACTCTTCACAATATGACACAAACCTTTCTGTCTAAGCTGTTGACATAGTATTTTCCTTCAGATACTCTGCCTTTGAGCCAAAAGGATCTTCCTACATGGCTTTCCATTTCTTGTCTCCTGGAGATTTCTTTACACGGGCTGCCTGGAATATGCTCTCTCTACCAGACAGAATCCCTTGCTTCCTCCAAAGCACAGCTTAAGTGCTGACACTTCATGTCCTCCCCCTAGTATTTGCTTCATTTGTGTTTTCTGTTTAATCTTCTATGTGATTATTATCTACTCTCACTCTTCAGAATATAAGATGGCACAGTTGATAGAGTGCCAGGCCTGGGATCAGGAAGACTTATCTTCATGAGTTCAAATATGACTTCAGCTATTTCCTGGCTATGTGACCCTGGGCAAGTCACTTCCCCCTGTTTGCCTCAGTTTCATTATCTATAAAATGATCTGGAGAAAGAAATGACAAACCACTCCAGTATCCTTGACAAGAAAACCCCAGATGAGGTCACAGAGTTGTGCCCTACTGAAATGACTCAACAACTGCAAAGGATAGAAACTATCTATCCCTATCAACTACAATAGTGCCTGGCACACAAAAGGTGAAAATTGGCTCTGAGTTCTTCCTTCTCTGACCAAGAAGAACATCAGCTCTCTTCTATGTGACATATATCTCTTCAAATACTGGAAGACAATTTTCACATTTCCCTTGTATACTCCTCCCTCATGAGTCACTTCTTTTCTTCTCTAAGCTAAGCATGCCCAGTTCTTTCACATGAACTTCCTGCTCTCCCGATTATCAACATTGTTCCTAAAATGTGACATTTACCATCAAATACAGCTATCCAAATGTAGTCTGCCCAAGTCATAGGTCAGTCAGTAGGACTATAGCTTGATTCCTCCTTCCTAACTCTCCACCATTAGACAGCACATAAAAAAATTTATATATCATGTGTATATGTATCTATATATATATATATATATATATATATATGTGTGTATGTATATATCCATCCCCTCCCCATATGGCTTCAAACCCTTTCAGACAGCTAGTATGTACATGTGGAGGATGGGGGTGGGGCACGGGGCAGCGAGGTGGTACTGGGATAGCATGCTGGGCCTCTAGTCACAAAGACTCACCTTCTTGATTTCTTTGCCAAGAAAACCCTAGATGGGGTCATGAAGAGTTAGATATGACTGAAATGGTTGAACAATGTTTGTACGTATATGTATGTATGTACATATGTATGTATGTATACATACCCACTATCTCTTAAGAGAGCCTCAGAGAGCACACTCAATGCAAAGAAAGAAAGAACTAAAGAATGATAGATGCAGGAATGTGCAGGAATCAGTTCTGATTGGCAGAGCTGATTACTAAATTTTCAGCGTGAACTTTTACACCTTGGATATCAGCAAAGGCTACCAAATCAAGGCTTGATTTATTATTTTGGTTGATTGCCTAGACTTATGAAAATTATGGGAAAATGATTATAATGCAGAATAAAAGTAAAACGATGGCATGTGTATGTTCTCCTCTCCCCCCTCCACAGCTGTTAAACATTTGCCAGCACACCACTAGATAGATGGTTATAATATTAAATGTTTGAAATCTATACGAAAAAGATTTCTCTTCAAAATGTTTCCGGAACAGCTTTAAAATTTCTTTTTAGGTCAATTCTTTGTTTCCTTCAAAAGAAATAGGTCTTTTAAAATGAAGAAAGAGGGAGGCAATTATTTCAGGTGATTGAAAATTAAAAAAAAATACAAATACTAAATGATAAAGTGAGTGGAGACTTTGCCAATGATAAAAACTGTGTGCCAAATGGTTGAATCACTAAAATTTCAAAATGATAATTTCTCCAAGCAGATTTACTAGTGCTACAGCTGGGCCTTCATCATCAAATGCTCATTTACTTCTATGTGTTCTGCACTCTGCTGTCAGCTATGGGCAATTCAGTCTGGTGTCCAAAAGGAAATATAGGACACATGTGGGGAAAATCACACTGAACCTAAACAAAATAAAACTGGAATTGGGGATTCCTTTCTCTACACTTTCAGAAATGTGCCTTTCATACCTTACTACCTAATATGAAATCAAACTGGCTTTTATTTGGATGTGTCTAGGAAAATAGATTTGGATCTGCGTCTAGACTTGCAGGGAATGCTTAGTTTCTGGTTGTTCCTGCCTAAAGACATAGCAGGCTTTTCAATGATTTCTTCCTTCTTCCATCTTTTGGGAACTATCTCCTGAAAAGCATAGTAGTTATGAGAAAACTTAAATCTCCAATTTTCGAATCTTTTTGATTTAAAACTTGAACATTTGAGTTTATGTCCACACCCAAAATGTTTACTTCTTAAAACTAAAATGATAATAAACTGAGATCAAGAAAACTACCCTGAGGGATGATTCACTCACTATAAAATGTGACATTTAACAGAAACAACTTTTCCATGCCCGGGGCTATTAGCTTTGTTTTTGTTTATCACTTTTTAAAAGTTATTCTGAAATACTTGTTCAGAAAAAAAGTTGTTCATTATTTGACCCTACAGATAATTGGGCTCAGAAGAGAAAAGTAAAGAACTGAAGTTCAGTATTCTCACATTTCTTAGCTTCTGTTTACATCCTTAATCAAACTGCTTTCTAACTGTAAAATTAGCAGATTATTTAACCATAATAATTAACAGTCTTATTGCACTTTTCCAAAGTGTTTTGCAAATAGTAACTAATTAGTCTACACAAACCCCTCACAAACAAGTTTCTTCTTCCCTTTTTGCACTTTTAAGTGGGGTGAAGGAGCAGCGTGCATAGTGTGGTTCAGTGAAAAAAGAGCTAAATGAAGGCAGCCACTTGGAACAGCAGAAAGTGAGATGGCCTTAGATTCAGGGAGACAAAAGTTCAAACCCTGCCTCAGCCACTTACTAGCTAAGGCACTTAAAATCCTTCAGCATCAGTTTGTTCATCTGTAAAATAAAAGGCCTGGACTTGGTATCTTCTTAAGTTCCATTTACATCTAAATCTGTGTTCCTTTGGTTTCTAATTGCTGCTTTGTCACTTAAATACCATTCAGCATATAGTTTTTATTATTGGCAAAGTGTCCTGTATCCACTATCTTGGGACTTTTACATAACCTCTAGGCCTCATCTGTTAAATGAAATTGGAGTAAATAATGTTTAAGAGTCTTTTAAAGGTAATTCTATGTTTTAAAAGCCTGTGACTTTTTTTCTAAAGCTTACTGCTTTATTGGGCTTCGGTAACCTTTGTTTGTTCATTCTCCCATTGCCTGGAGAAAGTAGCAATTGAGAATAACTGTTTGTTTGTTTGTTTTTTAAATCAGCCTCTCTTTTAAAAAGAGGCTTTTTAACATTAGAAGGACAAGGCTCATAAATTGATGTAAATTTTTAAAATATATATTTAATATAACAATAAATTTCTGTGCATATTGTCCTTAAATATTATTACAAGCATAAATTATAATTTTACTTTGACATAAGAACCATCTCTATTTTCTTTGTCTTAAGGCTTTAAAAAAATGCACTGTGTCCTTTGTTGCAACCTTGATCCTTCTAAGGATTCTTAAATTCTGGTCCTCCTTTAAACATGTCTGTAGGCATCAGCATCTACATAAGGTAATCATCAGTGTAGCGTACTGCTTTCCAAGGATGAGATGGAATGGAAAAGCATTTGTTAAGGACCTTGAGGTGCAGTACAAGGTATGTGGTTTCTAACCAGGAGGATATAGGATCTAACAAAGAATAATGTTCTGTTTAACTAAGACGATGGTGGGTCCAAGAAGTGGGGCTTTGGGATACCTTTGAAGAGGATGATGAGGCTCAGGAGTTGGGTCGTCTGGAAAGAATTCAAGAGGCAGATATTCTCCTAGTCAACAGAGCTTTATTGATGCAAAAGCAGCAGGCTAGCCCTGGAGGTGATAGATACTAGCAGTTTACAAGAAGACAGGGGTTTGTTTTTATGCACAATTTTTGGGCTCTTAGCCAAGAGTGGACTATACCCCTACAAGTTAGGGTAGGGAAAGGGAGGAGGCAGGAAAGGGAAGCAGATGTGCTGGGAAAAGAAAAAAAAAACAAACAGTTCAAGGATATGATCACAGACAAGGAACTTAGCTTGCAACATTTGTTCCAGTATGGAGGGGCACTAATCATGTACACAGACTCTCAGCTAAGGAAGCAAGATTTTTGTTTTCTGACAGAGCTTCCTGTTACGGGGCAGATTTTGGTGAGATTCTCATAGTTACTGGGCAAAAGTTAACCTCAAAGGTTCCCATCGTTGCTGGGTAAATGTCAGCCTTATCATCTTCAGTAGAGGTGGGGTTGTTCAGATCAGCAGCCATATATACGATAGAATCCTTCCTGAGGCTTCTTGGAACTGGGAGATATAGCAATGAGGAATAGGCTGGAAAAAGAGAAAATCTGTGGTTCCCCTCAATGGCAGAAAGTGGTTTGAGCCACTGGTTTTTAGCCTGGGGAGGAAGAGGGGAATGTTCCAGGTACACAACCTTCTAAGGGCACTAGAAATTTAAGCGACATGCTTATGGTCAGACAGATATTTTGAGAAGCAGGATTTGAGCCTAGGTATTCTTGACTCCAGGACTGACCATTTATCTACTATAGCACCATGCCACTTTTCTGCTGAAAAGCAATAGAAGTATGCTTTTATTAATTCAGTTCAATTCAGTAAACATTTATGAAATGGCCTCAGTGTGGCAGCCAGTGTGCTAAGTGCTAGGGGGAGAAATAAGAAAGAGAAAGACAGCTCCTGCCTTTAAGTAGCTTACAATCTAATGATCATATTGCATATTATTACAATCTTATTATTGTTTAAATAGATACATTTTATATCTTTTCAGGATAGATTGCTCTGAGCTGATTTTTAGGAAAACAAATAAAAACCAATGATCATGTCATATGATTTAAAGTTACTGAGATATTCTAGACCAAAGCTGGGCTCTTGTTTTGGGTTCTTGTTTTTTTGTTGAAGGCTATTCTGCTTATTATTTTTTCCTCTTTGGGGCTTCCATGTAAAGTGATATCTTACTTATCTAATACTTTCAGTTATTTAAAACACAGGTAAGATGAGGAATTATGTGTCAAAGTTCACCTAATCAATGTCACATCATTCTTGTAAAGCACTCTGCAAACCTTAAAGTGCTGTATAACTTCTACTGACAATGATGATGGCGATGGTGATGATGCTGGTGACTGCGACGATGATGATGATGATGGTGATTATGGTGGTGATGATGCTGGTGGTGGTAGTGGTGGTGATGATGATGATGATGATGATAATGATGATGATGATAGGTAGCTTATGGATTTTGTGAGGGCGCTAATCCTTGGAACACAACAGAAAGTTACACCAGGCAGAAAAACTTCACTTGGCCACAGAAAAGGAGAACATGACTTCTAGTAACCAGAGAGTTTTATGTTTACACTTTGGCCATATTTATTCTCTATATATCTACCTCACTGACTAAGTTTAGGCCCACTCTCCTCAAGGAGAATGTGAGCCCTAGACTTTCGGAGGGCATTGTTTTTGTTAGAATTGTCCTTGTTATATCTGCTTAGCAAATACTATTTTTAAAGCTAATTTATGTCTGCCTGATAATCACTGGGAAGCATACTGGTGGTGAGAAGCCTGTGAACAATGCTTGTTGTTGCTGTTCTTGTTTGTCCTTCTTCTAGAAGAGGCCTGTGACATCAGGAAGGTGATGCCATGACTTGCAACTGAATTGGATTAAATGAGGGAGGGCTGTGCAAGGTCACCAGCCTTTGTACTAGAAAGCTGTAGCCCAAGGGGCAGAGCCAAGATGGCAGCTGGAAAGCAGGGACTAGTGTGAGCTCCCCGCCAAGTCCCT
>CM053624.1:347917908-347954372 GCA_028646595.1 Phalanger gymnotis
AAAGGTGGACTTTCTGGGCCTACTTTTGCCTAGGTACACTGTCTTTTGTTAGGCAGGTTGCTCAGTGAAAGCTATCATTACCAAATGGGTTAGGGTCAATAAGATTTGTTAAGCACCTACTCTGTGCCAGGCCCCTAGGGCAGCTAAGTGGCACAGTGGATAGAGTGTCAGGTTTGACATCAGAAACACTCATCTTCTTGAGTTCAAATATGGCCTTAGATACTTACTAGCTGTATGACCCTGGGCAAGTGACTTAACCCTGTTTGCCTCAGTTTCCTCATCTGTAAAATGAGCTGGAGAAGGAAATGGCAAATCTCTCCAGTATCTTTGCCAAGAAAACCCCAAATGGGGTCATGAAGAGTCAGACATGACTGAAAACGACTGAATGTGCCAGGCATTGTGCTAGGTGCCGATGATATAAAGAAAGGCAGAAACAGGAGGCGGTTCTATATGAATACAATATACGCTGAATAAAATGAATGGAATCTCAGAGGAAAGGATTAGGTAAAGAGAACTCAGGACTTCTTACAGATCCCCATCCTACTCAGCTCTGTCCTGACAAAGAATAGCTCCTTCTCAAGAAGGAACTACTCCCTCTTCTATAGGTGGTTCTCCTTTCTCCTGCTAGTGATTAATTGAGCTCTGCATGTCTCAGCCAACACCTTAGAGAGTGTCTGGCTTTTGAAAAGGCCAACGAGGGCCCATCTATAATGCCAAGAAAAAAAATTGAATTAAAAATGTCTCCATTTTTCCTAGAGATGATGAAGTATAAATAATTTAAAATCTTTGACCTCCTGTCATCCGTGGTACTTGCCCATTACATCCTGTAATTTCATCAAATGAGCTATGGGGACACTAAGTGGATCAGGAATGCAGTGATCATTGTCCCTTCCCCCCACTTTGTAGATAGTAAATATTGTCTTGACTAAGCAAAAGTAAACATCTGGAGGGCCAGCATTTCTTCAGTTAGTTAATGTAAAAAAGAATGTGGTTGTCACCACATGAATTTAGGCTTGAAAACTGCCCAGCATCCTCATTTTTACAATAGAATAAACTGAGACTGAAGGAGATGAAGTAGATTATCCAATGTCATCAAATTGATACAAATATATTATGAATATATAGCAATGAAGCTTTAAGAGGTATCCAGTTTCTTCAATTTAAAACATTCTCATGAATAGTATAGTGTCCTAATGATAAAAGGTGACATTTTGATTTGTATTTCTCTTCCTTCTGTAGGTTTTTTTTTTTTTTTTGCTATTTATTTGAGCTTGGAATTTCAGGAGAGAGATCTTTTTTTTTTCCTTTGGGCAGGGCAATTGGGGTTAAGTGACTTGCCCAAGGTCACACAGCTAGTAAATGTGTCAAGTGTCTGAGGCTGGATTTGAACTCAGGTCCTCCTGACTCCAGGGCCAGTGCTCTACTCACAGGAAAGAGATCTTAAATTCTGCCTCCCTCCCTTTTTGTTTCCCAAGACAAGAGCTAGTGGTGATGAGAAGTCATGATGAGATTGTACTCATCACTTTTTGACTCAAAATCCTTGTCCTATTTTTACTTGAATCAAAGAGAAAACCTTATTTACTTCTATTAATTGACAATAGAAATGGAATAATTTGATATTCCTTCCAAATCAGCAGTTTTGCCTTTAGACTTTCAATATTTAATGTACACACTGATATATACCAGAATATACTCCTTGGGATGTCTACCAAATCTGAGGTTAATCTACTCTCACTGTGTGTGTGTGTGTGTGTGTGTGTGTGCGCGCGCGCGCGTGCGTGCATGTGTGTGTATGTGTGTGTTTGGATCTTGAGGATATGGATGAAGATGAGGTACTTTCCACCTGGATTTGCCTTTTCTCTGCTCTTCTCTTGCCAGATTTTCTTATTTGGAGGTTTAAAGAAACTACAGGAAAGGCTTGAAGTGAGTGTATGGTTGAACGTTATACATCATGCTTTCTTACTTTTCTTTACACTAAGATACTTGTGACATGAAACAGATATGATATATAAAACCTTATGTGATAGAAAACATTTATCATATGTGTGACATATTATATTTGTACATAATTACTCCTACATAATGGTTTATGAAGTACCTTTTAAACAGTAGGTAGCATTTCTCAAGTCATAGGTCTCTGTCCCCATAAATATACTTCCTCCTGGGTTGACATAGAAAGTAAATACTTTGCTAACTGGTGGGGTATGAAGGCAGTGTGGTAAATTAGGAAGCAGTGGAGCTAGTTTCATATTTCAATTTTGATCTTTCTTCATGATCTTGGACGAAATGGGAAGCATTGTGAGACAGCATATAAAGTGCTTGACTTAGAAAGATCTTGAAGCGGAATCCCATTTTGATACTTACTAGCTCTATGATACTGGACAAGGCACTTATTTCTCTGAGCCTCAGTTTCCTCACCTATAAAATCAGGGCATTATAATATATGGTCTCTGAAGTTCCTTCCAACTCTAGAGCTGTGATCCTATGTGTGCACTTATATATAGTTTTCTGTAGGCCCTACAGACCTTTTTATGGGCTCATCGTTAAGTAACTTTAAGTGTCAGGCCAGAGAATAGGGGGAAAAAAGAAAAAAAAAAAGACTTATTCGCTGATCTCCACACAGCAGTACATGTATATAAAGATGTGTGCCCTTTGATGAGGAAAAGGAGCAATCATTTTAATTTTCTTTCTTTCCTCTATCTGCGAGAATATCCACTGTCTTTCCTTTGTCAAAAAGACCACTTTTCATCCAGCATGTATTGGCTCTCAGTTATATAGGATTTAGAACTGGAAGAGGCCTAAGAGATCGTTTTGTCCAGTAGTCTCATTCTACAGATGGAGAAATTCATGCCAGGAGAAATTGTGATTTGCCCGAATAGTAAATGGCTGCAACAGGATTCCAGAGAGACAAAAAATAGAGTTGAAAGAGACCTCAGAACCTTTATCTCTACTGGTATACCCAATATCCCACCAAGTGGTCATCCAGCTTTCTCTTGAAGGACTAACGAGAGGGCCTCCCACCAATTCCTGAGCCAGTCCAATAGTTAGGAAGGTTTTCCTTAGATTAAGCTGAATGCAGCCTCTATACAGTTTCTGTCAGTTACTTCTGGCCCTGTTCTTTGAAGCCAAGCAGAGGATGCCCACTCCCTCTTCCAAAAATATTTGAAGACATATTTTTCTGAGGTAAGCATCTCCTGGTCTCTTCCTGTATAGCATGGTCTCATTTTCCTTCATCATCTCAGTCATTCTTTCCTGGATGCTCTCTAGCTTGTCAAGTGTAGTGTCTTGAACTGAACACAAGACTCAAGATGTCGTCTGAACAGAGCAGGTAAAGTGCAGCAGTTGTAGAAGTCCTTAGAGGTAGACTGCTGGCAGCTGTTCTGACCTCAGGTATTGGAGTAGTATATTGACAGACTAAACACAAGCAAGATAGTTAAAAAGAATAGGTGTTCTTCACGTGTGAGGACACAGTGATCAAACACAGGTCAAGTATAAATGTTGGCAGTTCTTCTTCTGAATCTCCTCCAATAAGGTTGAGCACCAAGGTCTTCCTTTATCTACCTTTTTATCCATGGATCTGATGTTCATGTAGCCATAGATGTACCTGGCATGGAGTGGTGAATCTATCAGGCCTGAGAAGGCGGGAAGCTGTCTCAGCGGGATCTTTGTATAGGGTCAGAGGGACACTATGGACAATGTCACCAGTGCAAAATGACCCAATGTGCATGAAAGAAAGAAACATTAATATCTAGTTGCTTATGTGGCAGACACCGCCGTCCATCAGCATCCTTCAACAATCAGTGTCATATAATCCTATATTCTCTACCATCTAAAGATGTCTTCCTTGAAGTCCTTTCCGTTCCCCAGCACCTACTGCCTCCCTTGTAATGTGCATAGGTCTGGTAATAGCCTACCACAGAAGCCACTTAATAAAGTCTTGTTGATTGATTGTCCTCATGTGTTCTGATATCATGTTTCTTATGCTTCCTAAAATTGCATTGTGTTCCTGGATTTTGGTAAGGGGAACGGGCACCATTTTATACTGTTGAACTTGCAGTCTACCAAAAGCCTTAGATATTTTTCAACTGAATTCAGTTAGACCATGTTCCCATCTTCTTTCTGTACTTGTGAAATTGATTTTTGATACCAAGTATAGGACTTTACATTTATCTCTGTAAAATTTATTCTATTAGCTTGGCCTATTGTTCTAGTTTAGAGATGTTTTGTGAAACTTCACTCTGTCATCCAACATGTTAGCCATTCTTTTCAGGTTCGTGCCGTCTACAAATGTGATAAACATCCCCTTTCTGCTCTGCTCTGAGTCACTGATAAAAATGTTGAACATGACAGAGACAAGGACAGATATCCAGTGCATGCCACTGGAGACTTTCTTCCAAAGTAACATTAACCTAGGCCCTCTGAGTTTGTCTTGAACAAAAATCTTTTGAATTAAAATCCAGTGCTTGTTTTACTACATTCAATTCCTTCCTTCATCCCTCACCATCATCGCCATTTCCAGGTTACTATGGTACCTCTTTAAGCCATTCCCCATAAGTTTTATTTCCATATTTGTCTATCTAGTATTTGAACAGTAAGTTGAATTGGTTCATTATCATTGCTTTTTACACAAAATCATTGCTATTGCCCTGTTTTCACTTAGTCACTTAGAGTATCCAATCTAAAGATCCTATCCATTTATTTCACTCTAGCTACCATTTTATCTCAGTTCACCTCTTTCGCCCATGACATAATGTGTCGATGTTCAAGCCTATTGATCATGGCTTCTCTGTTGCCTGTATATTGTCTGTTCAACAAATTCAATTCATGTAAAGCTGGATTTGCTCTGTCCACTGTACCACCAAGCTGCCTCACAGCCATAGCAGCACAATTTGCAAACAACTTTGTATAAACAAGATTGATTTAGGATAAATTGGGGTTAGTCCCAGAAGGATGGCGCTAAGATTAAGGAAGGAAGGCGATATCTCAATTTACTTCTTTATTCTGTACATTTTAAAAAATACTTTAATCTTGTTGTTTTCAACCCTGAAAACAAATGACTAAAGAGGATCAGAAGTTTTGCAACTACTGTTAACTCTAAAAATACCAAAGAGCTCAAACAGGTTATCACAACCACATTTAACTCTGCAAAAACAATTTAAAAAGATAAATAAATAAATAAATAAAACCAAAGAGATAACAGTGGTCACAAGCAAAAAGCTTTCTTTATTCCATTGGAGGGAAACTAGACATATGTGCCAGGGTCCCCTCTAGCAGGAGACCCACATTATTGTAGAAAAATCTCAATACTCATACTAGGGGCTATGCAGTGAGCCATTGCCCTGTCAATGAGGAGTAACAGCAACAGTGAGACAAGTCTGATTCCTAACAGGACTTCATGACTGGAACATCAGTCCTGCAGGTGCTTGTCTTAGCTCAGACACCACTTGGTGCTGGTGTGAAACAATTCTGGAATTTTGCTATGACTGAGGTCATCTATAGGGAGACAGGGTATAGTAAAAAGAAAGAGGTGGACTTGGCAGGGGATCCTGACACTAGTAAATTCCTTATTCCTCTACATCAGTCTCTGTTCAGACAATCGTCATTTTTTTCTCATTGGAAATTTTTTCTTTTTGTATGTACACAGAATTTAATTTTTAGCATCTCCCATCCCTGAAGCATTTTAGTCCATGGGATTATATATATCTTTTCTCTGAACCCTTTGAAATCTGTTTTTTTTTCAAAATCTAGGTCTCATTTCAGATGATGCCTAGATTTCCCTTTTTTGTTTATTACACATTTTAGGATGAAAGGGTCACTTCATCTCCAGGTCCCCATTACTGCCCCAATAGGGTATTTACTTAGATAATATTTAGTAAAGACAATCAGCATAGCATTCTCCCCCACCCCTTCAGACCCCCAAATATGGAAAACGCTTCCACATGTTTATAAAGAGGCCAGAGTAAAGTGAGATCCGTCTTGTAAAACTTCTACAGCAAAGGGCTCATGTACTCATGGCTTCTGACTATTTGGATTTCTCTTCCCCCTTTGTGTAGTCCTCATGAAAGTTCCACTTTTGTAGAATGCAGCTTTATTCTAGGCACTTGTTAAAGATATAAAGTTAAATTTCTATAGTGTTTCTAGTTGGTCTTTGACTTTAAAGGCAGACCTGACCAAAAGCCAGTGACTGCTCTTCTGGGGATACTGTTCTAGGGCATCCTTCAGAAGTCCAAAATCCTCCATTGAATTCACAAGATCATCCTCTGGTCAGCTAAGGGCAAGAGATAGAGTCTCAACTCCTGCCTTGTCCCCACCCATAGCAACTCAGTCTTTTTGGAATTGCAGCATTCACTGAGCTGGTCTACCATTAAACGTTTGACTCCTGAACTGGCTTGCTATTTTATCTAAATACCCAGAATGTCTGTCTGACTGAGTCTTTTCAGACCATCCTTGCTCTGAGTTAGGTCTTTTCATTTAATCCAAAGTCTATGACTCTTTCCAAATCGATTAAAAATTTTTCACACCTAGTTTAATGCCTTCGATTGATTGATTGCTTCAATAGAGCTGTTCTCACCTGATTAAGAAAGTTAATTGAAGCAGAGTAGAGTGATAGGTTGATTGATTCAATTGATCCTCACTTTTATGGTGAAATCCTTAATTTCGGGGAGGAAGGACACTTAGGAATTATGTAATCTAACCTTGTTTTGAAGATGAATGAATCGAATCCCAGAAAAGTGAAGTGACTTGCCCATACAATAGGTAAATGTCATCAACTTGGTATGTCTGAGTCAGGTTTGGAACCCAGATCTCCTTAATTCCAAATCTGACACTTGAATCCAGTGACTTCAAATGTCCAAGATAATCTCATCTCCTTCCACATGAAACCCCTTCCTTCTCCAAATTTCCCTACCTCTTCTTTGATTGCCATAGTCTTTTCAGTCATTTAGTCTCAAAACTTTGGAACCATCCCTGGTTCCAAAGCTGACTCTCAGCTCTTCTTCTATCTCACTGCAAAGTTCTCTGCTTCCACAGCATTTCTCATACCCAGGTCACACTCGCTTCCCTAGTTCAGGCTTTCATGACCTTTTCCCTGGGCTTTTGCAACAGCCTCCTAATTGAATTCTTGGTTTCTAGTCTCTACGTCTCTAAAAATCACCTTCCATATGGCTGCCTAAACAATTTCCTTTGAGATGCCTGTCGTTATCACTTCCCTGCTCAAAATAGAGCTCCAGTGGCACCATATTGTCTTGGGGATAAAGTTACTTCTCAGCCTGGTATTTCAAACCTTTCTCAGTATGAATCTAACATAATATTCCAGACTTATATTACATTATTCCCCTTTGGGTTCCTGCCAAACTGGCCAACTAGTTCTTCCAACTCCATTTTCCCAAGCTGTTTTCCCTGTGGAATGCTTACCTTACTTCAAGGCCTGGTTCAGTTGCCTTATTGCCTGGGGATAGCATTTCCTGATCCCAACTCCTCCTCCAATTATCTTGTATTTAACAATCAGTTTACCGGTTGTGTTCCTCAGTAGAATGTAAGCTCCAGGAAAACTGGCACTATTTGTAGGGTTCTTATCCTTGTAACTCAGATGGCTTGGAGAGATAATAGGTGATAAATCATATAAATGCTTGTGGAGTGAAAATTATTCTATGAGGCTTCATGCTGACTTCTAAAGTCAGAATAAAAGAACAAAATATATATAAAGATAAGATTCCTCAAGGCTCTATAATCCAATTATTTTGTAAGACTGGAAGTCTATTGTATTTTTACCCTTTCCATTCTCCCATTTTCCAATATCACTCCCCTCCAGCATTTCTTCTTTGGCTCTGTTATTCCTGATGTTTGTATTATACTTAACTATGTACATTGTATATGAACTCAGGAATTGTATTATTAAAAAAAAAATCTATGTGTGCCTAGAACATCAGTACTTAATACAAATTTGAATAGAGTTGAATAAATGCTTGTCGACCAACTGACTAAATGAATGTATACCTTCATGCTCTTTGAAATCATCTTCTTGTTCATAGTGAACTAAGGAAAGGCAGGATAAAGGCTGCTTCTATATAAGAGAGTAGAAAAATAGATATTCCCCCACCTCCCCAAGAGCTTTTAGGGCTATCAGCCAGTAAAAACTGGAGTGACAGAAGGAGATGAGCAAGTTTCGGGCAGGATGGTTTATTATTCCTTCCTGTCTGAAAGTAATTCTCAGTTCCTACATAGTTAGATCCCTAAGATAGATGGGAAGTTCACGCAGCATGTTGACAGTAGGAAGTGTATTTGAGTTCATCATAAGTGAGATGAGCCTTGGCCAACTTGCTGTTCCTTAACCACAGCTCTCCATTTCCCAAGTCTGCTTCTCAAGCCTGGAATGATCTCACTCTTTATCTTCATCTCCTAGGTTCCTTGGCTTCCTCAGGTCTCAATTAAAGTCTCACTTTTTGCCAGACACCTTTACCAGTCTTACTTAATCTTAGGGCCATCTCTTTGAGACTACTCCTAAACTGTAGATTTTGTTCCTACATGGTTACTTTCACTTTGTCTCACTTGTTAGACTGTGAGGCAGCTAGGTGCCACAGTGGGTAGAATGCTGGGCCTAGAGACCTGGAACCCAAGTTCATATCCACCCTCAGGTACTAACTATTTTGTGACCTCCAGCACAAAACATAACCTCTATCTCAGTTTGCTAACCTGTGAAATGAGCCTAATGACCACAACCTTTATGACTGTTGTTTTGGGATTCAAATGAAATAATATTTGTAGAATGTTTAGCATAGTGCCTGATGCAAATTAGGCTCTTTATAAATGGCTATTAACTGACTAAGTCTTTTCCTCATTGATATTCATTTCCCCTAAGGGGAAGGATTGTTTTAAGACCTTACTCTCTGTTTCTCCCTTTTGCTGAAATGGTTCTTTGAATAGTTGGTTCTTTGAATAGTTAGGCTAGTGGAAAAATCTTTTGATGAGGTATTTATTTTGGGAATCTTAAGGTACCTAAGGAAACTCTGGTCGGCTAAGCCTGTATGCTTTGAGTGCTCATAATTTGCAAGGAGTGTATTTTCCCTTTTTTTTGTATCCTCATTGTTCAGTACAGTGCCTGGAACAAATAATAAATGCTTCTCAAATGATGACCTTTCAGAGCTGTGATTTTATTGATAATTGATAAAAGGAACTTTCATTGAGGAAATTCCATGCACCTTAAAGGATCTTCACCTGCTCTAAAACTTTTAGTACTAGGTTGTTGTGTGAGATGCTGAGAAATTATGTGAGCTGCCCAGAGTCACTCAGACAGCATTTGTCAGAGATTGGACTTGAGCCTGGGTCTTTCTGACTTGGAGGTTAGCCCTTTCTACCAGAGAATTCTGCCTCTCTTGCGTTCTATTTTTTTTTTTTTTTACTAATTGAATGAAATACTTAAAATGTATTTATAAATAATTCATAAAAATCAAAGGGGTTTAGTAACTTACCTCTATCGGTGAGTTAACATATATAAGTGTTTTGAAGGGTGCAAGCTAGCTATTGTTGCTGGCATTGCTGTTATCTCGTGCTTAAAGATTTCCAAACCTCTTTACTTGCCTTACCTCATTTGATCCTCAGAATAGTTCTTTAAGTTAGATCTTATATTTATTCCCACTTTACAGATGAGAAAACTGAGACTCAGAGCATTTAAGTGACTTACCTAGGTCATATATCTTTTAAATGTTTGAAATTGTGTATAAATCCAGAGTCCTGACTCAGAAGCCAGGTGTTTCTCCACTATTCTGTATTAACTCCTTTGTATTTTATTTTTTTTTTCTTACCTAAGTACTCATGTGAAGTACTTAAAAAAAATAGACCATGTGTATAAAACATTTATGTGTCTGTTACAGTAGTAGGTGTAAATAAATGCTTGTTGATTTATTAAACGTCGGCTCCCAAGCCCAAATGTCTCTCTGCTATACCATTATGATGGGGTGGTGGGACCTGCATCCTGAATTTTCCCATACATTTCGGTAGCCCATATCACTGGCATCTCCCTGCAGGCATATGGCCCATATCAGCCCACCTAGATAATCCACTGTCCTTTCCTATTTGTCTTGACCCACCTCAGACCACTTAACTCCTTTCTCTGTATGCCCACCCAAGGCTAATTACCATTCCTTAATTCCACCTAGATTTTTTTCACCATCCTTTTTTTGTATATAAGCATCAGTCTCACCCCCATTAAGTTGCAGATTCACTTGGAATCTAGCCTTCTCCTGTTGGGTTACAATAAGCCCTGTCATCTTCAGTGAAAGAAGGTCTGAGTGTTTGAATTCATTTTGGGCAGACTTGCCCTGCACCCTGAGATTTCTGAGTTCCAAGGAACCCCAAACCACACTAATAGTGCCTTTTAAATGGAGCCAGTTGAAATTGATTAATCCATTTATTTGACCCTGTGAACATTGGTCACCTATTCTTGTGAGTATTTAAAATGGCAGTCAATCATTCCTGGAATGTATTGACGTTTCAACTTTGAAATTAAGTGTAGAATTATAGTTCTTTCACCTTTTACAACCAATTTATTTTTATGCCATGGATTCTTTCTTGGAGAAGGTCAGACATACATATGTATTATTTAAATAGATATACTCTACATACAAGATATCACCAGAATGAAATGAAATTGAGTGTAATAAGTTCCACATGAAGATGAGTGTAGATATTCTGTTTCTAAGTATATGTATGTATCTGTTTCACATATTTGATTTTGTTAGCCACACAGAAAAACTGACATGAGTTGCATAATTTATCATTTCAGCTTCTCATCTATTTTGATATATAATTTCTTTTAAAGAACTCATCTTATTTCAGAGATGATTACTCCCCTTTAAGGATTTTGAGTGGCTGTCAATCCATCATTTCCCCCCTAAGCAAAGGGGAAAACAACCCCCTTTTGAAAAAAAATCAGTGCCTATATTCTAAATTCTTTCTCTCTGTTTATGTATTTTGCAGATTAAAGGACTTACCTGAAGACAAAATATTCTGAAATTCATCAGATACTGGACAAAAGTTTATTTTGCTCTTGGCAATTAAAGATGATGTTGTCTTGGAAACAGTTGATGCTGCTTTCATTCATTGGCTCTTTGAGAGGTAACGAGCTTTATTTTCTAACTTGAGGTTGGAACAACATGTAGGTCACGTATCTTAATAATTTTTAAGTGTTCTAGCAAACATCCAGCAAAAGTTATTTTCCTGATGGAAATTCTGATTGCTTATTAAGATCATTTTCCCCTTGATTTTAGCAGGGTTCATTCTAACGTATTCTAACATTCTTTTAAAAAAGAGGAAAATTTAGGTCATAACTCCAGGTACATTCCCATATATGTGTTATGGAGATTCTAAATATCACTACATAAATAGATCTGACAAGTAGAATATTACGTACGAGTGATGTGGATAGAGACTGCCTGGGTGACAATTGGAGATATCCAATGTATGTGATACTTGAGGCAATTTAGTGGTTATGAAGTTGTTAAGCGTACTGATCCTTATGGTATCTTTTTTTTTTTTAAGCCTGTAGGATTGTGGGCAGTGATTACTGTCGTTGTCTGAATTCACCACTGAGAAGGCCAACATATTCTTTACCCAATAAGTGCTGATTTATTCAAGCTACCATCCAACTGGTCTAAGCCATATCCTTCTGCCATGCATATGCAGGATGTATATACATCCATGAAAACTCTGAAGAATAAGTGATCACTGTTAGCTATTCCAGGTGCAGGCAAGGCGTCCAAGAAAAGCTTCATTTCAAAGTAAGGATTTGCATTTCTCTGGAAGGAAGAGAAGAACTTCAATAGTTAGAACTGGATGTCATTCTTAGTCTGCTCTGTGGATGGAAAATGGTGTGTAAAAAGGCTTGAGGACAGCAGAGAGTGAGACAAGAGCAAAGTATGTGAGAGTAGTCCAGTTTGGTTGGGAGGCAGAGTATTCAAGGAGTGCTAAGAGTGCTTATCTGGCATAATACTGAAAAAGAGAGGATAAAGTAACAGTATGGTGAAGTGGATAGCCAGTGGGCCTGAGAGCCAAGAAGACCTCAATCCAAGTTGGGTCTCTGACACATGTTGGTGGGGCTAGCCTGGAAGATACAAGGAATCAAAGCAGGCATGGTATAGAGAACCAATGTTTGGATTTGTAATCAGGGAATTTGTCTTTAAGTCCCTTCTGCAGAAAATTCAAGTAATAGGAGAGACATCTTTAGGAGAAGCAAAGTGAATTTATTTTACAAACCTTTCAAGATTTGGGCGTCGCCTCCACTAGGGAAACCTGGTGGTGGTGGGGGGGGGTGGTAAAAGGGGAAGTTGCCCTCATTTATACTCTTAATGAAAAGATTCCCACCCACCTCTATCCTTTCTCACCTTTGGCTGGGAGGCGGGCTTACAATCTAGGCTCCAAAAACTAGAACTCAACAGCCCAGGGTGGCGTCTAGAAGTCTAGGAGAAGAAATGAGGAGAGGGGAGGTGGACAATTCCTTTGGCCTTATTCAATGCAGGTCACAGTGACCCTTTCTTTATTTGATCACCTAGAGAGGGGGAAGGGGAGGCCCCTACCGCTTCAGGCCCTGACTTTCTAGACGTTATCTTGGTCACTACAAGGTTAAATTCAAAGCCACTCCTACTCCCTCAGACATTCCCTATCTCAGAAATATGAGAAGAGTGTATCCCCTGTATTTTCACCCTGTGAGGTCTTCACAATTTATCCTTCCCATTCAGAACCTTTGTTTTTTGGGTCTTTTTTTTTTTTTGGTTTGTTTGTTTTTGCCTTTTTCCTATTTTGTTCTCTTAAGAAATAATTAGATAGCATGTGTTTTAGCAATACAGTGATTTAAAAATAAAATCATGTCTACATTAAATTCTGTGCACTTAACATTTTTCCCCAATAAATACTCCCCATTCATTCCTAATAATAGTGATATCAGTGGCCATCCTACCCCATTAAGGCAGTGCATTGAAAAGTTTGTTTTTTAATTTTTTTTTTTAAAGTAGGAAGATAATAGAGAACATTTTACCATTCCTCTTTGGCACTGTGTTCAGTTTTTATTAGTTTTAAGTCAAGGAAGTACTACTGCATAACAGTAAATTGAATTAAAATAAATACAATGTATCATAGCATAAATATCCTTTTTTTAAAAACTGTCCTTCCCACTACCCTGTATCCCTTCACTGAGCAAATTTAAAGAAAAGAAAAAAGAATACATAGCTACATAGCCTTTGGTGAAACAAATTCTCACATTGGTCATATCCAAAACCACTATGTTCCTTTCTGTATTTTAAGTTCATCACCTTTCTGTAGGAGGCGAATTTTGTATTTCGACTTCATTAATTTGGACTTGTGGCTAGTCATTGTCTTGATTAGAGTTCTAAAGTTTTTCAAAGTTGTTTTTTCTCTATAATGCTGCTGTTATTTATAAAAAATTGCCCACCTGGTTCTGCTCATTTCACTCTGGATCGGTTCACAGAGGCCTTCCCAGTTTTCTTTGAAACTGCAGGAGATGTTTCCTAGTCCCTCTCCTCCCCTGCCGCCCCCACCTATTCCCCTTCCTAGATTACCTGTCATTTACTCTATATGAATCTTTCATGATGCCTTCTCCATTAGAATGTGATCTCCTTGAGGGTAGTTACTATATTTTTGCCTTTGCATCCCCAGATTTTAGTACGATCTGCTCTCCATAATAAGAACTTAATGACTTTGTGACCTGACAACTCTCCATTCCTAAGCAAAATGAGGAGGTTGGACTAAAATTTGTACATATAGATCCCCATGGGTCACATATTGACTTAGTTTTATTATTTAATATTGTCTGTTTTATTATATTTATATATTTTCCCTATGACATTTTAAGCTGGCTCAGGTGGCTTTTGGGGGTGCCGTGGGCCACATGGGGCCATGGGTTCAACCTTCTGAGCTAGATGAGTGTGATAGTTTCTTGAAGCTTTCAATCCAGGATCCTATGATCTGATGGAAATCTCAGTGGTCCAGGCTGCTCTCTAAGATGATAAGTAATGAAGCAGATGGTAGAAGGAATTTCCATACTAGGACTTGCCTATGTCAATGAAATCACACATCTGGTAAAATATATATATATATATATATATATATATATACACATGCACACACACATATATATGTATATATATATACATATACATATACATATATACACGCACATATATATGTACACTTTTTAAAAAAGAAAATGATAGGAACCTGGGATTAAGTGATATCAAGGACCCTAGATATTCATTCAATGCCCTCATTTTATGGATGAAGAAACTAAGTCTTGGAAGGATCAGTGACTTGTGCAAGGTTATGTCCAAGGTGGTACTGGGATTTCAGTCCAGGTCTTCTGGCTTCCAAGTCTGGTGGCCTTTCTACTACCTCAGCAGACAGATGGGAACGAGATTGTGAAAGGCCTTGAATACCTTCCACAGGGTAGAAGGGAGAGAGTTTTGTCATATTTGATTTTATATATCTATATGATGTAGTCACCGGTAGAGAGCAGTGAGAGACAGCCAAGTCAAAGACTATGATGTGTTTTGTAAAGCAGTACCATAATGATAAATGTTGAAGAGAGGAGGAATGGCAAGTTTGGGTTGGGGGATAAGGAAAGGGTGCAGATCATAAGCTCATTTTTGGATGTAGTATATTTGAAGTTCCAGCTGGATATCAAAGTTGAATAATATCCACCACAGAATTGAAAATACCAAACTAGAACTCTGGATGGAGATCAGAGATAAAGCTGTGGAGTGAAAATATCCCAGAATTTCAGACAGTTCTTAGAGAGCATTTAATCTAAATTGCCTAAGCAGGAACCATGTCCCTGCCCCTCCCTTTCCCCTAAGTTCCCCAACAAGTGGTCATCTTGCCTTTGCTTAAAGAATTTTCCTGAGAGGTAGACCACTTCCTTGCAAGAATCCCATTCAACTTATGGGTTGTTCAATTGTTAATAATGATAGTATCACCAAGCCTTGAAGGTTTGAAAAGCTTTTACAGATATTATCTCGTTTTATCCTCACAACAAGCCTGAGAGCTAGGTGCTATTATTATCGCCATTTTACAGGTGATGAAAACTAATGCTCGCAGATGTTAAGAAACTTGCCCAGGGTTCCATAATAACCTTAGAAATAGTAAATATCTGGAGCTGGGTTTGACATGATGTATTCCTAACTCTAGACCCAGTGTTTTACCCACTGTGGTATCTAGCTGCCTTTAGGTACATGAGGAATATTTTTCCAACACTGAGTCCAAATTAGAATTTTTGCAACTTTTCCCCATTGCTCTTGGTTCACAAGACAAATTTCTCTTCTACACATTAACCTTCAAACATTTGAAGACACTTCTTGTTTGCCTTAAGTCTTGTCTTCTGTCTAAATATTCCAAGTTATTTAATCAGTCCTTGTGTGCCATGACCACAAGACCCTCCATCTTCCTGCTCTGGATACTTTCCAAGTTTTTCATAAAGTATAATATCCAGACTTAAACACAACCCTCCACCTATGGTCCAAACTGGGCATAGAATTGAAGGAGTCAATTTAGATTCATGAGCTGAGCTGATACATCAATGGTGGTATGTTTTTTGGCTTGGACAATGAAGGGAGATGGAGATTTCCCCAATTCTAACTTCTCCATCTTCTCCAACGTGGATGTAATTACAGGGTTCCAGTAGCAACTTGGAGTCCAAAAACCTCCCGTTGAATTTCAGATTTACTGTCTCACCATGAGGTGTGATTTTGGTGTAGTTAGTTTGGTGTAGTTTACTACTTCTCAATTCTGTCATTTATAAAATGATGGCTGAATTGAATTCTAAGAAAGGTTCATTCTAAATGTAAAACTATGTGAATTTGTGAATCAATCTGATTTACATTTCTAGTGTTCCCCTCAAAATTTTACCTGTCAGAAATGTACTAGATTCCCCTCACCCAAAGTCCCCCAAAGAAATCTCATCAAACTTAACATCTAGAGACCAAAGGTGCCAGACTTAATCAAAGTTAAAAAAAAAAGAAAAAGAATTTAAGAAAGGCTTGTCAATTCCTCTGAGATTCAGAAATGGCTGTGTGGGAGAGGCCAAATCTAATTATTGGATAGAAATTCATGTGTTGGAAGGTCTGTTAATATCTGGTACAGAATTCTGAATCTTTAAGTCCAACTTCAAGCTTCCTACAGAAATATAAAAGATTATATGTGGCACAAAATCAATAATAGATTATAGACTTTAACTAAGAACTTTGCAAAGAAAGCTTTTAGGAGATTTTCCCTTTTGGTTCCTCAGTCTGGGTCCTGAAACGTTGGTTTTGACCCCTAGTGACTTAACAGTGAAAGACGAGGGGATAATCATGTCCTCTTGTACCTTCAATATGATATTCAAAAATTATTGTGTTTCTAAATAGAGGGCAAGCTGTTAAAATATTACTCTCTAAGCAGATAACCAGCACATTTAAAAAACCAAATGCAGGTTTCTAAGGCTGAATACTATATAATCATGAAAAACTGACAATTACTTAAAAAAGTCCAATGGTCAGGTGGCTAAATAAACTATGACACATTAATTCAATTAAAGCATACAGTTTTGAGGCAAAATGCAGAACAATCATTAAAAATTAGAAATGGAAAAAAAATTAGAACCAGAAAAACTGCGAGATATGAGAGAAAAATGAATGAGAATGAATGGACAAATACAGAATAACAATGAAAACTTACAGCAGTCTTTCAAAAATGTTTTGCATCATAGACCTCTTTGGAAGTTTGGCAAACCTTCGTTGTTGTTGTTCAGTGATATCCACTTTCATGACCCCATTTGGGACATTCTTGGCAAAAATACCGTGGTGGATTGCCATTTCCTTCTTCAGCTCATTTTACAGATGAAGAAACTTGCCCAGGGTCACACAGCTAGTAAGTGTCTGAGGCTGGATTTGAACTCAGGAAGATGAGTCTTCTTAAATGCAGGCTTAGTGCTCTATCCGCCATGGCACCACCTAGCTGCCCCTGGCAAAACTTATGAACTCTTTCTCATAATAAATGTTTCCAAATGCACAAAATAAAATATTGGGAAAGGAAACCACTTATATTGAAATACAGTTATCAAAATGTACTAGGAAGAAAATCACATCTTAACTGCCAACATTACTTTTGGAAGATGGAGGTAAAGAAAAATTGTAGGAAAGATTTAACTAGATTCTCTACGTAGAGTTAATATACACACATGGATTTTTCGTGCTAACAGAGAGAAGTGACAATGGTTGGAAAATATAATCTGGACTGAAGGAATAAATGAGACCAAAAGCTTATTACCTACACTAAGACTGACCATGGTATGATGAATCCTTTCTTTAAGAATAGAATGAAAATGGTACTGGTGTAACAAACACTGAAAAGGAATGACCAAATGAAGCTGTTAAAAAAACTCCAAGCGACAAGAAATTGCAGTCAGATGAAGCTATCACTTCCAAATCCACTGTCTTTGTCGATCATTAGAGGCTCGGAGCAAAGGTCAAAGTAAACATAAATTTAGAAGAAAAGAGAAAGGGAAGAGAGAGAAGAAGGCTCGGGTGATATTGGAGTAACTCTAATCTTTGTTCTGATCTTTGCTCTTTCCATGTACTACTGATGCCAAATGAATAAATCAATCAATAAAAATATTTGTTTTAATATTTATGATTGTGTGCTGAGGATTGTGCTAAGTGCTAAGGAATACAAAGGTAAAATGAGACAGGCCCTCCCTGCTTGAAAACAACATTCTAGTTAGGGAAGACAATACGTGTAGGGAAGTGAGGGCCATGGAAGGATATTTTGGTCTGGGAAGTCACATGGTTGATGAATGGGACAATGGGGCAGTATATTTTCATGGCCATCTTAGAGGCAGTGACAGTGTTGATTTGGTTGTGCTTCTTAGAGCAAGAGGTAGAAAGGGGTAGGGCTAGTGCTCAGAGCAAACATATATTCTTAGGAAGCTCATGCTTAAGAGTCAGCTAAGAAAATGGGGGAAAAGATACCAGAAAATACATCAGGCCTACAGCCGTTTCCTAGAAAAATGCCAAAATAAAGTAGCTGAAAGGATCTAGAAATAACCTTAACTCAAAAGTGGTGGACTCTGTGCTCAGCAAGAAGACCCAGGAGCCAAAGTTGGCATTGGTTTTGAGGAGAGGTTTTTGCGCCACCCCCCAAAGCATTATGGATAAACATGGTAGAAGATCGCAGGCCAGCATCACATCACAAAGCAGTGAAAAGCAGTCAGAGAGAAAATGAGCCTCATGAGAGCTTGACCTGAAAGTCAGTTAAGACAGAGCACCCTGAGAGCATTTATTGATGAACCTGAAACAACAACATGGACAACAAATCCATGAGAAATGGGATGGGTCTACTGGTGTTTTTACAGTGATCTATTCCCATTAGCAACAACAATGAAACCGTCACATTCCATTTGCATCTTGGACAAGCACTGTGCATAATGAACTCAGTCTGGAATTGATTATCAAGGGAAAAGACTGAGTTGACTTTGAGAAAGCATATCATGCTTTCAGTGATCTCACGCCATCTGCCAATAGCCATCCCCTGCCATAACCATTATCATAATCATAACCCTTTTACACGATTATTCTTATTTTTAGGTTACATGGAAGTAGATTAGTGAATCCAACAATCTCAGAACAATTAAAATTATTAAGCGACTAAAAATAATGGAAAGACCCATTGTAGACATGAATAGAATGAAATGTAAATTACAACTAGTGAACAAGAAATAGAGAGAAAGTCATCAACTGTGATATATATGACTGTAAACGAAAATGGATTTGGGCTTGTAGGGAGAATGAGACAATGCAGATGGACAGTCTACACCTGAGGTCTCAGGGCAAGGGGAACCAGATTAAAATTGGGAAATATTTAACAAAATAAATAAGAACACAATAGAGCATAGATAACATTATATTTGAAAACTAAGTCAATATGTAGCCTGTAGGGATGCTTATCTATGATTTAGTGGCTCCTGTTTCTATTTCAATTTGATACCACTGATCTACACAAAACACCAGTACCCTTTTGATGCAAAAATATCAAAAAGCTTCAAGAGCATTATTGTAAACAATATAGGAAACAATTTTTAGGGAAAAAATTCTTACAGAAAAAGATTTGTACAGGATAAGAAGAAGGAGATGAATTCTGATATACTTCAAGAGAGAAGATAACCATATCTTTAAATGGTCTTTGAATTTTCTCTTAATGCTTTGTATACACTAAGTGTTTAATAAAATGTTGATTATAATTATCTTTCCAAGGTAGGCCTAGTAGGTATCATTACCTGACTAGGGATGAGAAGGCTGAGATTCAGTCAATCAGTAAACATTTATTATGGGCCAGGCACTGTGCTAAGTGCTGGGGCTACAAAAAGAAGTAAAAGAAGTTCCCATCCCCAACAAGCTCAAAATCTAATGATTCGAAAGATTCAACAAATAATGAACTTGTCTTAGGGACACAAGGATTGAAGTAGAGTTGGAAATCAAATAGCGGTCTCTCGACTTCATTTCTAGAGTCCTGAACCCACACTGTGAAATTGACTAGCACCCAATAGGTAAGTACAAAAGAGAAGAAACTGCCCATGTGTTGTTCTCCAGGGGTGGGGAACCTGGAGCCACATGTGGCCTTCTAGGTCCTTGGGTACAGCCTTTTGACCGAGTCCAAGGTTTACAGAGCAAGTCTTTTTCTTAAGGGGATTGTTTATGGTCTAGACTCTAGACCATTGTGTGTTATGCACTGAGTACTGTGGTGTCTTTTATTGTGTATCCTTATGTTTAAAGTCAGTTTATAAATACTCTTTTAAAAAATCAGTGATATGGCAGTTTCTCACAAATATTGAATTAGTACCTAAGCTATAACCTTGTTATAATTTAAACATTTGGAAAAGTTGCCATAACTCATTCAAGTCACTAAAGTGGAGCAGAAATTTACAAAATATTCCTTGCCCTAAGATACAAAACTGAGTGCTATTAAGTTCTCCTCAGTCATATTTGATAAATGTTTCTGAATCTGTATTCTAATTCTTCTTGAGGGGATCATTTGTTTCATGCTTTACTTTGTCCTCCTCCCCCCCCCTTTCTTTGATGTAATCTATATTGCTTAAAATGGTTCACTAGGCCCTCCAGCAATAAAATGATAACTTTACTAAGTTGGACTCTTTTACCTGTTTTACACAAAAACAATCCGACCCAGTGTTTTGGGGGAAATGGCTTACTTAATGTTGCCCTATCAATAGACTTACAGTAGCAGGAGCAGTGGTTAAGCAGAAAAAGCATTGACTTTAGAGTCAGAGAACCAGGATTCAAAACTGACCTCTTACACTGCCTGTGTGCCTCGTTCAAGTTACTTGACTATTCTGGGCTTCAGTTTCCTCATCTATAAAATGAGGGACTTGAACTAGATAGCCTTTGGGCCATCTAAAATTTGAATCTATGATCCAGTAATTAATGAGTAGTGGAGAATGCCAGGAAAGAAGGAAAGGCTGAACCCTGACTGTCTTAATTTGGGGGGAGGGAGAGGGAGTATTTCTTAAATGCCTACTCTGTACCAGGCACTGTGCTAAATGCTTCATAAATATTCTCTCATTCAATCTTCACAATCCTTACTTACCTTGTGAAGTAGATGCTATTATTATCCCCTTTTTACCATTGAGAAAACTGAGATATACAGATGTAATGTTATATAACAGAGTTAAGTAATTTGCCTGGGGTCACACAGCTAGTAGGCATCTGAAGCCAGTTTCTAATGCAAATCTTCCTGACTCTATACCCAGTGCTCTGTCCATTCTGCAGCCTACCTGTATTTCAGACCTTGGCCCCTTTAGGTTAAGGTGTTTATTACAATGACAGACAGACGTTGTCATCTGAATTTGAGGGAATTTGGGGGCAATCAGCCTAGAGAAGAGATAGTATGGGAGGCCAGTGGTAGAGAGCTTCAAGGATCAGAAGGGCTTTTATGTAGAAAAAAGATTGGTCTTATTCTGCTCAGACCCAGGGGCCAAGTGTGAGAGAGAAGATGGATAGAAGTTTCAGAGAGATAAAATTCTGAGTTGTTATAAGTAATTTTCTAACAATCTGTATTGTCTAGAAATGGAATGGACTTCCTCAGGTGGTCATCGATTCTCCTTTAATGGAGGCCTTCCAGTGAAGGTTTGATGACACTTATCAGTTCAGTCATAGAGACAATTCTTGTTCAGGTACAGGCAGGATTAGAAAATGGCCTCAGGAACCCTTCCCAAATCTGATTTCATGAATTTGTGCCACTACCTTGACCATGGTACTGAAAGGAACATCAGGGTGGAGGAAACTTTAAGAGTCTGATTAGTCATGAATATGTATGTTAGATGCTTGAGAATCTTTGTGTTGGTGCCGAGCAGACATGTGATTTATTAGTAGCAAAGCAGTGAATCCATATGGGGTTAGATAAATATAGAAAGCAAGTAGCACGAGTGAGAATCAGTTCAGTGTGAGTGGATTCACTGAAGGAAAGGAGGGCAGAAAGCGTGAGACGATAGTATTAGTTTTAGGGTAAACTCGAATGTGCCCAGCATTGGCTGTATGTTCTACAATGATATATTGTGTTTGTCCTTCGTTTTTGAAGAGGTCCATGGCATTCGGGAAATGATGACGTGACTTGCAGTTGACTTTGATTTGAGGGAGGGAGGGCTGTGCAAGGTCACCAGCCTCACTTTCTCCTCCAGAGCCATCTGGATCCAGTGACCAGATATTCATAAGGACTGGAGATGATCCAGGATGCAATAGGAGACCCTGACCCTTTTAGGCTAAGGCCTTTTCATGTACTCATTTAGAGTTGAGGTTAATACCTATTCAGTGAATAAGCCTCTTTAAGAAATGAGTCTGGGGATGGCCCCTTTAATTAGAAAAAAAAGAGAAAAAAAGAAAAATCAAACTGGGAGGAGAAAACCCTCAGAGGTGCTGTCCCAAAGAAAAAAAATAGTTGCCACTGACATTCATTCTGAGGCAGGAGTTCCCAAATACAGCCATAAATGGAGCTTGGGCTGGGATTTATTGTGGTCCAATCTATGAGCTTCAGAGTGAACTGGGTTTAAGGTTTTGTGAAAGCAAGGAAGGAAGGAAGGAAGGGAGAGAAAGAAAGAGAGATAAGTCTAGGCAGTAAACCCCAAGTTGAGTGGCACCTTCTGGCCATCAAAATTTACCTTCCTTTGGAGAGAAGAAGGGAGAGAGGGAAAGGAAGAACTGAGTTACTCCCATTGCATCCTAGGTCATCTCTAGCCATCCTGATGAATATCTGGTCACTGGATCCAGATGGCTCTGGAGGAGAAAGTGAGGCTGGTGACTTTTCACAGCCCTCCCTCACTTAAATCAGTCATCATTTCCCTGATGTCATGGTCCTCTTTGAAAATGAAGGACAAATACAACCTGTGAGTAGACCAAGCTGCCTGAATGAGGACCCAGCTAGTTGAGTGACTCAGCTCATCCTTCCCTGCCCCCTCCTCTCCAAAGGGTGGGGGGAGAAGGGGAACAATGATATAAAAAGGTTTAGTTAAAGGAACCTAGGTCCTCTTGTCCTTTTTATACACTAGAAAACCAGATAGGTAGACTCATAATGAAAAGTTGTTTATTGGGTTTGGTTTCATGCTACTTCCATGAATATGGTATTTGTTTTAGCTCTTTCTGTTTTTTGAAAAGTGAGCACCCAGGGGAAACACAGAATGAACTAAAGCGTGAAATGTGTGTGTGAGTAAAAGTTTCACAATATAAGTGGTGCCTCCACATGAGGCAATATCTAGTAATTCACAATTTTAAAAATTGATGTATAATACTTTTCTGTTTTTCCTCCCCCACACCACACCTTGACCAGTAGAATATGTTTATGGAACAGCTGGGTGTGATTGCCAATGGAGTATGTGGCAATGGGCCAGAATGAAGATAAATGAACCTCGTGAACGTGGTAATATGGCATCAATGACCTTGGCCTCAATTAGCACAGTTCTTTCCCTTACCACCATCCCCTCATCATTTGGGTAAGCAGAAAGGCATTTACAAGCTCATGGAGTTAAAGTCCAGGGACTCATGTCTACAAGAGTCACCTATTAAGTGCTTACTTCCAGAGGGGGTTACTTGTGTTACTCATAGAAGTGCTTAATTGGTTAATATCATGTAGAAGTCTCAGAAGAAATGAAGCTAAGGTTTTAATTAATGTCTGCCACAGATGTCCACCCCTGCCACCCCACCCCCAATTGTAATGAATATTAAAGATTGTTAAATCCCTGGGCAATGCAGAAATGTCACTTTCCTTGAATATAATTATAATTATGAATCCTCTTTAGTAAAAACTTTCAGAAAATCCTACTCTGGTACCTTATTGTGACATAAATTTGACCCTGAATTCTTGAAGCTCAAGTAGTGGTGGGTTTTACGAGACTAGAAATCCTTAAAAAATAGTCCCAGGAGTAGACCGTGTCTGCTTTCTGAGAACTACCGTACTAATAACTGAGAGGCTCACCAGTAGTAAGTTGGCCAGTAGGTGTCACATTTTATTAACCATGGACAGCCATGGTACAAAAGAATTTTTAATGGCCTTCATATCTAAGTCTTTCAAGTCCATCCTTGCTTATGCAGTGTTTGGGGTGGAAGTAGGGAGTGGCAGAATAGAGGGCAGAAGGTGCTAGCAATCACAAAGCTTTTAGAATGTCTTTTAAGCCTCATTGAACTACTTGGTATAGAGATGGAAGATCTTTGTCCAACTGACCAATAAATTGGCGTAGTATTGAAATAACTGAAGCACAGTCATTTGACGTTCTTTGCCATAAATAAAGCTGGAAGAAAAAAGTTGGAGCTAAATGCACTGTTGATTCTCAGTTCTGCTTGGAAAGGTAAACAAATTAGTTGGGGGAGCTGGTTTCATTGTGTACCCACAGGCAATAAGCAATATCATTTCATGGGACATTTGGCCATCTTGTCTTACAGCACTTGTTATGAGCATAAGCGAAAAGAATAGCAAGAAGATAATTGGAGCTTAGGCCCCAGCATCTGTTGCACAGTATCAAGTAGTTGAGATTTTTTTTTTACAAAGAATTTGACAAGAATCTCCAAAGTCATCATATACTGTGACTTCATTGTGAAGGTAGGCATAGAAGAGGGTGGTAAAATATCCATTGGGAAATATGGTTCTGGTTTAAGTGGACAATAACTTGTAGATTATTTGGAAGCTTAAAGGCAGCTCAGTACAATACTGGATAAATATATATGAGTTCATTAATAAAATACTGTGGAGGAGTAAGGTAGAAGTAGTATTTTTAATATATAATGAAGTACAATGTAAGTATATTGTAGAAACCACATTGGATTTCTGTATGCTAGATTGATTACTTAGGGGGGCTGGGCTTCCTTATCAACTGAGATGCAAAAGGACTTTCTGGGGAGTTTGCATCAGAAGTTTTTTGTTCTTTTTTTAGTTTTCAGTGCTGAATTTTCTCCATCCCTCCAGCCCCTCTCCCATTGAGAAGGCAGAAATAAAATACAATATCATATCTAGACCTAGACCTAGATATATAGTCATACCAAACATATTTCCACATCAGCCATGTTGTAGAAGGGGAAAAAAAGGCAAGAAAAAAGAAAAGTGAAATACAATATACTTCGCTCTACAGTCAGAGTTCTTCCATTCTGTCTCTGAAGGTGGATGGCACTTTTCATCATGAGTCCTTTGGAATTGTTAGATTATTGTATTGATCAGAGTTGCTAAGTCTTTCACAGTTGATTATTGTTCCAATATTGCTGTTACCGTATACAATATTCTTCTAGTTCTGCTCACTTCACTTTGCATCAGTTCATATAATTCTTGCCTTCTTTTTCCTGAGACCATCTTGCTTGTGCTTTCTTATAGCACAATAGTATTCCATCACAATTGTATAATATGACCTGTTCAGCTCTTACCCAATTGGTCATCCTGTCAAGTTCCAATTCTTTGCCACCACAAAAAGAGTTGCTACAAATATTTTTGTACATATGGATCCTTTTCCTTTTCTTTGATCTCTTTGGGATACAGACCTATTAGTGCTATTGCCAGATCAAAGGTGTACCTGGTTTTATAGTCCTTTGGGCATAGTTCCAAACTGTTCTCCAGAATGTTTAGACCAGTTCACAGCTCCATTGATGGTGCATTAATGTAGCTATTGTGTGTGTGTGTGTGTGTGTGTGTGTGTGTGTGTGTATGAGACAGGTTTTTACTGGATCTCCTGCCCTGTGGGGAACACCTTTCTGACCTATAGTTACCATGGTGACTGACACTAGCAGTGTTTTCTAAGTCAGAATCTTTTTTTTAACCTTTAGAAATTATATTCTTTATCTCTTGTTATCAGGAAAGTTGGTTACATCACATTTTGTGGTCCCAAAATGCCTCATTGCACTCTAACCCCTACGCCTGAATTGTTGGATTAGCCAAGGTTAGAGCTGGCTTAGAATAAAGTTGTCAGAGAGCATGATTTGAGACATAAGAAAGGTCTCAATCCCAAGAGCGTTTATAGATGAAGTTAACAGGAGGACATTAAATAGACAGAAAATGGAAAAGGTGTGTCAGTGTTTTCATGAGAATCTGTCTTTCCGGTAAGTGAGAGTGGGACCTACCCAAATGTAGCTTAACATCTCCATTGTTCATCTGCTATGTATATGGATGTATCCACATATATGGATGCAGACATTGTGCTTGAGAAGATACTCAGGAACAGCAGGCAGGCGGAAACAGAAACACCAAAGAAATCCATTCTGAGGGCAACACAACTTTGAAAGTATCAAGAGATTTATTTTTATAGGATATCTTTAGGAAGGGCAGAAATTAAAAAAAAAAATTGGGAGGTGGAGGGCAGAAATCGTAGCCCGATTTAAAGTGCTACCCAGGAAAGGTAACTGAGAGGCCATCAAAGATGACCAACCCATATTCCCACTTCTTTTTACTCTAGACATACAATTATATCAGTGTAGGAAACTGATGATGTGAAAATTCCTTTTACCAGGCAGATCAGCACCTGCTTTGCTACTTGGAGAGTTTCCTGTGTCACTGAGGGAACAAGAGTTTGCTCAAGGTTACAAAGCCCGTCTGTCTGTGTCTAAACCTGGACTTGGTCTTCTTAACTCTGAGGTGTCCCTTTATCCACTCTCTGCCTGCTGTCACTCCTTATCTTGAAAAAAAAAGTTGTGAGATTGATCTAAACAATGTGTCAAGGGTATCCTTCACGAAAAAGCTAAACTTTTGCAAACCATTTTCTATTGTAGACCATGTCTTCAAAGTCACACAATTGACTGAAAGGTGCGGAGGATGTAGAATTCTATGGTGTTTATTGTTTCTTGATTACAAAACAAAATCAAACACACAAAGAAAAAAACATTTCATTCATTAGGACAAAACACAGCCTTAAAAGCCCTCTATCAAGAAGATGATAAGATCATAAAAGCCTTCTCGATAAATGCAGGCACAGGAAGAGCCCAGTTCAATAATGCTCCAATGATTAATGTCAATCAAGGCATAAAATGGAGACACTTATGCCCTCTACTCTCTAGAGGAGATCCTTTGCCAAACTTCAGTGATATGTAATGGAAGAACCTTAATTAAGTGCTTAGTATATACCCAGTTCTGTGCTAAGTGCTACAGATACAGATACAGATAGAAAGTGAGGTATTCTTGACTCACATGGAGCTCACATTTAAACTAGGGAAGACAATGTGGGTGAGTTCAGGACAATTGGAAAAGCCTGGTGGTCTTAGGATACAGGAACTGGGTGGATTAGGGTTGGAGTTGTCCTGATTATCCTCTATTGTTACAGATATTAGAACAACAGCATCTCCAAAAGATGAAGTTGGGAGTCACCCAAAAGATGCACAGTGGTCATAATTACCTACACGTAAGAAGTGTCCTAAAGCATGTAATCCAGGAAATGTATGATGAGTAAAGGAAGCGGGCAAATTGTATAAAGTGAGCAAGGCATAAAGGTGGACAGCTTGTGGGCTTTACAGTTACCTGAGACATTAAAAAAAAAAGACTTAGAGGAAGGGCTCTAAGACATTTGGTGGATTCTTCTGGGGAGGATCTGTGAACAAGAATCACAGGATGAGAAGGTGAAAATGCATTATACTATGAATTGGGGTAGTAAATACTGACATCATGGTATCATGGTGTCATAGATTTAGAGTTTAAGAGCCATCAAATTCCACCTCATTTTATAGAGGAGAGAACTGGGAAACGCAAAGGTCGAATGACTCATCCAATGTCACATAACTGATCTGTGACAGAGTTAGAGCGTAGATCCTCTGGCTCCAAATTCTAGTGTTCTTTCTCCTGTACCTCCATTGAGATTTTAGACTGTAAGTATAGTGAGAGTCTAGAGTCTAGACAATATCTCAATATTTCCTTATATTCATAATTGACTTTTCCCACAATTCATCATTGCTATTGCTAAATCATTGTGCAGGCTTAATTATGGGGTGACTATAATAGATCCTTAAGGAATACATATGAAAATTCCCACCCTTCCATCTGGACTGGGTTCCCCCATAGATGCATCGGTATCTTGCCAGAACCATGTGTGTCACAGAGAAAATTAAGTGAGAACTACAGAAGACAAGGGAGGTGGAGGAGGAAGAAAGAGTTGGGACCAGTTTCACCTCCCACTAGGGGCCTAGCTTAAATGGGTACAGTTAAATCACATCACCTAATGGCAAGAAACAGTCCTAACTTGGGACACAAAGCATATTGGGAAGCTGGTCCAAGAACTTCTCTGCCCAGTTGGAACCCCAGCTCCAGAGCAACAGAGCAGTATGTCTTTGTTAGAGAAAGAGCAAAAACAAAGAAAGCTTCCCTCAATCACTGTGTACCCTTGCTAGCTGTTCCCATTTAGACCATTTAATAAACTGTGGAGGGTACCTCTGCTCCATGTCCTTACTGTAGCTGATCACCAGCCTTTACCCAGGATAACTTTATGTATATATTTAAAATGGTATTTTCTTTTTTAGTTTACATTTATAAAGAAATCATAGACTGTGAAAGCTGGAAGAAAGTTTAGAAAGGTAATCTAGGTTAATTCTCTCTGAAGGACGAATCCCTTCTGTTATTTCCCTGGCAATAGTCTTCTGAATTCTGTTTGAATACCTTCAGTGACAGGGAATTTAGTACTCCCCCAAGCAGCCCCTCCATGCAAGGGCAGCTCAAAATGCTGACGTTTAAGTACTTCATGTTGTTGGATAAACATAGAAAGAACTCTTCCTCATCCCCTTGAAATGAAGAGAGAATTATAAAAAAAAAAAAAAAAAGGTGATTGCCCCCTGGGACTTGGAGCTCTGATAAGGGAGTTTTCATCTTATCTTGTCCAGAACCAGGCCATCACACTCCTTCTTTCACCAAATCCGAACTATACCACACCGAACCACATACACATAATCTGAAGTCCTTCCTACCTAAGACTAGTTTGAATTATTTAAAGAGAAGTTTCCCCTTTAAATATTGTCTTTTTAGTATTTGATCTAAGCTCTTTGGAGGGCAGGCACTGCCTGGCTTGTTTTGTATGCCCAGCCTAGTGCCTGTGGCATAGTAGGTACTTAACCCATTTTTTTTGTTGTTGTTTGTTTGTTTTTCATTCATTTGCCCCATTTGACTTAAAATTCCATTGCGAAAGCAGCGTTTGAAATGTTATGGGTGTCAATATTTCTAAATTCAGTACCAATGTAGTTTCTAAGTATTTTCATGTCTTTAGTAAAATTTTATTGCTATCTTGTGTTTTCTGTATCACTTGCATTTTCAACATCCTTAACTTCTGACCTCTTTCCAGAGACTCATCTCTTACAATAACAACCACTACAAAATACAACTTCAGCAGAAATAACCATCGTATGTGAAATCTGTATATCTCTGTAGTTCGAAGTGACAAATTATAGCAATCTGATTAAGGGGAGAAGGGATAAAACAGCCTTTTGTACTCCCACCGATCCCCCTGAAAAACCCATAACTACCACCCATGCATTTGAGCTATCTGTACTATTCTAACTTTGGTTTAACAAAAATGTGTTAACCAGATCCCTCCTTTTAATAAGTTTGGTACTTTTCCAATGGTATCTGGCGCATACGAAAAGCTCTGATAGATAGAAATCCTAGGTGAGCCAACCCATGCAACTCATTCTGTTTCTAAATTTTAAGGCACTGTTTTCTTTTATATCCTCTTAACATGAACACCTCTCTCTGTGTACCTCTTTTATTAAAATGGTATTTAAGGAAGGCTTTGAAAACAAGGTGAACTTTGAAAGTTTTTCTAGGAAAGACTCTTTTCAGGTGATTTGGGCTGTTTTAATAGCACTGTCTTCCCGTCATCAGACGATGATTGAAGATGTCCCTTGAATTATAATTAGTCCCCAAGTAGATTTTATTTGGGAAAAAAACATGAATTTATGGTTGTCGAATATAGCAATTTAAATAAACTGTGGCCTTAAACTCAAATGACTCTCATTTCCCCCCAAGATTTGTCTGCAGCTTAATAGGATGTGATGGCTGAGAGACCAATGAAACAGAGATGTCACTTATCTCTGTTTATAAATCTTGATGTCCTCAGTGTTTTTACAGATAAACTTATTTCAAATCATCTTGTCTATTGCAGCATTCTAAATCTTGAATTGAGTTTCATTTATCCCATTTAAATCTTGACAGTTTATCAGAGTGCGAATGCATAAGTCTAAGAAACAGACTTGAAGTGTTCTTGGTGCTTTTTTGTTCTTATAACCTTGATCTTTGATCACTGAGTTTTAGATTTATAGGAGTTGAAGGTTGACTAACAAGTATAAAGACTTGTAAAAAAAAAAAGTCTATTTTAAAGAGTTTATAGGAAATGCCTCAGAAGATCAACTGGGAAGAAAGGGATGGTAGGATCCAATTTTATTCAACATGCAGTTACTAAAACACTTGTAAGCAGGCATTGTGCTGGACAAAGGGGATACAAGACAAAAATGAAACAATGTTTATCTTTGGGTGTGTTGAGGGTAAATGGCAAATACTCAGGATACATACATTTGATAATTGGGTTGTGGGACTAGGGAGACTGGTAACTGAGAGAATCTTGAATGACATCTGCTCTAGTTGGTACTTCAAGTTATCTCTAGATCAGGATTCTTTATTTCAAGGGGTCTATGATCTTTGATGAGAAAAAAATAACATAATGTTATATAACATAATATAATGTTAGATGATGTTATATGATATAAAATATTAAATATGCATTTTATAAATTCACAGATATAATTTTCCCTACTCACCTCTAGCTGAAATTTAGTATTTCTTTCAATTCTGAACATAGGCAAAAAAGTACAGCAATATTAGTAGGACCTGGCACTTCTCATCAATAGAAATCACAGCCATTTTCATATAGGCTGTAGTGGCAGCTAGGTTATTCAGTGAATAGAATTCTGGGCCCAGATTCAGGAAGACCTGAATTCAAATGTGGCCTCAAGCACTTCCTAGCTATGTGACCTTGGAGAAGTCACTCAATTTCTATTTGATTCAGTTTCCTCAACTTTAAAATGAGGATAACAGCTGTCTCATAGGGTTGTAAGAGTACTTAGTACAGTGTCTGGCACCTAGTAGATGTTCATTAATGATTGTTCACTTCCCCATATCACATTATAGTTGCTGATATCTCAAAATATTTCTTACGCTCACTATTCAAAATTACTGTAGTTAAGTCAGTTACAATATAATATTCCAAATTTATTAACATTTTGCTGATATTTCAGTCTGATTGGTTTTCTTTAGGATTCCACATATTTTATTTTATTTTATTCATTTAAAAACAGTATTCTGAGAAGAGATCCATAGACTTCATCAGACTGCCAAAGAGAGCCATTACATATATACATGTATATAAAGACATATACACATAGACACACACAAGTTAAAAACCTCCTTCTCTAGATGAAAGAGGTATTTTTCAGGCAATATCTATATATTGGTTCATTGGCATCAGCAAATAAAGCTTACATTCAATCCAGTTTGATTTTTGCTTAAGTTCTAACCTGTCTTAAAACATTCATCATCTCAACATCTTGTTTTAATGTATATTAGTAAGGTAGTGTATAGCTAGGTGGTCTAATGGATGGAGTGCAGGACCTGGAGTCAAGAGCATTCAACTTCTTAAGTTCAAATCTGGCCTCAGACACTTCCTTGCTGTGCTAAGTGACAAGTCACTTAACCCTGTTTGCCTCAGTTTCCTCATATGTAAAATGACCTGGAGAAGGAAATGGCAAACCACTCTAGTATCTTTGCCAAGGGAATCCTAAATTGGGTCATAAGGAGTTGTATACTGCTGAAAAATGATTTAATGACCACAAAAGTAAGGTAATATGGCATAGTGGATAGAGAATGGGTCTCAGAGCCTGAAAGAACTGGGTTCAAGTTCTGCCACTTAGATCTATTGCCTTGTTACCCTGGGCAAAGTCCTTAAGGCATTCTAAGAGCTGTAGGTCACACTCTAAAAATATGTTTTAGAGACCATGCCAACTGGCATTGAGAGAGGGAGTTTTAGCACCTGATAATTCTGCGTACCAAGAAAATCATAGGGGAATCTCTTATCCCTATCCCTGTGCTAGGAAATTCTTGGAATTAATGCCTTTAAAGGTGCCGTGGCTGAGCTTACGGTTTGAAATATCTACTCCTGGTAACAAGTGCTTAGTCCAGATCACTGTTTCCTTCTCCTAGCTACCAAAAGCAAAGTTCCTTTCTTTTTTGTAGTTATATTATTATTATTTTCATCATTGTGGTTTCCCTCAATAGAATGTAAGATCCTTGAGGGCAAGGTGTATCTCATTCTTGTCTCTGTTTCTCCATAAGCTAGCCTAATATATGGCACTTAGTAGGTGCTTAATTAATTCTTGTTCTTATGCTCCTAGGATAGATAATAGGATGATAGATGAAGAATTTAAGGATTCGTATCTATACTGAATTGGATTAAAGATGCCCCCAGGCATGAAATGTGGAAGAAATTTCTGCTGCACAATTTCTGGAGAAATACTAATAATACCTTGGAGTTGTGCACAGAAAGCCATGGTTGGATGCTGTGCATTGTAATTATGATCTGGAAAGCCTGCAGTATATTGATTAGCAGTGTTTTGCCCCAGTAGAATTAAGCGGATCAATTGTTAATCCCTGACAGAATTTATATGGATTCCTTTGCCCTCAACCGTTTTTTTGGCCCAAACCTGTGACATCATCACCCTGGGTCACTCCTGGTGTGGAAGTGTCTTCATCTGTTGCTTAGTGTTACAGAGTGGTCTAGAGGCAAGGGTGTACTGGTACTTAACAAATGAATCTTTAATATTTAATAAATTTTTATCTTTATCATTTAATGAATAAATCTCCAGGAAAATAAATACAGGACACATTTTTAAGTTTCATCTGCATTCTTAACATTTTCTCCATCATTTCCTGAAGGCTAGACAATCAGCAAAACAATAAATCAAGTCCTGATTTGTACCATTTGCCCATTTGCCAAACACAATGAAAATTTCACAATTGTCTCCGGATGAAGTTGGTTCCATCACAGGCCTACTTGGAGGCATTGAGATATTCAATGAATGGCCCAGGGTCATTCAGTCAGTTTGTGTACAGGCCCCTAGGGCTTAGCCCAAGGCCTTGATAACTCCAAAGTCTGCCTTTGGTCCTCTCTGTTATAGTGACTTGCACCCTCAAGAGCACCCTTGTTCTGTGGATGTGGAAGGATGAAAGTGGTGGTGAGAGTATGGGGAGATAAGCTCCTCTTAAGATTTTTCATTCACTCCAACGTTCATTGACTAAATATTTATTAAGAGCCCACCATAGAAAAAGCTCCATCCTAGGTGCTGGTAGAGATAATATAGCAATAAATAAATTATGATGCTTCTTCTGAGGAGCTAATCTTATTCCCTGAACTTGCTAGAATCATATTCTACCATAGGGCAGTACATAAAACTATAGAATTCTTTTGCTTTTCTTTAAAACTCTTCACTTTGGCTTGAGTATACAATTTAAGAGTGTCTCTAATTCTTCTAAAAGCATCACAAGAAGGAAGAACAGTGAGACTGGTAGCATTATGGTATGTCATCAGGATCTTATTTTGTTGAAACCTTCTTTCTGATGAATTCACAAGTACATTTTTATTTATTGGCTAGAATCAAGCACCCTGTCTCCATTAGTGCTGGTGATTTCTTTCCAATAAAACCTTGAAAAGTGTTATTTCCCTCCCTTTTTTCTTCTACTGTTTCTCTTTGTATTAACCTTCAGCAGAATTCTGTGAGGGATTGCCATGTTACTGACCCTTGGAGAAGATCCAGTTACCTTGAGTTTAATTAAAAGGAAAACGATGGTCACAGGGGCATTTATTATTTTTAGCAAATATAAAAGGCTCCTAATATGGTGGTTAATGTTTTGTGACTATCAACCAGCACTAATATAAATAAAGCAGTTGAACTGTTAAACCTCCTGTGTATATGGAAAGAATTATAGTTCCTTTTAAAAAAAAATAATACAACTTCCCTCTGGTGCCTCAGTGTGGCTCAGAGGTGACCTCAGGTGCTTTGAAAGCTAGGCCATTAGAGTATTAGTGCCAGCAGTGCCTACTGAGTGGCAAAGGCTTCAGAAGTGGGACTGGCGGTCAAGGTCCAGCCCAGTGATGTTTGCAGAGGTTCATTCCTGGTTTTACTACCAATGCCAGGTCATGGCTTCCGTAACCACAGCTACTCTTAAGACTGTTTCAAATCATATAGAAGGATAGTTAAACTGGTGTCAGTGGAGGAAATTGCCCATGCCACCAAATCACAGATTCTTGACCTGTTGAAGAGCTACTAAAAATATGTCAACAGGGAATACCAAGTGGATGAAAAATACTTTCAAGACAAAGTTTGGGTGGGCCACCTACAGAGCTCATCCGTCAGTATTGTCTGTGCATACCTATGCACACATGTGTATATGCGTGTCCTTGTGTGTGCTCGTGGGTCTATGTGTACGTGTATGTTTATGCACACAGACATTACATATCTAAATGTGTATATGTGTGTACATGTATGTTTATGTGTTCGGCTATTTTGAATGAACCTGTAACTCCATTGGAATACCCAGTGAAGACCTATCTAATGCCAATTGGCAATGACTGTTTAATTTATAGCCTTAGAGAATGTCCTACGTAGCAATGAGAGGTCATAGCATTGTCGATCTAGGCCTGGAAGAGCCCTTCAGATCATACAGTAGGCCCCCCTTCATTATACAGTTAAGGAAACTTGGGGCCAGAGAAGTTAAGGTCAAATGATTTGCCCAGAATCCCACGGCCTGTATCTGTCTGAAGTAATAACATGATCCAAGTTTTATTTAAGGGTTTCTCTCTGTCTAATAATATAGCATCTACTTGTCATCCTTCATCCTTCTTCACCGTTCGACACCACTGATCACCTCTCTTCTTTATGTTTTCATCAAAATACCGAACTCTTGTCTCTCCTCTTACCGGTCTTACTGCTCCTCAGTCTCCTTTTCTGGATATAAAGGGGGAAGCAGATTGGGGCAAGAATTAAAGGAAGAAGATAGCAGGCTAGATGGTTTGGGATCCTGCCAATTTTTTTCAACAATCCCTCTAAGGTGTACAGTTGAGCCGTACAGACTCCGAGGGTCTATGCAGAGGATCCTGGAGAGGCCATTCACCTCATTATTTCACATCTAGATGATAATAGTCACCTTCGGGTTGATCTCCCTCACTCACATTCTTCTCTTCCTTCAACTGTCAACTTGATCTTCCTAAAGTACAGCTCCAACCATGTCACCCCCATTCAAGAAACTCCAGTGGCTCCCTGTTACCTCTAGGATAACATATGAAATCTTTCACTTAGTATTTCAAACCCTTCAAATCTTTTCCCCTTCCTACCTTTGCATTCTTCTTCTGTCTTATTTACATGGTAAAGCTGTGCAGTGGATACAGTGCTGAGCCAGGAGGAACTGAGTTCAAATTTGGACTAAGACACTTACTAGCTGTGTGACCCTGAGGAAGTTAACCATATTTTGCTCAGTTTCCTTATCTGTAAAATGTGCTGGAGATGGAAATGACAAACCACTTTGCCAAGAAAACATCCTAATGGGCTCACAAAAAATCACACACGACTGGAAATGAGACAACAAGAACTATAACCCAGTGACATTGACCTGCTTGCTATTTCTTGCACAGGATACTCCAGCTCCCTGCACCAGCTCTCTCCCATGCCTGGGATGCTCTTCTTCCTCATCACCTCCTTCTGGCTTCTCTGGCTTCCTTCCAGTACCAGCTAAAGATGCCTTTATCAGTCTCCCTTGATATTTGTGTTTTCTGTTATTGGTCATTTCCAATCCATTCTATATGTACTGTGTTTGTTCACAGTTGTTTGCATGTTTTCTCCAACATTATACTATGGGCCCTTTGGACACAGGGGCTGGTTTTTTTTTTTTTTGGTTTGTTTGTTTTCCGTTCTTTGTATCCCTAGGCTTAGCACAGTGCCTGGCACATAGTGGTCAATCGGTAAATACTTATTAATTGATTCTGCGCCAGACACTGTGATAAAAGCATTAGGGATACAGTACACATTAAAACAAAGAAAGGGCCTTCAAGGAGCTTACAATCTATTGGGGGAAGATGGCACAAAAGATAGCTGAAAAACTGGAGTTAGAAAAGAAGGTAGCCAATGTGGGAATGTGATGCAGCATTCCAAAGAAGCCTCAAAACAGTATAGCTGGTGGGAAATGGGGAGAAAAACTGTGCTGAACCCTCTCCTTAAATAGAGACCTAGGAGCTCATGGCCCTGCTCCCCCACCCCACCCCGCCAGGGGATTGGTAGTAGTATTAGTAGGGAGGTTATTCAATTGTTTTGTGACTTTCTGTGACCCCATTTGGGGTTTTCTTGGCAAAGATGCTGCAGTGGTGTTTCCACAATCTGGCTAGCAGCTTCCGTGGGGGTGTAAGATCCACCCACAGCCAGCACCCAGAAAGCTGCCAGCACGCCGCAAAAACACAGGTTCTTTTGATCTGCTTAACTAAGGAAAGCAGGGGGAAGGGGTTGGCAAGCTTACTTTAATTCAGCATACAAATATCATTCACTTAGTTCAGGGGAAAAAGCCAGTACCCTGAACTTCAGAGCAAATTACAAACAAAGTACAAACATCAATAGACAGAAGCAATAGAGATTCATAGTTACAAACATCTAGGTTCAGCCCGGGAGCTCAGAACAAGGGCTGGCCCAGAGTCACGCGCGCCACCACTGCTGTGGCAAAGAGCTCCAAGGAAGAGGAGGCCAACCCCTGGTTTTTATATCTTTGTCAGCGTTAGGGGTGAGTCACACATGCGACTCACCCAGTGACCTAAAACTGTCACAAAGAGGGGGACTTAAACCCAAGTGGTCTAAGAGCCTCTGCTGTCCCAGACATGTAAACTAGGCCCT
>CM053624.1:347954872-347995240 GCA_028646595.1 Phalanger gymnotis
TTTCGAAAGTGTTTGTTTTTGATTACCTCCACCCCCATCTGCCCTCCCTTCTATCATCCCCGCTTTTTTATCTTCTTCCTCCTTCTTTCCTGTGGGATAAGATACCCAATTGAGTATGTATGGTATATGAAGTGATGATATCTGAAAAAATAAAATCAATTAAGGGATGAAAGAGAAATATATTGAGAGAGGGAGAAAGGGAGAGATAGAATGGGGGTAAGTTATCTTGCATAAAAGTGGCAAAAAAGTAATTCTGTTGGAAGGGAAGAGGGGGCAGGTGAGGGGGAATGAGTGAATCTTGCTCTCATTGGATTTGACATAAGGAGAGAGTAACATACACACTCAATTGGGTATCATACCCCACAGGAAAGAAGGAGGAAGGAGATTAAAAAAGGGGGGATGACAGAAGGGAGAGCAGATGGGAGGGAGGAGGTAATTAAAAGCAACCCCTGAAAATTCCCTGTACCAAGGAAATTTGAGGTCCATTTCCTATTCTTTGAATTTTGAGACACTGACTTCAGTTATTCAAACTTATACTTAAAGTAATCATTCATTCTTCCTTCTGTCTCCACACTCCCATAGGCAATCATTTGCCAAGCACTGCCCTGCCCAGCTTCCTTTCTGTCTCTTTCTTTCTTTCCAGTCATGTGGCTAGCTATCTCTTTCAAGACCTCATCATTTCTCACCTGGTTTGTTTTAACAGCATCCTAATTAGTATTCCTCTACCAGCTTCTCTCCTCTCTGAGCACACACCTGCCAGATTGATCTTCCTAAGGCATACTTCTGCCCATGTCCATGCTTCCCTTCTTATTAAGGCTTCCTGTGACCCTGGGATAGAGTACAAACTCATTAGTCTGCCTTTCAATGCTCTTTATGATCCAGCCTCAGTTTACCTTCCCAGTATAATTCAGATTGTTACCTTTCACATAACCTATGTTCCAGACAATCTGGGTCACTTGCAGTTGAATTAATCAAGAATCCCGTTCATTCCTACCATGGGCTGTCTCTGGTCACCCTGATTATATGTTGCCACTGGACCCAGGTCGGTCTGGAGGAGAAAGTGAGGCTGGTGACTTTGCACAGCCTCCCTCACTTAAATGCAATTTATTTGCATGTCATGGCATCATCACTTCCCTGATATGGTGGTCCCGTCTGGAAGGAAGTGCAAACAACAACCTTGCCTCTCCACCTCCTAGCGTTTGCATATGGTTCCTTCCTCCCCCATTGTCCTTTCCTCCTCCTCAGTTTTCAGAATCCTTGTCACTTTTCTGGCTCAGGTTTGGCACTACTTACTTCATTAAACTTTTCATCTGTACTCTCCCCTCCCCCAGTGTATTATAAGTAATTCACTGTCATCCCTTACTCAGCTGAAAATGTTCACTTCTTTCTCACAAATATTTGTAGAGTGCTTTGTCTGATCCCCTTTTGCTTCTTTCATTCCCTACTCTTTATTGTGTCTTCATTTGTTTCTGTTCTATCCCTGCCTAGTAGAATGTAAGCCTACTGAGGGCAAGTTCTATTTTATTTTTGTGGTTATAGCTCTAGTATCTACAATTACTTTTCTCAAGACTTAGCTTAGACTCCACCTGCTATGTCAGGGATTCTTACCCTGGTGTCTACAATCTGTTCAGATTCCCAACAAGCCATATATTTAGATGGACAAAAAAATTAAAAATTAAAAATCCATATTTTAACTAACCTATAATTTAGCATTTCCTTCAATTATGAATTTAAAGACCCACATTATTCTGAAAAGCCCATAGATATCACCAGTCTGCCAAAGGAGTCCATAGTATCAAAAAAGACCACAACATTGGTCCTACATGAAGCTTCCTTTGATCCTCCGGGGGTTAATTCCTTTCCTCCCCAAACTAATGTGAATTTTGTTTGTATATGTTATAGATGTACCTGTTGTCTTCCCACATAGAACATAAACTCCTTCAGATCAGGGACTGTTTTGTTTTTTGTCCTTATATCTCTGATGCTTGAAAAGTACCTGGTGCAGAGTTGGCTCTCAATGACTACTTGTCTTTCGTTTTTGCCAAGGGCACTGGATAAGCAGGGAGCAGACTCCAGCCCACATAGCCATCTCCCAAACCACTCACAGAATCCTGGCTCCCACTTAAACATTCACCCTTTGATCATACTTTCTGAATTCACGATTACCTTTCCCTGTGCAGACAACTCAAATCACTCCCCAGCCTAATGTAATGCATGGAGTGCTGGAATGGGTACTAGGGAAATCCAGGTGCAAGTCCCACAGTGACTCTTCCAAGCTGTTTGACTTCACCTCTCTGATCAGAGTTTCTTCACTTGCAAAATGCAGCTCATATTAACCACCTCCCTGAATTGCTGCGAGGCTCAAGTAAGAGGGTGCAAACTTGAAAATGCTATAGGGTTCCCATCATTGTTATTATAGCAACTCGTGAGTCAGAAGTTAATGTGTAACACCTCCTGATTCTCAATCTACTATGTCACATAGCTTAGCCCCTTACTGTTAGGACACTATGCCACCCCTTCACCCCATCCCAGCTGGGTTTGAAATCCTCCCTGGGACTCTGCCTGACCAGATGGTTCCAGCTCCCCGCAAGGCATGCATCTCACTGGCTCCAGAGCAGGCATCGCATCCATTGACACCATACATCTTTGGACATCATGCCATCCACCTTACTGCTGGGTATTACCCTATCCCTTTTTCACTTCTTGCTATGTTCAGTATATGGCAATATTATTATTCCTGTGAGCATCTTAAAACTCCTTTTGCTGGCCATCACTCCCCTGTATGTGTTGTTTCATCCTATTCAAATGAGTGCCAGGACTATCATACTTTAGTCCTTGTATCCCTCCTATCTAGCGCAATGCCTGGCACATAGTAGGTGTTTAATAAGGTGTTTTCATTTATTTACTCACTCAACTGAAAGTGATTATTCTTTTATATTTTTCATGCTTGCTCTATGACAGCTATTTAACCTCTATTGACTTGGTTTCCTCATCTCTAAAATAGGGAGAATAATTGCACCTATCTCCTGGGATTTTTGTGAGGATCAAATGAAATAATAAGACTTGTGCAGTGTTTAGCACAGTGCCTGGCACATGATAAGCACTAGATAAATTTTAGCTGTTTATTATTATTATTATTGTTACTAATTATTGTTATTGGCTATTAGCTGGGGCCTCAGCTCACCCTCCTTTTTTTTGCCGTACTCAGATTCTAGCAAGGCTCACACACACCAGTAGCATGGCTGTGAGCAGCTGCCCTTCCAGTGGATTCAACAAGTACCTAATATGCACCAGTTCCCTATTAGTCAGGGAGAAAAATGACAAAAGAAAACAGTTCCTTACTATTGGGATGCCTAGGTTCACATGGCCAACGTGTGTCAGAGGAGGTTCCTGACTAAGAAGCCCTGGTGCTAGGCCATATAGAATCTCCAGTGAATCGCACAACATCTCTAGTAGCAGGTGACACTAGCTGAAACATGAAGGGATTCCAAATGGTGGGACTGAGGAGAGGGAAAACATTGGAATTTTGTCTATGGGGAATGTCAAGGAGGTCTGTTTGACCTACATACAGAGAGTATGAGGGAGAGCAATATGTAATCTACCTGGAAAGATCGATTGTAGGCAGGTTGTGAATGGCTTTGAATGACAAGTGGAGGGGTTTGTATTTTAAATAATTGAATTCAATAAACTTGTATTAAGTGCCTACTGGGCAGTTAGATGGCCCAGTGGATAAAGCACTGGGCCTGGAATCAGAAAGAATCATCTTCCTGAGTTTAAATCTGACCTCAGACACTTGCTGCTTATGTGACCCTGGATAAGTCACTTAACCCTGTCTGCCTAAGTTTCTTTATCCATCTGAACTGGAGAAGAAAATGGCAAACCACTCCAGTGTCTCTGCCAAGAAAACCATAAGTGGGGTCATGAAGCCTTGAACTTGACTCAACAACAAGAAGTACCTACTATGTACCAGGCACTGTACTAAACACTGTACAAAAAGAGGCAAAAAAAAAATCAGTCCCTGCCCTCAAGGAAATTCATGCCCCTTACACATTTGTCCCCCCCCCTTTTTTAATATTTGCTCCAATACCCTACTCTATCTTTGAGATATTTTATCTGGTCACATGCAATTCAATACAAGTATTTGATGTGTATCGCTGGTGTATGGCTATCATTATAGTGAAACTGTGGGGATAAAACAAGAATATAACTTATACACCCTCCCCTTAAGAATTTGGTCATCTTGTTGGGGACGTGAGTCTTGGCCACAGAAAACAACTGGAGAAGAATTCAAAATTCACTATAATTGAGTGCTCCAGATGTGTGGTTGAAAAAGTGAAGGATCCAGAGAGACTAGAATTATCAAGGACGGCTTTGTGGAAGATGACAAACCGAGTCTGCTGGGTGAGAAAATAACTTTGGAAATAGGATATTATGTTAAATGACAACAACTTGCATTTCCTCTAGAGATCTAGAGCAAAGGGTCATTTTATAAGAGAGCAGGAAGCCAGTTGAAAGTGATTTTAGTAAAGAGCCCAAGTTTGCGGAGACTGGATAAAGCAGGAAAGAGGGGTAGCAGTGCCTACAAATTTAATAAGAGGAAAGGACCATCCCAGGGAGGCACCTGCGATGTATTCATCTATTTAAATTGTTGCTCTTATTGTAAATTGTGAAAAGGACATGGGATTTGTGTCTGTTACTTCCTGTGTGATCTTGAGTGAGTCATTTCACATCTGTGAGTCTCAGTTCCTCATCTCTACAATGTGGGGGTTGAGTGCAACGATGTCTAAGATCCATTCTAACTTTAATTAAAAATCTTGTGGTCAGATGAGATATTTGTAAAGTAGAAACTATAAAGGCATTATATACAGACTATCCCTAAAAATCTTACTATAGTTTTAAGCACAGCATTTTAAAAGTATGCTAAGGCTTTTGGGACACTGTGTTTAAGTGAGCTAAGAAAATTGAAGTTTCAGATTGCATATCCTTCTGGAATCCTGACCTGAAATAGAATTGATGTTGGTGGCCAGGTGCTCAGTTTTATAAGACCTGAAGCTCTATGAAGCACAATAAGTAAAAGAGAGAATAAAGCACTCTTTAAAAAAGTACAAGGAAAATAAAAGCTAGAATGAGTAGGAACTAATCATAATTGCTCTTTTTTTAAGGTGACATTTATTTTATATTTTGTATAATCTCTTTTTAAAGCATAGATTCATTACTAATTCATGATTAGTTAAATATTTACCCTCGCTGTTGCTCAGGTGGATGTTGTTTTACACAAAGGTAATTAGACACTGTGCCAATCTGTGAACCCTGTTATTTTGGCTTAAGAAAGGTCTAGTTAATCCATATGCAAGACTAGTCCCCAAAGTCCTCTCATGTATCTGACAGCAGCTATCCAGATTTGTGGAGCAGTGGTGAAGGGAAAGATTGCCAGTGAAAGGACCTCACTGGCAATCTAGCTCACCCTGAGTCTGAATGGGAATACACTGTCCTCTCCTGGTGTTAGAAATCCAGCCTCTGCTTGAGCATCCCACTGGGGAGGAACCCTAAGATAGACCATTTCACTTTCTTTTTTTTTTTATTCTCATTGCTGGGATTGTTCTTCTTCTGCTCTCCCCACTAAAAAAAATCTAAATATGTTTCTTTGCAAGTTTTCTATACCTTAACTAGTTCATCTCTATTTCTATATCTATGTCCATATCCATGTCTATATCTATACAGATGTCTATGTTTATATGTCTATATCTATCTATATCCACACTTGCACTCACATCTATCCATATCTACTTCTCCATAGAGATAACACAAAACTATAGATATATCTATGGATAGATATAGAGATAACCTGTATTTACTTTTCTGTTAGTATATTGTTTCCTTATCCCTTGCATCCTAATAGAATGTAAGCTTCTTGAGGCCAGGGGCCTCTTCTTCTCTTCATATCCTTAGTGCCTGGCACAGGGCTTACCATGCAGTAGGTGCTTAATAAATGCTTAATGAAGGATAGATTCTGTAGCTACGGCAAAGAAACCTACCCAAGACTTCTTGAGTGATTACAATGTACATGTCATTGTGGTAGGGGCTTGAAAGGACATAAAAAGAGTTCTTGCAATCAAGGAGCTTGGCCTCTTTCTATGTCTCCATATTCATGTACATATGTGGGTTTGTATGTGTCATGACATGATGCAAAGATAACTGGCTCTGGGGTCAGAGGACATGATTTCAAATCCTATCTCTGGACAGATCTCTCAACTTCTTGAGCCTCAGTTTCCTCAACTATAAAATGGGAGAGTAAGGCTAGATGGCCTCTGAGGGTCCATTAGTTATCTGTGATTCAAATGTGAGTGTGTGTTATGGAGCCATTAATGACCAAATTTCTTAAAATTGCTAATTTGATTAAGAGCTTTGCATAATTCTAATCATTTACATATGCATATATGCTAATGATGGAAAGTAGCCTCACAAATAGATAAATGGCGTAGTCATAAAAGGTCCTAAAAATTAAGGGAGCAAGAAATTGATCACCGTTAACTGGGCTTATTGGAGAATCTTCAGGAAGAGGCACAGTGTGATCTGGGCCTTTAAGAATTTGGAGCAACGAGGAGGAGTAAGGTGCCATTCCACGGTGGGAGACTACAGAATTAACTCAGATGTAGCGGGATAAGAAAGTTCATGATGTGGTAAGGCAACATCGAGTAGATAGGTTTGCTGTGTGGTCTTATCCTACTGTATACTATTATGAAAAGGAATTTGATGTACTAGAACAAAATTTGTCCTTCAAAGCTTCCCTCAAACAAGGTGTCTCATAGGCTCATGCTAAAATCATATAGGATTCCAAGGTAGTTGCTACAATGGAGATTTCCCTCCCAAGAGTCCGCCGAATATCAACATTAAATACATGTGGGAGAAGCAAGCAATAAGAAAGACAAGCAGCATAATGAATGAGTGCCAAAAACTTGGGAAGACCTGGGCTCAAGCTTCACCTCTGACATGTACTGGCATAACTTGTTTTATTGTGCTTTGCATCATTGAACTTCACACATATTGCATTTTTCACAAATTGAAGGTTTGTGGTAAGCTTGTGTTGAGCATTTTTCCAACAGCACAGCCTCACATTGTCTCTGTCGCATTTTGATAATTCTCGCAATACGGCAAACTTTTTCATTATCGTTATATCTGTTACGATGATCTGGGATCAATGATCTTTCTGTTGTAACTTTTTGGGAGGAGCCGCGAATTGTACCCATATAAGATGGCAAACTTAACTGATTGCTCCACTGACCAGACACTTCCTGTCTCTCTCTCTCCTTTGGCCTCCCTGTTCCCTGAAACACAACAATATTGAAATTAGGCCAGTTAATAAACCTACAGTGACCTCAGGTGAAAGGAAGGATAAATTGATGCAGCAGCCTTCATTGTCGTCTTATTTTAAGAGATTACCACAGCTACTGAAACCTTCAGTCACTCTAGCACTATCAGTCAGCTGCCATCAACATTGAGGCAAGAACTTCAACCAGCAAAAAGATTATATGACTCACTGAAGACTCAGATGATGGTTAATATTTTTAGCAATAAAGTATTTTTAAATTAAGGTATATGCATTGTTTTTTTAGACAATACTATTGCACACTTAATAGACTACAGTATGGTGTAAACATAACTTATATGTGCTGGGAAACAGAAAAAAAATTCTGTGACTAGCTTTATTATGAAATTTGCTTTTTTGCAGAGACCTGGAACCAAATTTGCAATATCCCTGAGGTATGCCTGTACTGGCTTTGTGGCCTACGGCAAGTCATTCTCAGTATGCTAGGCAACTCTCAAAGACAGCTTTGTTGCAAAGAAGGTGACAATCTGCAATGGCAGCGGGAGCTGACTCCTGTTTCCTTCATTTATTCATGTACCGCAGAATGGAGTTAGAAAAAAATAGGGAAACCTTGTTAACTAGGCCCACTACAAATTTATGTTACATAATCTCAGTGCAGCAAGGCAATCTTTTACACCTCCATAATTGATTAGCTATTCTACTCAACAGAGCGGCCATTGTGAACCTTCTTATTCTCTTACAAGCCTGCCAAGATGCCATCTCCTTACCTACTCTCTCGAGAACATCTTGCCTCATATTTCACCAAAAATAAATAAGCAGATGGATAGATAAAAGATCAGAGATTTCTCTTCCTCTTTCTTCATCTCATATCACTCAGATATTTTCCCCTCTCTACTCATCTTTCCTATTACCTCACATGAAGAGATGTTGCTCTTTTTCCTTGTCAAGGTAAACCCCTTTACATGAACCTGTAAGACCAATCTGTAAGTGAAAGATCTTTCCAGCCCATTGAATAGGTCTCAGGTGAGGCCAACAAAGGGAGGCCTGATTAGAGGCAGCCCACACCCTTTCACTAACTAGGTGTGAGGCCCCAGGCCCCACGCCTTTTTGCTAAGTAGGCTCTGAGCTCTCAGGGCCCTGAACAGGGTATGAAAGCTCTGAGGTTGGTGCTTTGCCTTTGGGGGCACTCTCATTGAAAAAGTATTGGTGACTAGACTCTGGGTAAGCCGTTGATGCAGCCCCCGGCTTTGAAAAACCCAGATGTTGGTGCTTCTCTGGTAACTATGTATGTTGTGATTTTTGTCAGGCAGAAAACTATCTGTTGATCTATTTATATTTTTTCTGTTTGTACTTTCTATTTGTATTTACTCTGAAGTTCAGGGTACTGGCTTTTCCCCCTGAACTAAGTGAATGGTATATGTATGTTTAATTAAAGTAAGATTGTTAGTCTCTTAAAGTCGCTTTCCTTAGAAAAGCAGATCAAAGAACCTGTGATAGCAGCCCTCCTGTGTGCTGGTCTTGTTGGTCTTACACCCCCATAGCAGCTGCTAGCAACATTATTGTTACAGAATCTTTGATTCCTCTGAAACATTTGACACACTTTTCCAGGGTGTTGGTGGCATTGATTCCTCCTGATTCTCTTCCTATCTATATGTCTCCTCCTCATTCTCCTTTCCTGTATCTTCCTCCAGGTTATTTCCACTAACTCTCCTGGCCCTTCATGTTTTTTGTTTTGTTTTTCTTTTATCCACCCCCCCCCCGATTTTCTTTTACCATATCTTCATATAATCTCATCAGTCAATAGGTTAAATTACAACCGTTATACCAATAATACCTAGAGCTATTTATCTTGCCCCAGTCTTTCACTCGAGCTCCTGCCTTTGGGACATCTCAATTCAAAATGTCAAAAACACAACTCGTCCTTCATTACCTTTTCAGGGGCTTTAATCTCATGCTTGTGATTCCTTTTCTTCACTTCACATCCCATATTTCTTGATTTTCTCCAACACTTAGTTTAAATCCTACTTTCTGCAGAAGGTCTTTCATCATCCGCCTACCTGTGCCTTCTAAGATTATACTCCATTTATTCCATGTGTAACTCCTATGCTTGTTGTCTCCCTCAGTAAAATGTGAGCTTTTTGAGGGCAGGGACAAATTTTGCCTTTCTTTGTATCTCCAGTGCTTGGCATATGGAATACACTTGAGAAATGCAAAGCGATTGACTGAGAGTTCCCTTTATATTTCTTCTTTCTTCCAACTCTTGATTATTGTTGAAAGCATCACTGTCCTAGTCACTATCTGCCAACCCTGGGGTCATTGTCTACTCCTCATTCCCACTTACTCTATGTTCCTGATCTGTTTCCAAACCTTGTGGTTTCTTCCCTTATAATGTCTTTCCCACACGTCCCCTCTCTCTACTCTCCTAGCCAACACACTGGTGCAGGCTCTCATCGCTTCATGCCCATGTGATTATGGTAGACCTCAAATTGATCTCCTGGCCTCAATTCTCTCCCCATCTCAATCTGCATTCTCCTCAACTGACATCATTATTTTCAAAATCATGAGCCAGATTATGTCACCTGCTGCTTATTAAACTCCAGTGGCTCCCTATTATATTCAGGAATAAATATAAAATTCTCTATTTGGCTTTTATTACAACCCTTCACAACCTGGCCCCTTCATACCTTTCCAGTCTTGTTCCATTTGACTCCCTCCTATGATTCAGCAGCCTAGCTATCCTGGCCTTGTTTTTCTGGAACATGATATTACATTGTCTGACTCCATGTCCTTTCACTGGCTATGTCTCTATGCCTAGAATGCTCTGCTTCCTCACCTCTACCTCCCAGCTGCCTTCAAGGTTTATTCAGCTCAGAGTCTTCCTTCTGCAAGAAACCACCTCTTGCCCTCAGCTGCTATTGCTAGTGCCTTCCCTTTTAGATTCCCTTTCTTTTTTATTTCACACATACATATACACTACATAAATACATATACATGCACACATAATGTGTGTTACATCTGTTATGTATCTGTTATATATATTATATAAATATCAATAAACACAGACATTTACTTATTCCTCTATTCATCCATCCATCCATCCATTCATCCATCCATCCATCCATCCATCCATTCATCAATTTATCTGTTTATTTACTTATTTATTGTTTGTGCAGTTTGCATGATGTCAGCTCCATTCCACTGTGAGCTCCTTGAAAGTGGGAACTGTTTTTGCTTTTCTTTGTATCCCCAGGGCTTAGCACAGCACTAGCACCTAGGAAGTTCTTAATAAATACTTGTTGACTGACTGAAAATTCTGAATACAAATGAAATCTCAGTTCTGTTCCCTATCCCTATCAACATTAAGCGTAGCAATGGGAACCATGCTTCCTGAAGCTTCTTGTATCATGGAAAAAGTTCTGCAAGCAATCCAAATGGAAGATATAATTCTTTTTGATGATGAGCTTCTCCAGATGCTCCTGTTTTGCTCTTGCTATTATGTTAATTGAATTGTTTCCCGGACCACTACACAGTCCTCTCAGTGAGTTCCATAATCGCTCATTAGAGATCTGCCTCACCATTCACATCAGAAAAACAATGCTGATAAGAAAAGTTCATTGATCAAATTGTGGCATTGAGGTAAATGGGAAAAACATTGAATTTATCCACTACGAGAGATGTTTTAGGCAGATGTTAGAAATAGACAGTGAACTGGACCCATAATTGAATAAAAGATGAAGATATTTTGAAAACCATTGCTTTCTATGACCCAGAGCCACTCCTTGATGCCAAAGTCCCCGTTTTAAAAATTCATGTATTTGAGTTGATGCTGTATGACTGTAAATTATGGAACGGCATTTTCTCAGAAGAATCTACATTGAAGGTGATTTAAAGGGAGTATGATGGATATAAGTGTGCTGCAGCATATAATAATCAAGGATATATATATATATATATATATATATATATATACATACATATATATATATGACATAGCAATACAATGTCTTGCACGTATTAGGAAATTAATGAATGTTTAATTGAACAAGGAATCATAAATAATATCCATGGCCTCTTGGGGTCCTTTTGGAGGGTGAAGGAGGAGCAAGAAACTTTGGGCAGGCAAATCAACAATCATCAAACTTATTCTGGGATTTCCCAGGCAAGATGGGCTGTGGGTAAGCTGTCCATTTGGGTCTGCTGCAGCAGTACTGTATTATGTATAGGCAAGCCATCCAGAAAGTTGTGTGGTAGCAATCCATAGGCTTGGCAAGGGTATAGGGTTTTGCCCCTAGGCGTCTATATCAGAGGAAGAGGTTCTTGGTACTAGAGTCTCTTTGCCTCATGGTTCTTTGGTAGTCTCCTGACACCAAACAAAACTGCTATGTATAGGAAGCATGTGTCTGGATATTGGTGATCTGGTGTGAGAAATTGCACCCTATAAGTTAGGGCCCTGTGCCAATGTCTTAGTCAGTATATAGGAGTAAAAAGTAAAATGAAATGTCTAACAAACAAGTTCCACAAATGGGACACATTTTCTGGTTGTCCATGACATTTATATTACATGTAAGCAAGAGACAACATGTTATATGTATGTATATATGTATGTATATATGTATGTGGAGGCAAATGAAAAAAAGTACTCCCTCAGGTGTCCAGACTTTGATCGTAGGCAGCAGAATTTTTTCAATTTAAAAAGTTTAAAAGCTTACACAAATAATAAACACAAATTATGTTAGCTTGATCAGATTAGGTGATAAAGCATGTTCTTCTAAGAAGAAATTTGGGGGGGGGAGGAATCTGTTTTGATGTCACCCAACTCATTTTAGCAAATTTCTAAGGATCCATTTCCTCTCCTACTTCGCTAAGCACAAGCTCCCTTTTCAGAACAGTTTAATATAAAAACTTCTAGCAGAGACTTCCAATTGTTGGCTACTCGGAGGAATAATAATGGAACTTGTCACACCTATCCATTTAGATCAGATTGCTATAGCTCAGAAGATTCCTTGACACTTATTTGAGGGGCTAGGAGAAATTACTTAATCAAATTTCTAGCAATATTAGGAAGATTGAAGTTTCTTTAATATCAAGAAAAGACAAAGAATAATTTTTTAATACATTGTTTAAGATCCTAGAAAGTCAGTCAAAATATATTTACTAAGCCTGCTTACTATGTCCTAGCAACTAAGAATCAGGGGTAGAAAGGTCAACTCTGTCATATGTTAATTTCAATTCCATACTTTTATGTTATATACAATTAAACCTAAAATATAGTATGTTATACACACTCACATCTTTATCTATGTATTGATCACTCTGTTAAATGTACTGAGGAAATTTTTGATAAATTTGATAGTTTCCCTGAATTTAAGAGAACAGACTCAAGACTTTTCAATATTAATAGAGAGTATTTTAAATGCGTATCCAATGATAACTGGGTCTCAAATGAGTCATAAAATCCAAGAATTTGAAATTTAGAGGGAAGTTCGGCTGACATCTAGTTCACCCCGTACCTGAATGAGAACCTTCTCTAGAATGTACCTTTCAAGTGGCCATTCAGCCTCCACTTAAATATACCAGTTAATGGGAAGCCACCACCTCCTGAAGCAGCCTATTCCATGTTTAATGAGTTCTCATTGCTAGGATGTTTTTTTTTTTTTCCTAGCATCAGTTCTAATGGAATACATATTGTCTGTGAAAGAAAATCCATTTTTCATCCTGGGAAAGATTACCATTAGTCATACATGTTAGGGTTGAATTTTTTGTTCCCTTTTTCATTTTGATCATTTGCAAAAATAAGTATTCTCATAGTAGGAATGTGGGACTTTGTTCTTACCTTTTTTGCTTCCTTTACAATCAGCATGATCTCCTAAGTTTTGAGATAGGGCTGAAAGAACAGAATTCTTGGTGTAGGCATCAATACAAGAAATCAAAAGTTCTTAGGAAGTGATGTCACTTTTTTTTAATGTAAAATAGAGCCAGAGCACTTGCAAACACACATTGTGGTTTGATTGGATTAATGAACTCCCAGGTGAGAAAGCTCCATCTATTCTACCAGTGTTGATAGGCCCCTTCTCTACAGCACATAACCTTAGAACGTTGCCTAGGGCATTGGAAGGGTAAGTGACTGGTCAAGCGCCCTGTGACCAGTTGGGGTCAAGGCAGGCCTTGATTGTAGTTCTTTCTGTCACTAGCTAGCTCTCTGGTTGCTTAATAAGCTTTTTTTCTGCCTCTGTCTCTGTCTCTGCCTGTGTTTGTCTCTCTCTCACACACTCAAGAAGAAAGACAGATTTTTATTTGTCTCTATATTTAACATAAATATGCCTCACATCTATCTATATCTATCTGTCTGTCTATCTATCATTATCTATCTATCTACATAAATAGCCATTTATGTATCATCTATTGTATCTCTGTCTACATAAATATCCATTTTTGTATCATCTATAATATCTATCTACCCCTCTATCCCTCTGTCTACATAAATAGCCATTTATCTATCATCTATAGAATCTCTATCTACATAAATATCCGTTTATCTATCATCTATCATATCTATCTATCATCTATCTATCTATCTATCTATCTATCTATCTATCTATCTATCTATCTATCTATATCTACATGCTCTCACACTCACACATATAGTTCTCTCTCTCTGATTCTCTCTGTTGGTCTCTCTCTCTCTCTCTCACACACACACACACATTCTCTCTCTGTCTTTCTGTCTCTTCCCATCTCTCATAGAAATACACAAACACAAACATGCACACATACGGAGAAAGACACATAGGTATCTATATATCAGGTAGATGATAAATAGATATACACGCTTTGAAACACGTATATATAGTTATCTGTCTCTATTGGCTTCTCTGTCTTTCTCCATCTTTCTCTCTTTATAGAGATGTATACACACACACACATTTGCACTCACATTTTTTTCCCCTAAAACTGTGATTTCATCAGCATAAGGAGGTTCCAATCAGGCCACTGGACCCAGATGGCTCTGGAGAAGAAAGTGAGGCTGGTGACCTCACACAGCCCTCCCTCACTCAAATCAAAATCTACTGCAAGTTATGTCATCATTTCCCTGATGTCATGGTCCTCTTCAAGAATGAAGGACAAACATAGCAACCTTACCAATGCAGACAAATACCTTCTTTGCAGTCTTACCCCTAGTTGCCTGCATTACTGAGAATTCAAATGAGTGCCAAGAGTTTCATAGCCTGAAGAATTCAAAGTAAAACTTGAATCTTGGTCCTCCTGATTTTGAGACTGTTTTACTCTTTTACTTCTACATAATATTTTTTAGCACTATGTTTTCTGGTAAGTCTATCCACAGTATTTAGTGTGAGGTCCTCTTTTCAACATATGTTGATCAAAGGTCTGGAAACACAAAAAGGTACTTTATTTTTCTCGGGTAGCATAGACACAGCAGAAATATCCCAATAAAAGCTATAAAATCTGTTTAGGCAAAAACTATTCCTGAGCACATTATAATTTCTATTACCTGATTATAGACCCCTTCTCTAATAAAATTTGCATCAAACATGAGAAGTAGGACCACCCAAATTTTGCTCTACTGGGTTTAAATGAAAATTGACCTGATTAGAACAATTATTAGAAACCTCCCAGGTTCCATAAACTGTCCATCAGTATATTAGCATGCAAATGAAGATTGACCGACTCTTGATGGACTTCTGTGACAACAAGTGACAGCTGTCATCTATGTTGAAGATGAATTGTAACTCTTTTATCAGATGTGATTCAGTTCAGCTCAAGATACAACAAGCACCCACTATGTGTGTAATCCACCAACGTGACAGTCAGACTATTCAGTATTATATCAGCCAAGTCTCCAAGGATGGTAACAGCGCTAAAATAATTTGAGGAGGGAGAAAATATTTTCAGCTAAGGGAGTCAGGGAAGATGTTACACTTACTGAGTTAAGCCTTGAAAGAAGATGCCAATTCTATATATATCGTGTCCCCTTTGTTAGAATGTAAGCTCTAGGAAGGCAGCAAGTGTAGCTAACATGGATTGATATTTCCAGCACCAAGTATAGTGCCTAACAAATAGTAAATTTTCATTCATCATTCATTCATGAAAATTGATAACAAATGCACACAGAATTTAACAAAAACGTTAATACCCTTAATAATTAGGGAGATACAAAGAATGCATTGAGCTGCCCCTTATGAGTTCAAGTCACCAAGATTAAATGAACTATTTATTGGACAAATGACCTAATTTTTAAAAAGATTTAATAAAAGTCTTCAAAGTCAGGTAGATTGGCTTTGATTACCACAAAGTTCTTTTAATTTAGTATTTTGTTTTTCCCTTAGTTTTCCCTTGTAAAGCCATTTTTTAACATTCATTTTTAAAACTTTGAGTTTCAAATTCTCACCCTTCCTCCCTCCCCAACCCACCCCTCATTGAGAAGATGAACAATTCAATATAGGTTATACATGTGTAGTCATGAAAAATATTAGAATATTTTTAAATGGTTAGGCCATTCATTTTCAAATATGGCCCATGTGTGTATTTATTTTTCTTTATTATATAGTCACAAATAAGGGCTTTTGCTTTATTGGGAGAAATAGTGTTACGGTGGGGAAAAGTAGTGCTAATGATGTCAAAAAGAAAGAGAGGAGAGCAGATTAAAGGAAAGAAAGGGACAGAAGGGAAGAGAAGAGAAAAGAAGAGATGAGAAGAGAAAAGAGGAAAAGGAGAGGAGAAAAGGAGAAAGAAAAGATTGGTGAAGCATCATTAACATATAGGGTAAGAAACCTCAGTGGAAAGAATGGTGGACCTGGAGTCAGGAAGACCTGAATTCAAATCCAGTCTCAGACACTTACTAACTCTTTTACCCTGGCTAAGTTGCTTAACTTCTGTCTAACTTATTTTTCTCAATTGTAAAATGGTGACCATAATAGTACCTCTCAAATAGGGTAGTCGTGAGAAGAAAATGAAATAGCATTTGTAAAGGGCTTATTACAGTGTCAGGCACTTAAATTCCTTGGGGGGGGGAAGCCAACATTTAGAAGGGGACACAGACAAAGAGGGCAGTATCAAAATTTTTGTGTTACATTGAATGAATGTGTACTTTTGAAAATCTATACATGATAGAGATAAAAGGTGACAAATTCAGTCTTTTTTTTTCTGCTTCATACAGAGAATTGTTAAAGTTTACCAAAATCATAGTTTAAGCTTTTGGGGAAAAAAGGGAAACAATATATTGATAGTGAACATCTAGGAAAGCAAACATTGATGACAGAGAACTTGATTCCATCAAGAAAAGGCCTTATCAGAATAAGTATGTGTTTTGTCCTTTGATAGGATTACTAATCCTTGTAGGTCAGAGGAATATCATAAGTGTAATTGACCGAGATTTTAGAAAATGATTTGAAAAAAAATTTCTCAAACTGTTGATGGAGATGTAGTGTAGATAATCCTGCAGTACAGTTAGGTAGATTCAAAACTGGTTAAATGGAGAGACCCGAAGAATAACCAATGATGGTACAAAATCTATTTGAAAGGTCTAGTGAAGCATCACAGGGACTTATGCCTGTTTATGTGAAGTTTGACATTTTTATCAGTGATTTAGATAAGTGGTATGCTTGTCAGATTGATGGTACAAAGCGATCACCTTCAATAATAGTAATAATGGCAATAATAACACTTAGCATTTTATATAGCACTAAAATGCTATATAAAATGCTAGTGTTTGAGGACATGCTTGAACTTACACCTCCTTAGCTCCAGGTATACTGTTCGACATAAATGGAATTTGGATGAAGACTTAATTTTTACTAGACTTTCAAATTCAGTATTAATTAAAATCATGATTTTTTTCCTTCCTCCAGTTGAGGAATATCCTTTCACCAGTGCATATCGGCAATTACTATGCTAGTTATAGTTTTAAACTGTAACTTGGGACACTGAAAGGTCAAGTGGTTTACCAAGGTAACAGATAGTATGTTTCATTCAGAAGCAGCACTTGAACCCAAATCTCCTTGATTCTAAACCTGGATTTCTATCCATTATAAGTCTCATTACCCCTCAAGAGGTTGAAAAAACAGGCATAAACCCTAATATTTTCCTAGTCTGCAGTCAGGTATAGTTACCAAGACTCAAGAGGTGACAGTGTTACATTACTGTGTTCTAGTCAGATGCCATTTGGAATATTCGATTAAATACATGACCAAATTAAATTTAAAGCTAGGACAGTGATTACTTGTTACTTATTAATATTATTATTATTATATTATAACATATTATAATATAGAGCGTGCCAAAAGTCTAAGTGCTGTTTTAAACACCCCCTATCTGTTTAAAATCATCAGAGGCTTAGAAATCTTTTGAGGGAAGAATTTCCATACAAAATCATTGTGATCGACTTTCAGTGGAGACAACCTGTTTGATTTCCAATCCTTTCTCGTCTTTAATGTTTCCTGCACATTTGGATGCCCGACTTGTGGTGACGAAGGGGCCTGCGTAGCTCAATGAAAGTATGAGCTATGCTGCGTGTGGAGTTAACTAGGATGGACGGGTCATAATGGAAAGTTCTGACAAAGGAGGATCCACTGGAGAAGGAATTGGCAAACCACTCCAGTATTTTTCCCAGGACTGCTCCACGGACCGTACTAAAATGATAAAAACAAATGACAGTGGAAGACGAGCCACTCAGGGCAGAAGGTGTCCAACATGCTCCTGGGGCAGAGTGGAGGACAGCTGCAAGAAGCTCCAGAAAGAATCAAGGCTTTGGGAGACAGTGGAAGATAGAAAGGCCTGGCATGCTTTGGTCCATGGGATCATAAAGCTTTGGACAGGACTTGAAGACAATAGCAGCAGCAGCAGGACTGTCTGCTAGCAACAACAACCAACAACAACAACAGAGAGAAGTAGATCTCCTATTTCAGTGGCATAATGCACTCCCTCTGCCAGTGCAAGTAGCACCTTCTCTGGAACTTAGGGTCTGAAGAGTTGCCCAGGTTCACCCAGACATACATCTCAGACGTGAGATTTGGACCCATGTCCTGGCTTTGAGGCTGCAACAATGACTGGAATTTATATAGGATGTTGAAGTTTGGGAACAACTTTGTGGATCATCTAATTTGTGGTACAATTTTGTGAGATAAGAACAAGGATTACCACATCCATTTTACTGATGAAGAAACTGAGGCTTAGTTAAAAGGATCCTTATAACTTGTATTAGCTATAATTTATTTCATAGTATGACCACTAATAATAATTCTTATATATTCATTACTTATAGTTTTTTAAAAATAATTATCCTAATCCTACAAAATCTAAATCACATGCTATAGAATATATGCAGCTGGGTCTTGATGCATTTGAATAATGAAAAATTTGATTTAGTGTTAATTACTAAATGTTGCCAGATGACATTTAATGAGAACCAAAAGTCAATTAATGTGATGTGAGCTAAGCTGAGATCTTAATATGGCTTTATGTTGTCAGACTTCACACACCTACTTTAAAAAAATCATTTTCATTTCCATAAGGATGGAACCAATGACCGTATTTTGCATATGGATTTATAACTTTGAAGAGTATGATTCTGAATAATGCAGCCACTTTACAGGATTCATTATTGTTACTTATCAGGACTCAATTGTACATGCATATACACCTTAAAGTATAGCTGTATTCGTAAGTGCTTTTTTGCTTCTCTTTTTTTGTGTATTGGGACGTTGTTCCCCTCTTCTAGGGAATCTGAGTTAGTAAAGGACAAAAGCCTTAAGCACTTACACAAGACTTTTGATTTTCACTTTGAGAGTATAACCCAAGGTTAGCCTCCTGGCACTTGGCAGATCATTTAAGAGATAGAACTCCCAGGGAAGATTTCCCATAGCAACTGGAAATGCCCCTTGTTAGCTAACTATAAGTAAGTCCAAGAGCATCCCAATTTCATACTCTCACTTTCCCTGAATTGCTTTACTCAAAAAAAAATAGAAGTGGAAATTAACAGCTAACACCTTGATCTCCACCAGTCACCATCCTGCAACCACTAGAAAAAGAGGAAGCATCTCTGCTGCACTTCGGAGATGGGAATTGTCCTATAAAAAGAGGAAAACTGAGCAACTTTGGATCTGAACTACCATAAGCTGAATATGAGGAATGACCTTAGTATCACCCCAAAGGGGCCACATATTTGTAGGCATTCCTATCACCAGCAACCTGTAAAAATAAATGTAGACATTAAAGAATGTGTCTTTTAGTAATAATAATGTCTTTTAATGATGTATTTTGCACAAAGAAGTCTCATGTATAGGTTTTCATTTCTCTTCAATTGTATGGAAGCTTGTTTAGCTGTTCAAACACTTTATTATTCCCTTTGGGGTTTTCTTTGCAAAGATACTGGAATGGTTTGCCATTTCTTTCTCCAACTTGTTTTAAAGTTGAAGTAAACTGGGTTAAATGACTTGCCCAGGATCACACATCTAGGAAGTGTCTGAAACCAGATTGGAACTCATGAAGATGAGTTTTCCTGATGCTTGATCCACTGTGGTACCTGGTTGCTCCTTTACCAAAGCTAGGTTACCACAAAACAACTCATTTGGAGGGGCATATGGCACCAGATTATAGAATGAAAATGGATAGGAAAACTGATCAAGTCTCCCTCTCATTTAAACTCTTTGAACTCAGCCTTCATTCTAGTCATTCCAGTGAGTGGCCTGAATTTAGGCCCAGAGAAATTGTGAATAAATAATTATCTTTTCCCAAGAAGCCACAAATCCTTTGTTTTCCATAGACACGAACTGAAGAGATTGTCTCTATTTAGGTGCTCTTTGTTGTTTCAGGTTGGCGACATTGGAAGCTAATTAGAAAGTAGAAAATGGATATTAATTGGAATAATTCTAATCCCATTGATCTAAGCTATCTTTTCTTTATTTTTTTTAATCTCAAGAGTTAGGCTGTCTTATTGAAAGTCAAGAGTTCCAAAGGAAAAAAAAAATCACAAACTTTGCTTAGCAAAAGTAATAATGCCCTGTATTTGAATAGTATTTTAAAGTTTAAAAAGGCTCTTCTCCTAACATTCCAGTTTGGTAGGGAGTGCAAGTGCTATCTTCCTCAATGTATAGAGAAGGCTGTGAAGATTAGAAAAAAATAAATTACCCATGATCACCAAAGGGGTAAGTATCAGGATGCAGAATAAAGCACATGCCTTGTAACTCCAATTTTGTTGTTCCTTCTAGTGTCTCAAACAGTGCCTGTACACTTAGTCACCATAGGAGGAGTGACCCATCAACCATGGCTGAATTTGTTACTGATTCTTTGGCTAACTTGACCATTTTACTGGTTGCACTGGTTCTGTATTCAGATGCCTTCATATATTTTTTGAGCTTCAGAATAGTTTGTGCATGTAAAATTAACTTGGGAAGCTACTTCTGTGGAGAAGGGGCAAGTCATCTTCACTAAGTACCAACCAACTGCTATGCACAGGATAGGCAAGCTAGATTCATTGAAGCAGCAGGGCATCCTGAAGGAGAGACAGGAGGTAGCATGTGCCAGGTGCATCAAACCACCACTGCCACATTTCAAAGTCATTCTATTTGAACCTAAGAGCCTTGGGATCTTCTTCCAGACCAGCCCCTACAGTCTTCATTGATAAGTGAAGTCATTGTGGAGAGGGAGACCACCTTATTCATCACCATCAGAAACAACTGGTGATCACTTGCCACCAACCAGTAGACCACAAGAACCCTGGGAGATATGAAGCATGCTATCCCCCCCTTCCCAGACCATCTGTCCTCCCCCCTTCTGTCATTCCCCCACAGCCATTATATGAATGAATGAGGAAGCAATTCCTCTGGAGGAGGGGTAAACCATCCCCACCAACTGCCATTCACAGGGCTGGTTGGGTGAAGCAGTTTGGACAGAAGACAGAGAAGACAGAAGACAGCATGTGCAAAGCAAGGCAATCCACCACCACTACCCTGATCACTCTCTTTCCTCAAATCCAATGGAGACAGCTCAGGATTGTAAGCCCAAGAGCCTTTGAAAAAGAATTGCCCATCGCCATCATTCTTGGAATCAATTCCTGTGTTGGTGCAAGTCTAGCAACTGTTCCTGCAGGTCCTATAGCCACATCTACTGAAGACCAAGAAAAGGGGGTTCTTGTCACCATAGTCCATTTCCGTCATAGTCCTTGACCTTTAGTCTGTTGTATCATATGTGTCCTGATGAGACAAGCCTTTTTTTTCCATCCTCTAGTGCACTGATGGTCACTGGGCTTCTCCCTCCAAAAGACCTCTTTCTACCCTAGAAGCCTTCATGCTTTGCACTTCTGTCTCTTCTGTTGTTACTTCTGTGTCTCCATCATTGGACAGATACTTGTGACAGGCAGGTTTTGTTGTTGTTTTTAAGGGGAGAAAACTAGACAAAAAATTACTAATGAAGCTCTGTGTGTGTGCGTGTTTGTGCATGCAACATTAAATACAGCAGTGGCTCTTCTAAGGAGCCTGGAGAATCTTGGTTCCTGTCAAACTGTAAATTGATGTGGTATTAATAAAAATGGTATTAATATATAAATGTGGTATCAATAAGAATAATAAAAATGTCTGTGATGTCAAAAATGGTTATGTCAAATGGTTCAAAATCAGAAACTGATATTTTATCAGTAGAAATGGGTATCTAAAAAGAGGCATTACCATCTGTTTTCTCCCTGCACCCTAAGGACCCTGGGAGTTTTCCTTCCAACTTGTAGTTGAAATTTTCCATATGTGTTCACTCCCTCATTAGAATGTGACCTCCTTGAGAATAAGGACTGTCCTATTTCCACTTTTTTGGGCATTTTAAAAATATTAATTTATTTATTTTTAGTTTTCAATATTCACTTCCATAAGATTTTGAGTACTATACTTTCTGCTCCTCCTTCCTCCCACCCTCCCCAAGATGGCATACCATCTGATATAGGCTTTACATATACATATACATAGACATATTTTTACATTAGTCATGTTGTAAAGAAGAATTAGAACCCAATGGGAAAAACCATGAGGAAGAAGAAATGATAAAAAAAAGAAAAAAAGAGAGAGCAAACAATATGCTTTGATCTGTGTTCAGACTCCGTAGTTCTTTTTCTGGATGTGTATAGTATTTTCAATCATGAGTCTTTTGGAGTTGTCCAAGGATCTACGTCTATCAAAGTTAGTCTTAGCACAATGTTGCTGTTTCTGTATACAGTGTTCTCCTACTTCTGCTCATTACACTCAGTATCAGTTCAGGTCAGTCTTTCCAGGTTTTCTCTGAAGTCTGCCTGCTCATCGATTCTTTTGGAACAATAGTATACCACCACATTCATGTACCACAACTTGTTCAGCCATTCCCCAATTGATGGGCATCCCTTCAACTTCTAGTTCTTGGCCACCTCAAAAAGAGCTGCTATAAATATTTTCATACATGTGGATCCTTTTCCCATTTTTATGACCTTTTTGGGATATAGATCTAGAAATGGTATTGCTGGGTCGCTACTTTTCTATTTGTATCCTCAGCATTTGGCATAGTGAGTACTTAATAAATATTACATTCATCCATCCATCCATCCATCCATTCATCCATTCATTCATTCATTCATCCTTCTATTCATTCATTAATTCATTTATTCATGTATATGCCTCTGGGAATGCAGGTTTGAATCGTGCATAGGTAAACTGGGTAATTAACAAAGACAATGAATGATTCTACCTTTATTTAGATTGAGTTCTTTATCCTATCCTCATCCCATCTCTCCTGGACTATTGCAATAACTTTCTTCTCCCTTCTTTAGATCTCTCCTCCACTCTGATATGAGCCCTCCCTTCCCCCTCTCACTGTCCTCCACATGACCATTAAATAGATATGCCTAAAATATCCTCATGTTATTCTGACACTCAAAAATCTTTAATGACTCTCTATTATTTCTAAAAAAATATTAAAAATGTTCTACCCAGTGTGAAAACACCCCCTCCTGGCTTCTACCAACCTTTCTAGTCTTAGGAAATTTTAGTGTCCTTTCCAGCAAAAATGGCTTAAAAGATATTGCCTAAAACATGGCATTCAATCCATATCCCTAGTGCCTAGAATATAGTATGTTCTCAATAACTGTTTATTGAATTGAATCATATGGAGTTAATTGAATCTCTCACTTTGTGCCTTTGCTCAGTCTGACCCCTGTGTCTGGAATGTTCCTCTTCCTCAGCTTCTTAGAATCTCTAGCTTCCCTCAAAACACAACTCAATAACCATCTCTCCCAAAGACTCTTCCTCATCTCCCTAGCTGTTAGGACTCTCTCCTTCCTGAAAACCCTTAACATCAGAAACCTTCAGCTGGAAGGAAACTTGAAGTTCTGAATTAAGTCTAGGAGTGTTAGAAGCAGGCCAGAAAACACTCCAAAGTGCAGCTGAACCAGTTGAAAAGGCCATTGGGAAGTGTTTAAGGAAATCAATAAAAATACAGTGAAACATAGAAAATGTTACTTTGTGGTTTTCTAAGTCAATTTGCAGCCCACAGAGTTTGACCCCACTCATCTAGCCTGACTTATTTTACAGATGAAGAAAATACTACAGATTAGGTGACTTGCCCAGTGTCACCCAGGAAAGAGTTATGGTTTGAAAGCAGGTCATGGTAGCATAGAGGTAGAAGGAAACTTAGAGGCATACCTCATTTTACAGATAGGAAAACTAAGGCCAAGAGAAGTTAAATGACTTACCCAAGGTCACACAGGCCAGGATATAAGCACCAAATCCAGCACTATTTACACTGTTTTGATACATTTCTTACTTGGAATATAAGTTGTTTTTACTTATCATTCAGTAACATTCCTATTATGTGCTTGGTAATGTGCCAGAGATTGGGGTACAAATATAAGGCTGAAATCATCCCCATTGTCAAGAACTATATACTAACACCTCTTCCCCTACCCCAGAAGACCCCTTCAGTTAAATGTAAGCACTTTGAGGGTCAGGGCTATTTCTTTTTAAAATTATTTTTTTTCTTTTATATCTCCAAGACCTTGCATTCATTAGGTGCTTAATAAATGTCTGTTGAGTTTAATTGACTGCATGATTATGCAAATAAATATTAAATTTAGATTGTTTACAGATACAGAAGGGTTCTTGAATGCGCATTTATCATGCAGTTACAGAACAATGTTTGCTGCATCCTCACCAAGGCCATAAACAATGTTTTTGCTTGATTGTGCAGCTGAGCAAATTGAGAATACTCCAGTGCTATGAACATTATTTCTTTTGTGGAAGAAGAAAGAAAATAAGCATTCAGCAAGCAACAGGATAAAAGGACCTAATGTGTTTTCTTGCCTCATGAGGCTTTTGAAAGCTCTCTGCTGATGTTTTCTTCAGCTTCCCATTGATATTGTGTTGGTGAATAATTGTTGGAAGATAGGGCCAAAAGTAAATACTTGTTTCAAGGATTGCCTTATATTGGGAGCTGATGTAATGGGAGTTACAAAGGGCCAATAAAAAAAAAGACAGAAATTATGGCTTGTTCAGGCCATTGTCCTAGGTATGGTATTTATAAATAAGTACTCATATCAGACATTATCCCCTCGGAGATTTATGTCTGAAAACACTATCAAAATAAGTAATATCCCATGGAGGGGGTGTTTTGGGCCCATTTCCTTTCAGATGGTATGTATGTGGGTGCTTCATGAAGCGAGTCATCGTTTTGTTCCTATTCTCCCACATAAATTATTATGGGCCTCAATAAGATAATGCTAAAAGATTGAAATGAGTCCTAACCTAAACTATGATCAAGAATTTAGAGCTGGAATGGACCTCAGAGATTATCTACTTCAACTCCCTCATTTTACAAATGAGGAAGCTGTGGCCCATGGCAGTTAGATGACTCACTAGGAGCATGCAACTAGTAAGTGTCAGAGGAGGGATTCAGACTCCAGTCCTTCCTGATTCCAGGGCTGTCTTTTCAACTACTTTCATTGGGAAGGATTCTTGGATGAGACCATGTGCCTCTTTTCCCATTACCCTGGCACCATTGCTGTAGGGAAGCAGCTATACAGGACTAAGGACCACTTTGAACTTGTCTTAGTTGTATGGATATCCACTGAACAAAGACTTCATGACCAAGTAGACAGGTTCCTGGCAGTGAACAACTCTGTATTTGGCTAGGCTGGTACTTGGAACACAGATAAAGTCAACTTCTAGGACTGAAATCACTACCTTTCCTGTATGGTAGAACCTATAACACACCTCTTCCATTGGTATAGACTTCAAGAAAGCCAAGCATTTACCTGCCATGATGTGCATAAGAATATGAATTTGTGGAATTACTAACAAAGATAGGTGACTGAGAAAACATTAGTGCCAAAATATGTGCCTACTTCTTTATTTCTATAAAAACTTTATGCGAATGATCATGTGTCAAGAATATGAATTGATGACAGCAAGTGAAGGAAACAGGGAGGATTTCTGAGCTGATTTTCTTTAGTAGCTCAGTCACTATGGTCACACAATTGACAGAGGTGTAGTGAACCCAAAAACAAATATTTTAAGGATAGTTTGTTGATTGCTTCATAGATTGCTTCCCATCTTATGTGGGAAATGACTTTTTATTAAGTGGCAGAGCATGCTTCAAGCGTAGACCCTGAGTAGACTCTCTGATGCCTACCAAAATGCAGTAGTGGTGGTAGATTGTATTGCAACATTCAGTTTTTTAAAATATCATATGCTTGATTTGGGAATTTGAGAATAATTTGAGATTTGAGAATAATTTCAAAGAAATATAAAAATATGATTTTGCCTCAAAGATTTTGCTTTCTTTTTCTTTGTCATTCATGGGAATTCTGTCTAGATGAGGCTCTTAAAAAAAGAAAAAGTTTTAAGGAACCAAGAATGTCTTTATTTTATTTTATAATTTATTTTATTTTTTATTGAACAAGCATTTATTTTCTCTTCCTTTCACTCCCTCTGTCTGTTTGAAAAGGAAAACAAAATCTTTGTAATAAATACCTGTGACAACAATGCTGCTAGCAGCTGCTATGGAGGTGTAAGACCAACAACACCATCACACAGGAGGGCTGCCAGCACAGGTTCTTTGATCTGCTTTTCTAAGGAAAGCAACTTCAAGGGATTTACAATCTCACTTTAATTAAACATAACTGTTAGTTCAGGAGAAAAAATCAGCACCCTGATCTTCAGAGAAAACACAAACAGAAATCACAAGCAGAAATTATATAAACAGAGTGAATAACACAAATCAGCAGACCAGGCTTCTGTCTGTCCATAGCAATACACACACATGTATATGTATACGTGTATGTATATGTGTATGTGTTTGTGTGTATGTATACATACATATATATATACACGCATATATATGTGTGTGTGTATATATGTACATACATACACACACACAGACACACACACACAGACACACACACACACACACACAGAGTTACCAGAGAGAGAGAAGCACCAACATCTTGGTTTTCAAAGCGAGGGTGGGGGTGCTCCCAGAGTCTCTTCTGGCCAAATTACAGGAACACTCCTCCAATGAATGAGCTCCTGAAGCAAAATGCAAAACTCAGAATATATATATATATATATATACACTTCTTCAGGATCAGAGGGTATCACACCTGTGTGACTCAAACTCATGTGACTTAGGCTTTCTTGTGACTTAAGCAGGTCATCAAAGACTCTTGATTCAATCAAAGACTGTGCATTGAAACAAAGGCAAAACTCAATCAAAGGCACCTGATTGCCTTAGTGTTGAGAAGCATTCCAAAAGAAAACCAGCAAAATGTCTCACTTTGCTTGCCATTACAATACCTATAGTGAAGTAAAGCAAACGCACGCATTGGCCATAACCAAAAATGTGTCTCATTCTGCTTTGTGAATCCTTCCCCTGTCAGAAATTCAGTACCATAGCTCATCAAAGGATGTTCTCTAATCATAGTTAGCCAGCACACTGATCAGAGTTCTTAAATCTTTAGCGTTTTCTGTATTTATAATGTTTTGGTTATATTATAAATTGTCCATGTGATTCTATCCACTTTATTCTGCATAAATTTAAACCTTTTTCTCTGATATCATCACTTTCATTATTTATTATTGTGCAATAATATTAAATTACATTCATATACTATTATTTGTCTAGCCATTTACATACTATGATTTGTTTATTCGTTCCCCAATTTATGTGTGCTGCTTTAGTCTCCAGGTCTTTGCTACTGCAAAAAAAGATCTGCTCTAAATATTTTTGTATATATGAACCCTTTTCCACTTTCTTTGGCACATAGACCTAGTTGAATTTTTGCTGGGTCAAAGTGTAAATGCAGTTTATTGATTTGGGGAGCATAATTCCAAATTGTATTCCAGAATGGTTGTAGCAATTCTTGTGATTATGGTGCCTGTTTTCCCCATAGGCCCTCCACCATTTGTCATTTAATTTTTTGGCGAATTTTGCCAATTTGAGGAGTATGCTCAGGAACTTCAGAGATATTTTTCTTTATATTTCTAGAATTATTGGAAATAAAATTTTCTTGATATCTCTGGGTTTTTACCATCACTTTAATTTCTCCAAGTATTTTTTCTTATTCCTTGAGACTCATACCATATAACAAACAATATTACTAAAGAAAAATGTAAAAGAAAAGAGAAAGAAGAGGGAGGAAAATCAGCATTACTGATGAATGCATTGAAAAAAGTTTGAAAATAGGAGCAGTGTGCCATACTCATGGACTTTCCACCTCTGCAAAAGGGTGAGGGGTAATGTCTTTTCATATCTCTCCTTTGCAGCTATACTTGTTCTTGGTAATAGTGTAATATTTGCTTTTGGCTTCTCCACATGTGTACATATAGTCATTGTAAACATGTATACAGATGACAGTGCAAAATAATTTCAGAACACTCAAAGCTTTAGGGCTGAGTAAGGAAGGGCTTCACAAATGGGGTGGCACCTGAAACGAGACTTCAATGAATATGATAAAGAGGTGATAGTGAGGAAGGAGTGTACTTTAGGCATGGAGCATGTCATGTGCAAAAGTTTGGAGGTGGGAGATCCTTCCCCTACTTCTCTGCCTTTTAAAATTCTACCCATTCTTCAAGACGTGACACCCATTCTTCCTTCTCTGTAAAAGCTTTGCAGTCCACAATGATCACTCCCTGCCCTTTTGCCTCTGAAGCTCATTTGGGCAATATGTAATACAGGGCCTTGTGATGTTTGTATCATCATTGTGACATTATTCCTGAGAGCTAACATTTCTCTAGCATGCTAAGGTTGGCAAAGTGCTTTACATTTATGAAATCATTTGATCTTCCCAACAATTCAGTGAGATAGATATTAGTATTATCCCTCTTTTATAGAAGAGGCAATTGAGAAAAGGTTAAGTGAATTGCCCAATATCACACAACTAGGAAGTGAATGAAGTGAGATAGGAATGTAGTTTTCCTCACTCTAACTATCTCAGGGGTGGGTAAACTGCAGCCTGGAGGCCACATGTGAATCCAGTGGATTCAGTCAAGGGGCCACACTTGAGGATCTAGAGGGCTACATGTAGACTCAAGGCCATAGATTCCCCACCCCTGGCATTATCATCTATTCTAAACTGCCTCTTATGATTCAGCTATTATGTTTTACTTCTATTGCTTTAACTTTCCTTATTCTTATGTCTCATACTTCCACTCTTGTAAGCCCTTTGATAAAAATCCAGGTCTCACACTTTTTCTTCCAAAGCCTACCCTAGCATCGTGACTTTTGTAGCAGATGCTCAGTGATTATCTATGGATGACTTGATAAGGGCACATTTTGCTGTAATTGTAACTCAAGATTTAATTATTTTTGTGCAGAGAAATGCCAGTCTTAACCTAAAGTTCAGTCTCTAACATTCCATCCCAGTCATGGGCGTCATTGGGATGAATCAACTCAATACTGACAAACCTTGACCTACTCTTGTTCGTCAAAAAAGCTTGAACTGTAGATGTGATGATTCCCATTAAAATACTTGAAAGCGGTATAGGAGAATCTGGCTTTTAAAGGTATGATTAATGAAGTCAGTTCAATGCTATTTATAAGAACTCTTCAGTGTGACAAATTTTGAAAATGCACAGGACACATTCTGTAGAAGTTGCATATAATAGAAAGAGAGATGTAAGAGTTTTCCTTTTATAAGTAAATGGACCTGTATCAATTATGTTCTCTCCTGAGTGTTGTCAGAGTCTCAGGAAAAGCTAGCATAACCTCCTAACTTCTTTCAAAAGAGTGGCCTTGAAAGCATCTGGCAAAAAACATCTAAGTATCATTAAGGACTTATCAGTGGGTGTCAGGGAGGTTCAAAAGCCCTAGAATAAACATTTAGAAGACAATGGGCTGCATTTACATGTAAATATTAAATGCTATGAGATCCTTTTGAGGTATCAGAAAGAATCCATCTTAAGTCCGCCATTCTGGATTCTTTTCAAGTTGATGCTGAAGTTTCTCCTGCCTAACCATTAAATATTAACTTCGAATTTCAGGTCACTTGAAATAATTTTTAAATAATTCAAAGAGTAGTCTTCTTAAAAAATTCTTAAGAGGAAGGCATGGGCAACCCAAGAAGCACCCTTGCGATTATTTTGCTAAATTCTAAGTCAAAGGGTTGTGGTTTTAAGGATAGAAGAGACCTCACAGGCAGTTTGGTCCAATCTGCTCTTTTTACATATGGGGAAACTGAGGCTTAGTAAATTTAAACAGCATTCCCAGGATCACGTACCAAGGGTTTCCTGACCCCAAGATCAGCACTCTATCCATTGGCCAACACTGCCTCCATGTAGATCCATCATTGTGCAAAGACTGGTTCCTTATAGCTTCTCTGTCTGGCATTTCACAGATTAACAAATGCTTTTGAATCAGCATGGATATTACAAATGAAGGTTAGCAATGTATAAAGCAGACTCTTAGATGCTTATGTTTTCCTCTAGGAATTTAATAGCTAGCATTTATATAGTGCCTACTTGTGTGTCAGCCATCTTATTTGATCTTCACAACAACCCTGGGCAGTAGATGTGATTTTTTTTCGCACTTTACGTTGAGGAAACTGAGGCAAACAGAGATTAAGGTCACACAGCTGATGTGTCTGGGGTCACATCTGAACTCAGATCTTCCTGATTCCAAGGCCAATCAATGCTCTATCCACTGAGCCACCTAGCTGCAAACTCAAAATGAGCTTTACAGCAGCAAGGAGTACAGCTTCCCACATACTTTTGATACTTCCCTCATCCCTTGTCAGACCACATTTGGAATATTAGAATCAGTTATGAATTGAGGGATATACACTGATAGTTAGAGACCATCCAGAGGGGGACAATAAGGTTGGTGCAGTCCTTGAGTCCTTGGTTTAGATTTCATTTTCCTAACACCTTCCCTCCAACTACTAGTACCTTAAGTTCCTCATATTTATGGAGGCGTCTTGGTTGGTCTAGCGGCTAGCACACCAAGCTTGGATTCAGAAAGGCCTGAGCTCACATCTGGCCTCAGACACTTAATAGCTGTGTGACCCCAGGCAAGTCTTAATCTCTGTCTGCCTCAGTCTAATCAACTACAACATAGGCATAATTATAAAACCTGTGCCTCAGAATTGTTGTGAACTTCAAATGTGATATCCGTAAAGTTCTTAGTGCCTGAAACAGAGTAAGTACTTAATAAATTCTCGTTTTTTTTCTTTTGTGTTTTTATATACATACATATGTATATGCATACCTGGATTTGTAAACTATACTTACATTGTGCATAGCTTCTTTCATCAGTATTTCTTGTCTCCAACATTGGAATGTAAGCTCATTGGGAATTGGGATTGTTTCATTCTTTTTATTTGGATCCTCAGCACTTATGACAGTGTCTAGCACATAACAGGTGGTTAGTCTGTAATGGTTTATTTCATAATTGAAGGTACATCAGAACCATCTGAAGGAATTGAGGATACTTAAGTTAAAGAAGAAAAGAATCTGGGACTTACTATCAAATGTATTTTAAAAAAAGATTGTAGAGCTTAAGGGGAATTCGATTTCTCATTGATCCCAGAAGAAAGGTGTGGAAGCAGCTCTTAGAAGCAAGGGTGGAATTTGAGGAGGTAAATGTCAGGAAAACAAACAAAGAAATAAACAAAAAACCAAAATCTTACTAAAATCGAGAGTTGTTCATAGGCAGAATGAGCTACCTTAGGATTTCTTCAGGCATATGTCTTTGGTGTATTTTTAGGGAATCTTTTGGTCGGTTGGGTTGTAATGGATGTCACTGAGGTCCTTTCCAGCTGTGGAATTCTGAGATCCTGTGAGGTATTTCATATGGAAGAAACAGAGTTGGTGCTGCAGAGTAGATAAAGTACCCGACTTAGACTCAGGATGATCTGGGTTCGACTTGTCTTTTCTGACACTTACTAGCTCTTCAAACCAGGGAAAGTCACTTAATCTCTTTGTGTTTTAAGCAAGTAACTGTACTTTATCTAGTTGTTTGTCGTTTGTGTTCACGATGTCGGGGACAAGGCACAGTGTGTCCAACTGCTGTGGGGGACCAGTCCCGTATGACCTAGGAAGGCTCTACCATAGGACGGGCACCATAGTCTGGTTGAACATTTGCAATGGGGGTAGTTCTCGGTTTGCAAATCTTACAATTCTACTTTGCTCATAGAGCACCGTGCTTTCTTTGATTTGGGCAAGCATCTCCCGGGTCTCACAATTGATACTAAAGTTCTTCAGAGAGTCTTTGTATCACTTCTTCTGACCTCAGTGTGAGTGCTTACCTTGGGCTAGTTCTCCATAAAATAATCTTTTAGCAAACATGCATTTGGCATTCCACATAAATGATGAAATTAATGTATACATTGCTAGAGCTAGCTCAGCATTTGGGAGACTGAAAGAAAGCGTGGGAGAGAAGAGGTATGAGGCTGCTTACCGGACTGAAGGTCTATGGAGCCTTTGTGCTGATTTCATTGTTCTATGCCTATGAAACCTGGACAGTAGACCAGCACCATGCTAGAAAATTGATTTGAATTGTATTAGGAAGATTCTGAAAATTCTGACTAGATAAGATCTAGACAATGACGTTTTCTGCTTGAGGTGAACTGCCAAGAATTCTAATTGTACTATAGAAAGAGCAACTCTGATGGGCTGGCCACATGGCCCAAATGTTAAATGGACACTTATCTAAAAGACTATTTTACCACGATTTTATCTTGTAAGGCATCGGAAAGTTGCAATCTGCCTTCTGGAGAGGGTTCTCCTACTGTGTTGATGAAGTCACAGATTCTAGGGGATAAAAACAGTTAATTAATCAGTTGGTTAATTTAGTAACTTAAGAAGATTTATTTTCTTCTTGTTTTTAATAGTTTATTGCCTTTTACTGAAACTATATGCCATTTGCCAGCTGATGTAGGAGCTAAGTTTTTAACAAATTCCTTGGTACTATTTACAAGCATGTAAATCCAACCATCAAAACTGAGAGAATACATGCCTGGTTCATCTTTGTTTTTAACCTCATCATAATGTTGCCATTTCCTCATCAGCTGCCTCTGCATACATACTCAAATGTCTTTTCATGATTTTGTAATTTTACCACTTCACTCCTCTGAGGTGGATTTTCTTCTCATCTTAGTTACAGCTACTATAAAGAAAATATTCTCTCTGCACCTATCTGAATGCCTTTATAATCTCATCTTTGAAAGCAAGATTGTCAATAAAGGAGTCCCATGGCACCAAAAATTTTAATCCATTTTCTGAGCTGTGGAGCTGGTGGTATGTGTCAATTGGCCTTTGGTTTTCAATTTTTCATGACTGACTCTTGTCCTGAGATTTCATTGCTTTTGCACTATTCCAGGCCTTGAATGTTTCCTGACTAACCCAACTTTAACCTTAATTTTTTAAGAGAAGACCCCCTCTGGCTGCCTTTATAGTAGATTCATTCATGCTTCAAAAATATTATGTTTTATGTAAATCCTACTTCTGAGAGGAGCATCTAAAAGGGAGGATGAACTGGAGAATTTTCTTTATTTCCTCCCTCCCTTACTCAGAGGAAACTCTGCCCCTCTTTTGGGTATATCATTTCTGTTTGGCAAAGTAATGCAACTGCCGGGGCTCCCTTATCTATTTTTCATTGTCAGTCTTCATAAAAATTGTATAGAGAGCGGCCATTAGAATTGATCTGCCTCAGCTTGATCTCTTACAGTGACATTACCTTAGGAACTCATAAAGCTTGTACTTACATACAAAGGCAGCTTTTCTTAGTAGCCTGTGGGTGTTTAAAAAAATATACCTCAGGAATTGGATTTGGGGACTTACTGGTCTTGTTCGGAAATGTTATATACCTTTTTTAGGTCATAAACCTCAAATGGAGTTGTGGAACTGGACTGGACTATCAAAAGAAAAGGTTCTGTCACAAAAAGTAAAGTTTAGCATCCATCTAAATGTTACCATTTAGTTATGCGAGGTACATGGTTTACTTATCAGGCTCTTAGCCAAGCCAAGTGGTCTTTCTTTCAGTATGGATAGCCTATATGATGTTCTAAATAGGCCAATTCTGTCTTCTTAAGGAAAAAAAAAATAACAGATCCTTTCCCACAGATCAGAAAAAGAATCTGAATGTATGCTATTAAGTTTTTATCATGGGTCTGTTCGTATTTTATGCCCATATGTCTGTCTTCATGTTTTCTAATTCTGGTAAGGCAATCTGAAGTTAGCTTTATGTATTTTGTGAAAATGAACCCTAAACTAACCTGTCACATCTGATCACTAATTCATACTTTTCTTGTAAGTAGTTATTTGCAACCAAGCAAAGGCATATTGCTAGACTATAGGTTACTCCTTTTTATAGGAGCAGTCCCAAGGCACATAGCTTGAGTCTTACCATAGTCTATGTGGCATCTTCATCTATTATTGAAATTATTGTAAGCAAGATAATTTTTTTTGAGGGGGGAAAGCAAGGCAATTGGGGTTAAATGACTTCCCCAAGGTCACACACCTAGTAAGTGTGGCAAGTGTCTGTGGCTGGATTTGAACTCAGGTCCTCCTGACTCCAGGTCTGGTGCTTTACTCACTGCGCCACCTAGCTGCCTCCAAGATGATTTTTAATCTCAGATTATAAATGTTTTGGGTGAAGATGAGTGGAGCGCTAAGGAAAGCCACTGAAAACCAAGGTTATATCCGACCTTGCATGAAGGAGGCTTTGCTCTTGGCTACCAACTTCTAAAGAGGATGTTTCATCCACATGGCCACCATTGTCCCTGTTTATATCTCAGCACCACCCTGGACTTTTTGAAGGAAGGACTCACTTCCCTCTCTCAACATATACACAATCTTGCATGCAGTTGGACTGTCTCGAAGATTGTACCACCCTGCTCCCAACTATTCTGGGGAAAAAAATCCCTGGTTAAAGATTCATGTAGTCAAATGAAAAGAGAAATGATTAGAAAGTCTGAAAACTGGATAACATTTCCTGCTTCCTCTCTAAGAGTAGTTGTAGTTCTCTAAGTAGTATCACTGGGCCTTTTCTATACCTACCTTGTGATTCTGTCAGTATGGGGAACTGCCAACGAAGAATCTCCCTTTACTAAGAAAGATCTGAAACTACTCCGACTTTTATAATCTTGGAGAATTGCTTGGGGACATTGGGAGGCTGAGTGACTTAGCCAGGCAGTGACTGCCTGAAAGTGTCCACCCCCTGGCTTCCCTCTTTTCTTCAGGTCTCAGCTCAAGACCGTCCTTCAGAAAGAGCCCTTTTTCAGTCCTCTCTAATCTTAGTGCCTTCCCTCTCTTAAGATTTTCTGCAATTAATTCTGGCTGTATCTTGTTTGTACAGAGTTGCTGGTATAGTGTCTTACCCCTCCACCCCCACCCCTCTGAGCATCTATAAAGTAGGGACTGTTTTTCCCTTACTGTAGCACAGTGTCTGGCACATGGTAGGCACTTAATAGATATCCCTTGACGAATTATTGATTTGTCAGGAGTGGGACTTGAACCCAAATCTGCTCTCAAGGCTAGGTCTCTACCCACTGAGTTGCATGAGTTACTTTGAAAGTCTCCATAAAAAAGTTAACACAGATGTTTCAGGCCCAACAGCTACAGACTCTGAGAGTCATTTGCACATTTTGCAGGTCAGACAGCCTGGTGAAATCTGAGGCTGATGGGAATATGGGTTACATAAATTGCCTTGATCCAGGAACACCAAAATAATCCAAGAACAATGATTTTTGTCCTCTGTTCTCTTAACCTGATCTAAAAGGAGATCTTAGAAGGAAATAAAGAAGTCTCTGTTCTGTGTAAATGCTTTTCTTCCTTTTTTTTTTTGCTCCAAAGTATATGAATGTCCCTGTGATATTCAAAAGTATTAAATCTGAGTTTCAAAATGCCTATTCCCAGTCAGCTAACCCCTCACAAGTCCTTAAATCTTATTAATAGTTCTGTGATATCATCAGCTGCTTTCTCAGAAATAGACGCAATTGTTCCTACCTGATGTAATTGAGACTATAAACCAAATTATTCGTTTATGTTATTGGTACCTACATGAATAGTTTTGCAATCTGCATTTTGAGATCAGATTGTCACCAAAGGAGATGGGTCTTTATTCAGCTGAATTTTTTTTTTGTTGTTAAACATTGTTATTTAATCTAAGTAATGAAAAAATGCTCCTTGGGTTCATTACAAAACTTATTATAATTAGAATAACAAAGTCCTTCATGATTTCCAGAGCACTTTCTTCACAATAACACTGTGATGTAAGAAAGCATTATTATTCAGTGTTACTCTTGCTGTTCCATAGATGAAGAAACTAAGGTTTACATAGATTAAAGAATCTTGCCTGAAGTCCTACAGGTAATAAACTAGGATGTAAAGCCTTGTCATTTAATAGCTAGCATTTATGTAATACTTTAAAGTTTACGAAGCACTCCCTGCATATTTGTTCCTCAGAACAACCCTGTGAGCTAGGTGCTGTTATTATCTCCGTTTTACAGATGACGAGACCGAGGCAAGCAGAGGTTAATTGACTTGCCTAAATTCACAAAGCTAGTAAGTATCTGAGGCAGAATTTGAACCCGCATCTACCTTACTCCAGACATAATGTTCAATCCACTTAACCACCTACATTTGACAGCTAGTACTTAATTTCTTTATTTTCTACATTTTCTACATACTACATGATTTTTTTTCCTACTTCTCTCCCTTCATTGTCCACCTCCCCTAAAACACACAGTAGGTCTTTTGCTTGATCTAATCAGTGCAATGCTGAGAGCATAAGATTTGAAATCTGCAGACATGGCTTCAAATCCTAGCTGGGCTTCCAGCATGACCTCATGCTCAGCTTTCTCATCTGTAAAATGAAAGGGCAATTCTAAGGATTCTCCAAGATCCCTTCTTGCTGCTAATTATAATGCTACTTTTTCCTATTCCTTGTCCTTTTTTTCTCTTTTTTAGTTTCTCCTCTACTTCCCTACAGCAGCATAATACTACAGTGCTAAATTTTTTGATGTTGGAAATTCAATATAGTACACCATAAACTTGATACATAACTAATAAATAAAATAAAAATTAAAAAAGATAAATCATGTAAAGAGCATTGAAGCTTACTGAATTTAGAAGAAAAATATTATATAAAATAACAAGATATTTCCAGAACTTTTATCCTGCTTATCAAAATGTCCAGAAGAAAAAGAAACTTCAAGTAGTGACCAGGGATGCTCTGTCTTTCACTGAAAGGAATCTCATTGACAAAATGGTTGTCTTTTTTTAGTGAGTTCTTTGATTCAGAAAACTGTTGGGAGATGTCAGAGTTGGTTCATTTCAATTAGAGGTACAGGCAGACAATCTAGAAATACTTCCCTTCCACATGTTCGTCTTCTTTAGGAAACTGAATAACTTATGGGGATCCAATAATGATCTTCCCTTTGGGACTGTATTTACCTGTAACCTAGGTTAATAATAGATTCGAGGTTTTGCTTACAGATTCCAGAGAGACTGAAGGAGAGGACATGACATCCTGTACTTCCAGAAAAATTATTCCTTAAAATTTATGGGAGTGTGACCATGCAAATCAAGGATCAGTGACTTGAGTCACGTAGGAAACTTCAAGTATGGTACTGTCTCACCAGTGACTTAGTAGCTAAGTCCTAGAGTTCCCTGGGGCACATAGAGGTTTGTATGATCATAGCTTTAGACCTTGGAAGTCATTGAGTCCACCTTCCCCCTTTTCTAGTGAAGAAACTGAGACCCAATTAGATTGTATGCTCCTTGAGGGCAGGAACTGTTTTTTCCCTCTATTTTTGTCTCCAGGATTTAACACAATGCCTGGCACGCCCATATCTTAGGCCCTTAATAAATGTTTATTAAATTGAATTGAATTAAATTAAATTGAATTGAAGTCCCTTGCCTAAGATTAGTCAATTAGCATACATCAGATGGATTTAAACTCATACCTTGCTAACTTCCAAGGTCAGTATGCTATTGACTTATCCTATTTCCTCTATCCAAATGTGAAAGAGCCAGAACCTAGTCATTTCTTTGTGTCACATTTTAAATAACAATGAATGTGTGTGTGTGTGTGTGTGTGTGTGTGTGTGTGTGTGTGCGCGCGTGCGTGTGTGTGTGTGTATGTGTGTTTTGGCAGGGCAATTGGGGTTAAGTGACTTGCTCAGGGTCACATAGCTAGTACTTGTGTCAAGTGTCTGAGGTCGAATTTGAACTCAGGTTCTCCTGACTCCAGGGCTGGTGCTTTACTCACTTTGCCACCTAGCTGCCCCGCAATGAACTGTTTTTAAACTCTTTTTATTGGTCTGTTTATTTCCACTGATTTCTGCAAGAACTCCTCATAAGTTGCCCGGTGGTCATCAGATACATAAACATGAAGCACTGTCTTTGTTGGATCATTGGACCATAGCTGGAGGTCTATCTAGTCTAACTCACTTTTGTTACAGAGGAGGATGCTGAGGTCAGGAAGATGCAATGAAGTTCCTACTCATGCAGGTAGTAGGCATCAGAGGCATGATTTCAACCCAGGTTCTCTGATTCCAGTCAATCAATAAACATAAATTATGTGCCTACTGTGTGCTAGGCATAGGGCTAAGCACTGGGGATACAAAAAAAGCCAAAAGATAATTCCTGCCCTCAAAAAACTTACAATCTACTATTCCAGAGCTGGTGTTTCCATTCTAAATTTGTTAGTTTTATCTTGGCAGGATGTGTTCTCTTTACTTTCTTAATTTATACAACAGAGGTCCTGCGTTCTTCTCCATAAATATCAATGTCTCCCTTTACCCTGACTGTGCCAGCTCTCCTACATCAGCATGACAACTTGGCAAAAATCAGGAGCTGTAGTCTCAGCTTAGGGCTGCCAGTTGTAAGCTAAAGATTCCACCGATTGTTTAGTGCCCTCATTTCAAAGATGGCAAAACAACATCGTCAACTTGCAGAATTACATCCATTGGCAGTGGCAGTTTTTATGAGGAGGATTAAATGCGGTCATTCAGTGGCTTTCAAACTTCAGCTTTACATGGAGTGCTTTGACAGGAAATATCTTGCCTAATAGTTTATTCCCCAATAAAAACTTGGCTATTCGAATCATGTTAAAAAGAGGTTACTACTGTTTTGTCGATAAGAAAATCTGAATGGCTGGATTATTATTATGATTTTTTTAAACCAGTCCTCTTTCCGTCTTACTAACATTCATTTGTTATTAAAAGTTAAGTGTGCAAGCTTCATTATTCAGCACTTGCCATGTGCCAGGTATATACTAAGCAGTAGGGATACCCACTCCCCCCACAAAAGGCAAAAAAAAATAGTCCTTGATTGCAAGGAACTCACATTCTAAAGTGAGAGACAATATGCAAATTACTATGTGTAAATAAGAGACATATTCCATTAATTGGAGATAATCCCAGAGGGAAGGCACCAGGATCAAAAGGCCTGGGAAAGAGAAATTTAAGCTCACTACACTCACCAAACTAACCAAACCAGACTGAGGATACCATAAAAAGTTGCCTCTATTTCCCACCAATGTTGCCAGCATTTTTTAAAGCTTATTTTACTCCTTAATTTTTATTGTCTGTTCATGGATTTGGGATTAAGTACCAGGCTTTATTTACCTAGTTTGTCCCTGTACCACCCTACAGGTGATGTTACTTTACAAGGTCCGGTGTTCATTAGAGAGCCGAGCAACAGCATTTTCCCGGTTGGTTCCGAGGAGAAAAAAATTACTTTGAATTGTGAAGCCAAAGGCAACCCTTCACCTCATTACAGGTACAGTACTCAGTTTTGAACATCTGCGTCAGTAAAACACTCATAGTTTAAACTGTGATTGGACATTTTTGGAGTATATCAAAGCATGGCATGTCTGTGGTTGCCTATGTTTGTCTGTGATGCTGTAGCTTGGCTTGGGATGATTCTGTGTCTTTGCCAGTGAATGTCACTGGAACCTAAACCAATGTATAAAATTCTGATTTAAGCCAAAGCTCCATTTGAGGGAGTATTCCATGTACAAAAGGAGTCATGATAGCATGCCTCTGAATCCCCTGGTACATTTACAGTATGATATTTTTTTTAATGTGATTCACACTCTGGGTTTCAGAAATGAATCTATTGTGAACAGGGAAAGATGCCTATATTAATCTTTCCCCACTGAACATCCCTCGGGCCCTTTAACTTCCAATCTAAATGGCACAGGGAAGTGGGCTTGTATTTGGCTAAAGGAAACTGGAACAGTGTTTACCAAGCAAAGTTTAGTTATTAATGAAGGAATCTTTGAGGATCTGGGGAGCTCAGAGGAAGTCTGATTGATGTTCATGGTATTTTCTTCATCTTCTGTGTCCCTAACTTTAATTTTTTTAGCATTATTAATCTCCATCACTTTATTTTTTTATTTTTTTATTCTTTAATATATTTAGTTTTCAGTGTTAATTTTCACAGGAGTTCGAATTACAAATTTTTCTCCCCATTTCTACCCTCTCCCCCACTCCAAGATGGCATATACTCTGGTTGTCCTGTTCCCCAGTCAGCTCTCCCTTCTGTCACCCCACTCCCCTCCCATCCCCTTTTCCCTTT
>CM053624.1:347995740-348057629 GCA_028646595.1 Phalanger gymnotis
AGCATCCTTATAAACTCAGAGACAGCTTATTAGAGCTCACATTCTTCCTGTACTTTTTCTCATTTCTTTATAAGATGTGTTGATGCAGGCCAGTAATATCCACACTCCTTTTGCCCAGAGATGGGAATGGGTAAGGGCAGCTCATGAGAAGCAGATAGAGGCAGTAGTTTCAACTGAATAAATAAGAGTGATGCAATTGCTTGTTATCCATTAATACACCCTTGTGGTTAGTCTTATCTGCAGTTGTATGTTTTTTCAGAGGCATCAGCTCTCTTCATCTGTCTTTGTGTAAAATTTTACAGACCCTAAAATCGATGGGCCATATAGCAGTGGTCAGGCAGTTATTGTCTAGAGAGAACTGAGCTTCTCTGGAAGCAGTTACCATGTAACCTCATTTCCCTAGTCAAGAAAAAAGGCAGGAACCTAGAAGGTGGCAGCGATATCTTGTTAACGTTTTGTTTTGGAGAATCCTGGTTTGTTTATGTTATTCATTAAATCTCATAGTTTGCTTCAGGTGAGTATGGCTGCCTCTGTTGTTTAATACACCAAACCTAAAGCAGCATATGAGTACAATGATCATTTCCTGTAAGGGGAATGTTCTTTAAAGAGGATTATTTCTCAAGGGAAAAGTTCTGGGATATAATTAGTTAGATCTCCTTTATTTTGTTTTGTTTTTGTTTTTTGGCAGGGCAGTTAGGGTTAAGTTACTTGCCCAAGGTCACACTGGATTTGAACTCAGGTCCTCCTGACTCCAGAGCTGGTGCTCTACTCACTGTACCACCTAGCTGCCCCATGTTAGATCTCCTTTAGAAGAGAAATAGGGAACCAAGGAGTCTAGTGCTAAATACATACATACATACAGACATATACACATACATACATATGTGTGTATGTATGTATAGGTGCACATTCATATTTTAATATAATGTATTTCATTTGAGAGATTTCAGGTGTAGATTAGCTTATTTAAAGTACTTTAGAAGATTTCAGTGGCCTAAGTGAATTGAACCACTATTTTGTTTTCTTAGGTGTAATGTAATTAAAGTTTATTTGGTTCATTACCTAGCCTTAGCAGACTACCAGTAATAAAATAAGAGACCCAGTTTTGTTATCATCTCTTCATTAAAACTAAAGAGCAGCTAGGTGGCACAGTGGATAGAGTGTCAGGCCCTAGAATCCCTGAATTCAAATCTGGTTTCAGACACTTACTAGTGTGACCCTGGGAAAGTCACTTAACCTTGTTGTAATGGTAAGAAAGGTAGGAATTTTTTTTTACATTTTTCTCTTTTGGAATGCTAAGGTAATCAAGTACCTTTGAGTCTTGCCTTTTAAATGTAATGGCAAGCAAAGTGGGACTTTTTGCTGTTTTCAGTTTGAGTGCTTTTCAGCACTGAGGTAATCAAGTGCCTTTGATGAGGCTTGCTTTTGTTTCAATCAGGAGTCTTTGATTGAATCAAGAGTCTGATGACCTGCTTAAGGAAAAAGAAAGCCTAGTTCACATGGGTTTGAGTAGCATGCTTGTGATGCCCTCTGACCCTGAGAAGGCTATATATGATTTGAGGTTGGCGTTTTGTTTTGGGGCTCTCGCTCAACTGGAAGAGTGTCATGTAATTTGACTAGAGGAGACTCTGGGTAGCCATCATGGAGCCCCCTGGGTTTGAAAAACCCAGATGTTTTTTTCTCTCTGGTAACTGTTTATGTATTGCTTGGACAGATAGCTAGAAGACTGTCTGCTGATTTGTGTTATTTTGCTCCGTTTATATAATATATTCTTGTAATATATGTTTGCATTTGCTCTGAAGTTCAGGGTGATGGCTTTTCCCCCTGAACTAAATGAATGGTATATGTATGTTTAATTAGTGAGACTGTTAACCCCTTAAAGTTGCTTTCCTTAGAAAAGCAGTTCAAAGAGCCTGTGCTAGCAGCCCTCCTGTGTGCTGGTGTTATTGGTCTTACACAGCCACAGTAGTGACAAGCAACATTGTTGTTACACATATTTGGCTTAGTTTCCTCATCTGTAAAATGAGGTAGAGAAGGATATGGCAAAGCACTCGAGTATCTTTGCCAAGAAAGCCCCAAATGGACTCACAAAGAGTTGGACAAGATTGAAATGTTTGAATAACAACAAAACTTCACCAAAACTAGCACAAACTTGGCTTTATTTGTAACGTACCTTTCCAGGGCAGTCCTTTTTTTTTTTTCTGACTGTTGAACAGTGAACAATTCACCTGTGGTATTATAATAATCGGAATGGCTTTGTCCTCTGTTCTGCTCAAGCTAAATGCTTAAAAAATGTATCAATGACTGAGAAAAGGAGACTGCAATAAAAACCATTAGACTAACGCATTTTCAGCAGCATCACAATTTAACTCATTTATATCTCCAGTAATTATTGCTGAAGCCTAACTAGCTATTTTTGGATAAAGTATTGAATACGCAAATGCAGGCATTCATTCTTTCAAAGGCTGTAATTATTCTCATCACTTTAGTAAACATATTAACAAACATACCATTGAACACAAATGCATTTGCTTATTAATTTGAAAGCAGCATCTGAAACCACAAATTGCTTCTTTGATTAAATTCTAGAGGTTTTAGTCCAAGTCCAGATATAGTATCGTATTTTTATTTAACCTGTTTTTATAGATGTATAGTTTCCTAAATATGTATGTGGCTTTTTTTCTCCTTTGACTATGTTCAGCATGGATTAACAAAATAAAATTCTATCCTATCTTCACTCCCACCTCTTGAGTAATCACATATTTTTCTTAAAAAAAAAACAGTGTAAATTTAATAATTTGCTATGAACAAGATTTGCTTATTCTACTTAAAAGCAATCTGTTATCTAGGATATTCCCAAAGCCTCTGTGTCCTTCTGTCTCTATGCATTAACCCTTGGTAGTCTCACTTACTCTATATGTTCAGCTGTCTCACTCTGAAAATACAATCAATTAATACCTCCATTTCATCATCATCCAACCTGAGCTCATTATTTCCCCCCAAATTTGTCTTTCTTCCAGATTTCATTTTTTACATCTCTCTCACCACCTTTTCTTATATGCTAATGCTGCAAAGAGTGTGTGCTGGCACACCCTGGGAGGAAGATTGCACTGAACCTTCCCATGTCTGTTTGAAGGGAGGCCTATTTGTACATAAAATGTTCTTGTACTGGGACAGTGGAGGGCTATGAGACACATCTTCTCTCTCTCTCTCTCTCTCTCTCTCTCCTACTAAGGGACCTCTTTTTTTCTGAATCTATTTCTGCCTCTATATCTATCTATCTGGGACAGCTAGGTGGCGCAGTGAGTAGAGCACCGGCCTTGGAGTCAGGAGGACCTGAGTTCAAATTTGGCCTCAGACACTTGACACACTTACTGGCTGTGTCACCTTGGGCAAATCCCCAATTGCCCTGCCTTCCCCCTGCAAAAAAGATGTAAAATGTATATCTGTCTATCCATCTGTCTGTCTGTCTGTCTTTCTATCTGTCTGTCTATCTAGCTATCTAAGACAGGTTCAGTCCCAGGGGAACCTGGCCCTGGAGAAGAATCGGGCTCTTTTTTTCTCAGGCTCTCTGGCTCTTTACATTCTAACACCAGGAGAATCCTTTAGAAGCTTAGCTTTGGCTCCTGGTTGGGTCTCTCCTAATATGCATCATATCTAGTGAATAACAAATAAAGTCTAAGGCAACTATCTATTTTTTACACACAGAATTCTAAGTACACACTGACAAAATTTAAGGAAGCAACACTAAGTTATGAACACTGTTTTACTCTCTTGGATGTTAAGATTTAAAATATCAAAAGCATGAGGCATTTTGTAGGACTAATGAATTGGGATTTCATCCTTGCCTTGGCTCTCCACTGTCTCCCTTCAGGTCCATATCCTGTGGCAAGCAAGCCCTAAGGTTGAACCTCTTGATTGTGGAGATCTTCCCTCAGAAGTTCCTGAGTAGCTACAGGGGACTTCTCCTGACCTGTTGTTTTTGTTGTTTATTTGTTCAGTCATGTCCGCTTCTGTTGTCCACTATCTCTCAAAAGTCTGTCCAGGCTCCTATTCATTGCTTCCAGGACACTATCTATCCAACTAATTCTCTGCTGTCTCCTTTTCCTTTTACCCTCAATCTTTCTCAATATCAGGATCTTCTCCAGTGAGTCCCATCTTCTCATTTGGTCAAAGTACTTAAGCTTCAGCTTCATTATTTGTCCTTTCAATGAGTATTCTGGATTCATTTCTTTAAGCATTGACCGATTTGATCTTGCTGCCAAAGGGCCTCTCAAAAGTCTTCTCCGGCACCACAATTCAAAAGTGTTGATTCTGCTCAGCTTTCCCTTCAGTCCAACTCTCACAGCCATACATTGTTTCTGGAAAAAGCACAGCTTTGACTTTATGGACCTTCATCAGCAAGGTGATGTCTCCACTTTTTAGTTTGTTGTCTAGATTTGCCATAGCTTTCCTTCCAAAGAGCAAGCATCTTTTAATTTCCTAGCTGCAGTTGCCATCTGCTATGATCGTTGAGCCCTATAAAAAAATGTTTCACTGCTTCCATTTCTTCTCTCTATTTGCCAGGCAGTGATCAGACCAGTTGACAAGATCTTAGGTTTTGCGTGTTTGTTTTCTTTTGTTTGTTTGTTTGTTGTAACATTAAGCTTCAAGTCAGCTTTTATACTCTCCTCTTTCACCCTCATAAAGAGGCTTCCTAGTTGTTTTTTTTTTTTCCCTAGGTATTCACTATCAGTGATATTGCTTTCATATTTGAGATTGCTGATATTTCTTCTAGCAACCTTAATTCTGGATATTGCTTTATCCATCTTGGCATTTCACATGATGTACTCTGCATATAAGTTAAATAAGTAAGATGACAATACGTAGGCTTGTCATACTCCTTTTCCAATCTTAAATCAATCAGTTGTTCCATGTTTGGTTCTTCAAGTTTTTCAGGAGATAAATAAGATGATCTGATATTCCCACCTCTTTAAGGACTTTCCAAAAGGTTGTAGTTCACTCAATGAAGCAGAGGGTTTTGTTTTGTTTTTGTTGTTGCTGGGTTTTTTTTTTAACTGGAATTTCCTTGTTTTCTGTACAGACTTGTACGTGTTGGCAATGTGGTCTCTAGTTTCTCTGCCTCTTTGAATATCAGCTTAACCTTCTAGTAATTCTCGGTTCACATATTGCCCAAGTCTAGTTTGCAGAATCTTAAGCATAACCCTGCTTGCTGGTGTATGAAATGAGTTCAGTTGTTCAAAAATTTGAACATTCTTAGGCATTGTTCTTCTTCAGGATTGGGACATAAACTGATATTTTCCAGTCTAGTGGCCACTGTTGAGTTTTCCACATTTTTTGGCATATTGAATGTAGCATTTTAATGGCATCATCTTCCAAAATTTTAAATAACTTAGCAGAAATTCCATCACCTCTGCTAGCCTTATTGTTAACAATGCTTCCTAAGGCCCTGTTGACTTAATTCTCCAGGAAGGCTGGCTCTAGATCAGTATCCACACGATCATGGTTATCAGTGATACACAATCAATCAAACAATCAATTAATCATCATTTGTTAAGTGACCATTGTGTGGCAGGTACCGAGGAACCAAAGAACTCTCCAACTCCCTATGTAGCCACTCCTGAAAACTCTACATCTCAGAATCATTGCTTATTCAGCTCTGATCAGGGAAGAAAATTCAAAAGCAAAAAAGATAGCCTGAGAGGCCCAGGCTTCATCTCATCCAGCTAAGGTTTGGCTTTAGATATCATGTGTCAGCAGGAGCAGCAATGATGCCTGCTTATCTTTCTGAGCTCCACTCTTCTTCACAGGAAGTGTGTGTGTGTGTGTGTGTGTGTGTGTGTGTGTGTGTGTATGCATGTGCTCGTGAGCTCGAGCGACAGAGAGAGAGACAGAGACAGAGAGAGAGACAGAGACAGAGACACACAGAGAGATGGGAGAGAGATACACAGAGAGAATTCACATGTTTTTGAGAGAGAAAGAAAAAGGGCTGAAGCAATCTCTCCATTTAAACTGATTCAAGGCCTTGACTTCACTGTTATCAGTGATGAGGGATTAACAGCCATCCACGGTTTACTGTGTCATATGAAGGTGACCATGTTTCCCCAGGTTTCTCTAGGTCACAAGCTCCGCATGCTGTGGGGTATATTCCAACCACAGCTGACCAGAGAGTACATAGTTGTTTGTATGTTGCTGCCATCATTAGATCTTGAATCCTTTTGAGCTTCTTTGAATCCCCAGTGCTGAGCACAGTGCTTGACACATAGTAGGTGCTTAATAAATGCTAATTGGCTGATTAACTAACAGCAGGGGACATCTCCTATTTAAACTTTCTACTTTGTAATTTCCTGGCACAATGTAGCATAACATCAACAGGCACTTAATAAATGGACTGCTTTATTTTTTGTCTTTGTATATTCCAGTGCCTAGCAAAGCTGGAGCTAAAAGTTGTTTGTTCACCCATTGTATTACATTCCCCAAATTTTTCATCTCTTATGAAAACACGGATTTTCTACTTGGTATATACACAAGTATTATGATGGGTTGTCATTAGGGGTTGCCTGAAGTGTGAGTAGAAGACTTTAGAGCCTAATTTCAGGTTCTCTTGTTGCCACCTCTGAAGACATATTCTCTATACTAATAGTAGTCATGGCTCCATTTATCCTAAGCCCTTTTTCCTGACAGAATATGCCTTTTTGTATCCAGAGCTATTTAGGATGATCCAAAAGTTTTGATTTTCAAGCTCAGTTGAAGTCTAGGGATGAAAATTGATGTATGGTCTGTATGCAAAGATTAATAAGAAACAAAACTAATTAAAAGTGAAAGGTGCAAAATGAAAACTGCATGAAAGCCAATGGTTTTGAATGTTGGGAATCAGTAATCATCTCTCCCTTCTTAAAACAAATCATTCTTCTTTCTGTAGGATGAGACTTTGTGTAAGATTGACTGCAAATTAATAAAACTATTCATAAATGGTTACAACATGACCATTATACTAAGGTACTTCATCTGGAGATATTTAACATTGAAGTAAAATGACAAGGTTAAACTCATCTTAGTGACACAGTGTAAATGTTGTATGATTGAAACAGTAGTCCATATGTGCCTCCAGTTGAGATTTCTTACAGTCTTGTATTTTATGTCTTTTCAATGCAGTCGAGGTAGGTACTCTCCATTTTATCCATTGTTTTTCAGTTTCCATATATTAGAACATTTTATTCTAAGGCTTTCCTTTGTGTCCATTGAAAACAGAAAATAGCAGTAAAATTCCTTACTGAAGAATGGAAATTTTACTACTTATAAAGGATAGTCAGTCACTCCTCCCCTGTCCCATCCCTAGTCAGCGTGTGTGTGTACATATACGTAAAAACACACACTTCAAGGAAAAGACCTGGAATTTTAAAATATCTTTACGTGATACTCTGTGTTTTCCAGATACATATTAAAACAATTTGTATCATTCATTTTTTTAAGAAATTGAGTTACAATTTTTTTCCTCTCCTCCCCCTCATTGAGAAGGTAAGCTGTTCAATATAGCTTATACGTGTTCAGTCACATAAAACATAGCTTCATATTAGTCAGACTGTAAAAGATAACGCAAACCAAAAAGCAACAAAGAAAAGTTAAAGAAATTTTTTTTGAAAGTGTGCTTCAATCTGCATTCAGACTCCATCAGTTCTTTCTCTGGAAATGGATAGAATTTTTCATCATAAGTTCTTCAGAACTGTCTTGGATCATTACGTTGCCGAGAGCAGCTAAGTCATTCACAGTTAATCACCCTTACAATATTGCTGTTACTATGCACAGTGTTCTCCTGGTTCTTCTCACTTCACTTTGCATCAGTTCATGTAAGTCTTTCCAGGTTTTTCTGAAAGCATCCTGTTTGTCATTTCTTATAGTATAATAATATTTTATCACATATACCACAATTTGTTCAACCATTTTCCAATTGATAGGTGTCCCCATAATTTCCAATTCTTTGCCACCACAAAAAGAGCTGCTATAAATATTTTTGTACATATAGGTACTTTTCACTTTTTTATTTTTTATTTTAATTTATTTATTTTTAATCTCTTTGGGATACAGACATACTAGTGATATTGTTGGGTTAATTGCATGGTTTCATATCCCTTTGGGCATAGTTCCAAATTGCTCTACAAAATGCTTGTGCCAGCTCGCAGCTCCACCAACAGTGCATTAGTGCCTCATCCCCTCCAATATTTGTCATTTTCCTTTTCTGTCATATTAGTCAGTCTGATAGGTGTGAGGTAGTATCTCAGAATTGTTTCAAATTGTATTTCTCTAATCAATAGCGATTTAAAGCATCTTTTAATATGACTATAGATAACTTTGATTAGTTCATTTGAAAACTGCCTGTTCATATCCTTTGACCATTTATCGATTTGAAAATAGCTCTTATATATATTTGACTCAGTTCTCTATATATTTGAGAAATGAGGCCTTTATCAGAGAAATTTGCTTTATTTTTTTACACAATTATGATTACTAATTTTGTATTTCCCTCCTTTCTATTCTTCCCCACCTTGTTTATCCTAATTTCTCTCTCCTTTCACCCTGTGCATCCTCAAAAGTATTTTGCTTCTGACTGCCACCTCTCCCAATCCACCCTCCCTTCTATCAGCCTCCTTGTATTTTATGTTTCCCCTCCTACTTTCCTGTAGGGTAAGATAAATTCCTATACCCAGCTGAATGTGTATGTTACTCCCTCTGAGCCAATTCCAAAAAAAGTAAGGTTCAAGTGTTTCCCCTACATCCCACATCTTCCCTTCCACTATAAAAGCTCTTTTCCACCTTGTTTATGTGAGATAATTTACCCATTCTACCTTTCTCTTTCTCTTTCTCCCAGGGCGTTCCTTTTTCTCAACCCTTGATTTTATTTTATTTTTAGATATTAACCCATCTTAATCAACTCACACCTGTGCCATCTATCTTTGCATAATCTTAAGTGCCCTAATGTGATAAAGTTCTTAGGAGTTAAAAGTGTCATCTTATGTTGGGATGTAAAGAGTTTAACCTTATTGAATCCCTTATGATTTCTATTTCCTCTTTACTTTTTTATCCTTCTCTTGAGTCTTTTATTTGAAAGTCAAAATTTCTATTCAGCTCTGGTCTTTTCATTGGAAATGCTGGAAAGTCCTCTATTTCATTGAAAATCCATTCCTTTCCCTGAAGGATTATTCTGGGTTGTGCTGGCCAGGTGATTCTTGGTTGTAATCCTAGCTTCTTTGCTTTGTGCAATTTCATATTCAAAGCCCCGTGATCCTTTAATATGGAAGCTACTAAATCTTGTGTCATTTTGACTGTGCTCTATGATATCTGAATTGTTCCTTTCTGGCTGCTTGCAGTATTATCTCCTTGACCTGAGAATTCAGAATTTTGGCTATAATATTCCTGGGAGTTTTCCTTTTGGGATATCTTTCAGGAGGTGAATCAATAGATTCTTTCAATTTCTATTTTACCTTCATTTCAAGTATATTTGACCGATATCCCTTGATAATTTTTTGAAAGATGATGTCTAGGCTCTTTTTTGTTCATCTTGGGTTTCAGGTAGCCCAATAACTCTTAAATTATTTTCCTTCTATGTATTTTCTAGGTCATTTGTTTTTCCATCAAGATAGTTCACACTTTCTTCTATTTTTTTTTCATTCTTTTGATGTTGGATTGTTTATGTCTCATGGAGTCATTAGCTTCCAGTTACCCAAGTCTAATTTTTGTTGTTGTTCCAACCCCCCCACCCCGAAATTTATTTTTTTTATTGTAGGTGGAGTAAGATAGCTGGACATGGTTTAGATGATTCCAATTTTTTGGCAGCATCTAAAGAATGATAGTCTGGAGCAAGTCGGATATAGACCTTCTTCTTTCCATCAGGCCAGATCAGTGTGTTGACAGCTTCTTTGCCCGCTTGATTTGATGCTTGTTGGCCTTGATGTCCACAGTGAAGACAAGGGTGTTGTTGTCCTCAGTCTTCTTCATTGCAGAATTAGTGGTCAAGGGAAACTTAATGATGAGATAGTGATCAAGCTTGTTTCTCCGAGGGGCACTCTTCCAAGCGTATTGGGGCTGTCTTCAAAGTCTTACTGTCTTGGGTCGCTGAAAGATAGGGGATGTTCAGGTCTTCTTTTTGTGTCTGTGGACACCCTTCAACCATCACCTTCTTGGCCCTCAAGGCGTTGGACTTAGCTTCTGTCTTGAGGGGGACAATGGCTTCCTTCTTTGCCTTCAGCACCATCTTGGAGGAAAGGCTCATTTACTTTTTAAGGAATTATTTTTAAGGAGCTCTTCTCCTCAGTGAATTTCTGTATATCTTTTACCATTTGGCAACTTAGTTTTTAAAGTTATTTTCTTTAGTATTTTTGTGCTTTGTTTACCAACATGTTAACTCTTTTTTTTCATGATTTTCTTAAATTACTCTCATTTCTTTTCCCGTTTTTCCCCTCTGCCTCTCTTATTTGACTTTTAAAATCCTTTTCAAGCTCTTTCAAAAATTCTTTTTGGGCCTGAGATCAATTCATATTTTTCTTTGAGACTTTAGATGTAACAGATTTGATTGTTGTCTTCTCCTGACTTTGTTTTGATCTTCCCTGTCACCATAGTAATTTTTTATGGTCAAGTTCTTTTTTGATTTTTTTTTTTGCTCATTGCCCCAACTATTTCTTGACTTTTAGCTTTATTTTAAAGTTAAGCTCTTCTCCTGAGGTAGAGGATGCACTGTCCCAAGCTTCAGGTATTTTTGTACACCTGTTTTCAGAGCTAGTTCTGGAGGTTTGTGAGTTTTCAGTTCTTCCAAGTTGCCCTGATCTAAGGAGAGGTGTGTTTACTACTCCTCTGGTCTGTGAGTGACCACAAGCACCATCTTCCACCCTGGAACTGTAACCGGGGTCCCTGCTCTTGTGCACTCATAAGTTCTGTGTGCTCCTCCCTCCCTCTTGAGACTGCCACCAGATCTGCATATAGGCAGAGGAAAGAGTCCTGTACCCAGTGCCAGGAAAAGGACCCCTGTAATCTCCCTCTGACCAGTTGTCTGATCCCCTTACCCTCTGTATGTTGAAAGCTCCAGAAGTCACTGCTAACAGTTCAGTTGCTCTCAACGCCTACTGCTGGTTTCCTAAGGCTCAACTGCTCTGGACTGTGCACCACTCTCATCAAGGTAGAATAGACCTTTCCTGCTGACCTTCTAAGGTGTTTTGGGCTTGAAAGTTATTTCACCCCCATCCTTTTGTGGGTTCTGCCACTCCAGAATCCATCTTGAGGTGTTATTTAAAGTTGTGTGGAGGGGACTTTGTGAAAGTTCAGGTGATTTCCTGCCTTTTCTCTGCCATCTTATCTCCACCCCTGAAAAGACCTGTCATGAAAGTGACAATACTTTACTCTTTACTTATTATGGTTTTTTAGGAACACTGCTAGGATGTGGTATTGGAAGCACTGTGGATGAAAATCAAATTTAAAAAAAACTGGAAAACTATAGCAATTCACAGGTTTTTGTGTAGATTCCATTAGAATCATTTATGATCCATCTCATAGCATGGCTTGACTAGTCAGGCATAGGCTTGACTAGATGGCTTCCGAGGTCCTCTCTAACTCTGAAATTCCATGATTCTCTGATTCTGATACTCATAGAAATAATCAATGCCTACTTAAACCCAGGAAGAATTGGAGATTTGATATACCTTATGGCAATGTCTTTATAGTATCTAAGGTTCCATGGAAATGTAACTTTTTTAATTTCAACTCAACTTTGACTTTCCTCCCCTCTCCGTCTGGTTCTGTGTGTAATAAGACATGGAGAAATACCTTAATCTGTCCATTAACGGTCTTATTTGTAAATATCATTAAGAAGAATAATAGTTTTGTCTGCTTAGTGAGAGACAGAAAATCAGATTGGGCTGGATATCATGAAAATACTCTTCTTAGTATCCAGTTTTTAAACCCACTATATTCCACTATTTTGATGTAACAGAAATGTACATTAAAGGGGGAAAATGATTGCTTCTTTTCCTAGGAAAATGAGCCTAAAATATTTTTAAGTATTGCTTTCACAGACCAGAGACAGTTATTGCCTGTGAAGAATAGCCAGAGATGATCTCCCTTAACAAATCTTTTCCATTTGGGTTCTTTAGTCAAGACTTTGGGATGAGAACATTTAGATATTAGCTGTTTCCTGAAATAAAGTAGTCTCTCTTATATTTTATGTTCTCTTAAATCATTCTGGCTATTAAACAGACAAGAGGAAATGTTTTTCGAATGTTTTTATGAGATGTTTACAATTTTCTGGATAGTCACTGTACTTTTATTATCAATCAGTTTAATACAAAAATGCCATTTTGAAATGAGACCATCAAATATGCTTATTCAAGTCATAAACATTCTCAATCAGGAGCCAAAGTCCTGATAACACATTCCCTTTGCACATAGAATGAAATACATGTTATAGATCATTCTCAAGTATGCTTGAAGCCTTTTCATCAAGGCACTCGGTCATGAGCAAAATTGACTAGGCCTTTATTCATTAGAATTAACTCTCTGTTTATTTAATGGGTAGTTGCTTTACTAACCAATGAACTCTTTGTAGGCCGAAAAAATTAATTCCACCCACTAGTGATGTAACTTGTTTTTTTGCCATTAATAGCCAGAATATAGCACATGGTCTGTAACTCCTGCAGCTTTTCTTTTCCTTGGCACAGGTACATAATTAAACAAATCAATCAACATGGCTCCCAAGTTCCTAATTTCATAGGTCACATCATTCATACTAGCACAACATAAGTGATGTGGTCTGCCCCATCCAAACGTTTAATAGTACTGCCTTCTCTGCCTTCCATCCTTCCTACAATGCCTCCTACTCTATCTTCTCCTGCTCCTCAATTCCTTTCCCCTACCTCCCTAAAGCTCAAAATAAACTGAAGAGATTGGAAGGTGGGAGGAACAATCTGGTGTTGTTTGTACTAGTTGAGAAGTATAGGAGCAGATTTATAGAAGTCAGAGGAAGAAAGAGTAACCCCCAGCAGTAAATGCTATTGCCACATACTTCAGAAGCTGCTCCAAAGCTATGTTGGCTTATTAAAGATCCTTGGTGTAGAAATGTCCTTAGGAGAATGATGAGGTTTGTTTTTGGTTTTTTTTTGTTTGTTTTGTTTTGTACTAAAATTGGCATTTATTTGCTGTTTTCCCCCTCACAGACAAATGACAGGAAAGCTACATTTGAGTCATCTGTTTAATATTTTATATTTTCCTAAGATAAAGATCCTGAAACAAAACTCAACCTTTTTAACACTAATATTTTTCCGATGATTCTATGTGGTAAAAAATCATGGGTCTCTGTCTCTCTCTGTCTTTCTCTCTGTCTGTCTCTGTCTCCTCTCTCTCTCTCTCTCTCTCCCTCTCTCTCTCTCTCTCTCTCTCTTTCTCTCTCTCTCTCTCTCTCTCTCTCTCTCTCTCTCTCTCTCTCTCTCTCTCTCTCTGGCAAGGCAATCAGGCTTAAGCGATTTGCCAAGGGTCACATGGCTAGCGAGTGCCAAGTGTCTGAGGCTGGATTTGAACTCAAATCCTCCTGACTCCAGGGCAAGTGCTCTCCAGATTACTATAATCTCCACAGAATCAAAACTGTGGATGACCCAAAGACAAGAGTGAGAAATTACAATAGTGCTAGTCAATAAGTGAATCTCTGTAATCAAAGATCTAGGCCCACAGAGGTGCCAAAAGGAGAAGTGGGGGGGGGTATTTCTCCCTCATTTTTGGTATTTCACATATTTCATCCTGGTCCTTATTATCAAGGATGATATTTTGTTTGCACTATAAGATCTAGGGGAAGATTACGTGCCTAGACAGCTATTCTTTTTTCAAATTATTTGTTTATTTTAACATGCTTTTCTTTTTAAATTTTGAGTTCCAGATTCTCTCTTATACTCCAACTCTTCCTCCACTCATTGAGAAGGCAAGCAAAGTGATATCAATTATATGTGTGAAATCATACAAGACACTGTTATATTAACAATATCATAAAAAGCACAAAAAATTAAGTGAGAAAATTATAATTCAATTTGCACTCAGTTTATCAGTTCTCACTCTAGAGGTGGATAGCAGTTTTTCTTCCTGAGTCCTTTGGAATTGAATCATTGGCTCATTTCTTATAGCACAATAATACTCCACAACCATAAAACACAACTTTTCCAGAGAACCCTCAGTTCTCAATTCTCTGTCACCACAAAATGAGTTCTTACAGACTTTTTTTGTCTATAGATTCTTTTCCTTTTTTCTTTGAGCTCTTTGGAATACAGACATAGGAGTGTTGTTTTTGGATCAAAAAGTGTGCACAGTTTTATAACACTTTGGGCATAGGGTGGTGGGACCAGTTCACAACTCCACCAACAGTATATTAGTTTACCTATTTTCATTGAACTCCTCTAGCATTTGTCATTTCTGATAGGTGTGAGTTTATCACCTCAGAGTTCTTTTAATCTGCATTTCTCTAATCAATAGTGATTTAAAGTATTTTTTCATATGAATATTGATAGCTTTCATTTCTTCTTCCCTCTGAATCAATCCCAATAAGAGTGAGTTTCAAGCACTGTCAAACACTGCCACTCATTTTCCTCTTCACTATAACAGCTCACCCTTGCATACCCCTTTTATGTGAAGAAATTTTCCCTATTCTATCTCTCCTTCCTTCTCTTGGTACGTCCCACTTTCTCAGCCTTTCATTATTATTATTATGTAGATCACTGCAATGTAATTGACGCACACTTACCCTCTGTTGATGCAGACGTCTAACTGCCCTAAGCATTGCAAAATTCTTAGGAGTTATCTTTCACTGTAGGAATGTAAATAGTTTAACTTTGTTGAATCCCTTATGATTACTTTCATGTTTACCATTTTTATATTTCTCTTGAGTCATATGTTTTAATATTGGATTTTCTATTCAGCTCTGGTGTTTTAATTTGAAATGCTTGAAAGTCCTCTATTTCATTAGATATCTATTTTTCTCCCTGAAGGATTAAATTCAGTTTTGCCAGGTAGGTGATTCTTGTTGTAATCCTAGTTCCTTTACCATCTGGAATAGCATATTCCAAATGCTCTGCTCCTGTACTGTGGAAGTTGCTACATCATGTATGATTCTGATTGTGGATCCAGAATATTTGAATTGTTTCTTTCTGGTTGCAATATTTTCTCCTTAACATGGGAGCTCTGTAATTTTTCTATAATTCCTGAGAGTTTTCCTTTTGGGATCTCTTGCAGGAGATAATTGGCAAATTCTTTCAATTTCTATTTTAACCTCTGGATGAAAGATATCAAGGCAGTTTACCTTGGTAATTTCTTGAAAGATGATGTTTAGGCTTTCTCTCTCTCTCTCTCTCTCTCTCTCTCTCTCTCTCTCTCTCTCTCTCTCTCTCTCTCTCTCTTTCTCTCTCTCTCTCTCTCTCTCTCTCTCTCTCCCTCTCTTTTTATTTTTTTTTTCATTATGGCTTTCAGGTAGTCTAGTAAGTCTTAAATTATTTCTCTTTGATCTATTTTCCAGATGAGTTGTTTTTCTGATGAGATATTCCACATTTTCTTCTATCTCTTCCCTTTTTTGAATTTGATTGATTTTTTTCTTCTTCTCTCATGGAGTCATTAACTTCCACTTATGTAGTTCTAATTTTTAAGGAATTCAATTTTTCAATGAATTTTTGTACCTCCTTTTCCATGTGGCCTATCTTTGTTTTTAAAGAGTTCTTTTTTAGTGAATTTTTGTGCTTCTTTTGCCTGGAGGCCAATTATGTTTTTCAAGGTTTTAATTTCTTCACTGTTTTGCATGTGTGAGCTTTTTTTTATGCCAAGCTATTTTCTTTTCATAATTTTCTTCTATCACTCTCTTTTCCCAATTTTTCCTCTACCAGATTTATCTTCTTTAACTTTCCTAGGAATTCTTTTTGGGCTTGGGTCCAATATTTATTTTTCTTTGAGACTTTTTAGCTATTTTTACATTGTTGCTTTCTGAATTTATGTTTTGGTGTTTCCCTGCCACCATAGTAGCATTTTATGTTCAAGTTCTTTTTTTTATTGTTTGCTCATTTTTTATCAAGCCTTTTTCTTGACTTTGAACTTTATGTTAAAATCATGCTCTGCTCACCTGTGGGAGGGAAGGCGCTGTCTCATGCTTCAGGCTTTTTTTTTTTTTTGTGCTTGCGCGCTGCCTCTTTTCAGAGCTAGTTCTGGAGATCTGAACATTTTCTGTGGTTCCAAGGTGGTGTGATGTAATGAGAGGTGTCATTACTGCTCTTCTGATCTGTACTCTGGGCTTTTTCCCAGAAAGGGCCCCTTGTCACCTGTAGTCAGAAGTGCTAGTGCTCTCCTTGACCCTGGAACTAAAACCAGGTCTCCTGGTTTCCTGCAACCATAAGCACTATTTCTCCTCTCTGCCTTGGAATTGCAATCCAACCCCTTGCTCCCTTTTGACCAAACACAAATGCCCCTCTCTACTCTGGAACTATGTATTGGCAGTAATGTTGCCAATCAATGCCAGCTGTACTTTGTGCCAACAAAGGGTCCCTTGTAATCCCTTTATGACTAATTGTTAAACCTCTTACTGTCTTTAGGCTGAGAGCTCCTGAAGCTACTGCTGCCACTGTCATGACTGCCTCCCTCACCCACTTTTGGTACTGCCACCCTACTCTCTGGACTGGCTCCCACCCTAGCCATCCTGTTGATGTCCTATGTTGTCTCATACTGGAAAAAAATGTCTCACACTGACTTTTTCTTGGCTCTGCAACTCCAAAAATTTGATTTGAGGAATTATTTTAAAGTTGTTTGAAGAGGAATATTGGGAGAATTTGGCTGGGTTGCTGCCCGTTCTCTTCTATCTTGTCTCTGTCCCTTCCCCACCCCTACAATTACTTTACTTTTCATAGATAAGAATGTCTCCCTTCTTTTCTCTTCATTTTAAGTAAAAATGACAACCAGTCTTATAGAGCAGCCAAAACAAAACAGCAAGAATACTTTTTTTAAAAAAACTGTATGCCTTTCAAGTTAATGACTCTTTAAACATTCCACTCTCATAGTATTGTTTGAAATTTTGCATTAGTGATTTTTCTCCTAATAGTTTTAAATTAATATAGATTTTATTAGAGTTATTGGATTCTCAGACTACATAAGGACCTCCATTTGCACAATTCCCAAAAAGCTATTTGTAAATCAATTTTGGAAAATTCAAATCACATTTAGAATTCCATTGTAGAGATTACATAATCATTTTACAACATTTATGGTTGTTCCTTTTGTTAGGATTCCCATGATAAGAACAATAATATAGATAACCTTTACCTTAAGATTTGTGAAAAAGTGCCTCAAAAATACTGTTCTTCTGAACAACCCTAGAAGGTAATTGCTCCTATTATCCCCTTGTACAGATGAGGAAACTGAAGCTGAGGGAAGTTAAGTGACTTGCCCAGGGTCACATAGCTAATAAGTGTTAAACCAAATTTGAACTCAAGTCTCTCTGGCAGCAAAGCCAGCTTGCTATGTACTTCACCACCCTAATACCATGGGACTTCTTGATTCTAAGTCCAGCAGTCTATCCACTATATCACGTAGCTAGAATCAAACTTTACCCCTGCTTAGTGAGTGGTAGCTTGTGTAGAAAGGATTTTTGTTTTGCTGAGGAGTGGGGTAAGGAACTGAATTTTCCACTACTGCATTCAAGCAACTTTCTAAGACTCTTAGGTTATAGAGCAGCTGTTGGCATGCTTCAGTACAGGGACTTTACTCCTCTCTGAGTTCCTTGTACCATTAACATTACAAGACTGTTCCCTCTAAGTTTCCTTCCCCCACAAAATAAAATAGAAAGAAAAAACACACATATGATTTATTCCCTGAAGGAGTTAGGCACCTGAAGAAGTTTATTAATCTACCCAGTCATTCCTCCTAGCAGTGGCAGAGCATTATTTCCAAAATAGTACCTGGTGGTTTAAAAGAGTTGACAATGTCTTAGAGAGGTGTGCTTATACAAACAAATTGAAATGGATTGTTGAACACTTATTTGTTTAATTCAACATGCTCAGCAGATCTGGATAAGTTAATCTTGGGAGAGAGGGGAAAAACCTGAAAAACTTAAAACTATTTTCCTCTGTCAGTGGCAGAATATTAGACATGAGTATCTCGATTGCTTTCCTCAAAGTCCACCTTACCTTTTGCCTCTTTACATATATCCTAAATGTTTAATATAGCCCCAGGGTAAAGTGCTCATGTATGGAGAAAATCTACTTGGAAAAAATGCCATTTCAAATTGACACTTGGCATTTGGGTACACTTTGAACATGTTCTGATTAAATACTTGAGTATCTCATAAAATTGCAGACTTTATGAAATATCTACCAATTCTTAAATATATAACGTGCTTAAAGATGGCTTGATAATGAAAACTTATCTTTCCTGATTTAAATATGAAAACAATGAAGACAGAAAAAGTTAAAAAAAATACGAAATTTATTTTACAGATGGCAGCTCAATGGAAGTGACATTGACCTAAGTATGGAATATCGTTATAAACTCAATGGAGGAAATCTTGTGGTAATTAATCCGAACAGAAATCGAGACACTGGTACTTATCAATGTTTTGCATCGAATTCTCTTGGAACAGTTGTCAGTAAAGAAGCAAAACTCCAGTTTGCCTGTAAGTTGAAACTCATAACCTATTGTAAGAAGAGTGATAGAGTATATATAGTATCTTCCATTTTTTGAGAAAAATGTATGGGGTATTAAACATGTGTCTACTCACTAATAAGTTGATAAGAAAAGAATATTGACAGTTACCCTAGAAAATATCATAAAACATCATAAAAAAGAATATTGACAATAACCCTGGATTATATCATAAACTATCATAAAGGTCTCATAAAATAGGGTCAAGGTAAAACTCTCTCTTCTTTGTCTTGCTGATTTGTTGAAATTGTGTTTATGAGCAATTAAGTTCAGTGCAACCAGTGTTATTAAGCAGCCACTATGTGTCAGAAAATGTTTCAGACACCAGGCATACCAAAACCAGAATCAGATAATTACCTTTCCCTCAAGCAACTTATACTTTATTGTAATTTAAAGGAATTCAAAGAAATTAAAACCAAGATACTAAGTATTCTCCTAGCTGTATTAGAAGACAGAGCAGTGTTTATGATCTGGTCAGGGAACAAGCCGAACAGGGGAGAAATTATTAGAGAACGATAAACACCTATATAGCAAAAGTGAGAAAATGTTTGGTGTAATTAAGGTTAGGAAAGCAGGAGAGAGAAAGATAGAAAAGACTGGTTTATTATAATGGTTCTTGGAAAGTGATTTCACTTATTTCTGAGAGATTATCCCCCATTTGTCTTAATATGACCATAAGATCCTTCTCTTTAGCACAAGTACAATTTTTTAACCTGTCGTGTTTTACCTAGCTATATGGTAGAAATGTTAAGAAGAGGACAAAGTTTTGAAGCAAAAGAAAGAGTTCTGTTTGGGATATATTTGTTTGAAATGTCTATTAGACATCTAGTTTGCAATATCCAGTAGACAGTTAGAGATGGACAGTGGAGATCAGGAGAGCCTCTAGGGCTGAGATATACAGATCTGGGAGTCACCTGCACAGTGATGATAATTAAATTAGTGATGACAATTAAATGCCTGGGAGATAAGGAGATCACACAGAGAGTATAGAGAGAAAAGAGAAGAGGTCCAGGACAGTCTTAGGATAAACCTACAATTAGTGGGCATAAAATGGCTTAAGAACCAGCAAAAGAGACTGAGAAAAAGCAGTCAGGTAGGTAGGAGGATAGCCAGTAGTTAAAAGCGTACGAAAACTCAGAGAGGAGCTAAACAGGCAGTTGAAGAGGGAGGTGCACATTGTCAAATGCTGCAGAAAAGTTGGGAGAGAAAATTTCAATTCAGTTGAATAAACATTTATTAAGCACCTTCTTTGTGACAGGGCAGCTAACCAGCACAGTGGATAGAGTACCAGAAATCAGGAAGACTCATCCTCCTGAGTTCAAATCCGCCCTCAGATACTTACTAGTTGTGTGACTTTGGGCAAGTCAGTTAACACTGTTGGTCTCAGTTTCCTTATCTGTAAAATAAACTGAAGAAAGAAATGTCAAACTTCTCCATTATCATTGCCAAGAAAACCCCAAATGGGATCATAAAGAGACTGACATAATTGAAAACAACTGAAAACCAAGAACTTTGTGCCAGGCATCATGCTAAGTGCTAGAAATATAAATAAGAAAAAGAGATAATTTCTGCCCTCAAAGAACTTATAATCTAATGGGGGAAAACAATATGCAAAAGGAAGCTGAAAATCAAGAGTTGAGAGAATGGGGGCATGCTTTTCCATGGAGCAGAAGACAAACAGCTGTTGATGGAGATGACAATTGGGAAAAGACTATTAGATGTGGTAACTGAGAGATCATTGTAACTTTTCAGAGGGTACATTCAATTGTATGATGAAGTAGAAAGCCAGATTGCAAAGGTCTAAGAAGAAAGTAATGAGACAGAAGAGAAAATAAATGTAAATAGATTTTTTCCCCAGCAATTTAACTGAGAAAGAGAGAAAAGGTTTAGCATGATATCTAGCAGAGATAGTAACATCTATTGAGATTTATTATTTTGTTAAAGAATGGAGAAGCCTAAACAGGGAAGGAATCAATGGATGGGGGGAAATTGGAAACTGGCGTGTGGAATAGTAGTCAAAGCACTTGTCTTACCAATCCAGATCTCAGAAAAGACACCAGAAGTTGTACTCAACAAAAACATTGCAGGTTTAAGTTTGCTTTTACAATTATCAGCAGTCTCCCTAATGGCCAATTAGTTAGTTACTGGCTTGTCCACAAAAACTAATCCATCAGTATGGTATGGAGGAAAGAAAATTGACCCTGGTGTCATTAGACCTCTGTTCAAATCCTACAAATGGTACTTACTGCTACTGTGGCCTTAGGCAAATGTCAGCCTCTGTGGGCTTCAGTTTCTTCGTCTGTAAAATGAGAGGGCTAGGCTAGGTGACCTGAAATCCTTTCCAGCTCCAAGTCTACAATTCTATGACCCAACCTACAGGAGATGCTTTGATAGGCCATTGAAAAATACCAAGGTAACCCTTTATAGCCTTTAAAAGTTTCTACTATCAACTAAAAGTTGATATGTAATAAGTATTTATTTGCATGAGATGCCGGATTCTCATTAAGTTGTACTGCAAAGCATTTTCTATTATTTCAATATTTTTCTTCATTATTTATGTCTTTAAAAGTCAATTAGCTTCCCTCAGTAGTGGGTAAACGTTGACTTTATAGCTTTGGAAAATTATGTTTATAGCCTTCTTAGCCTAATACATTGCACTCAGTGGTGTTAGGAAGGTTGAGCGGAATTAGTTGGAAAGAGACGATGACGTTTACACAAATGTTAAAATACCTAGGAGCCCAAGTCCTAGATTAGCTGGGTGTTACTGCAGAAAGAAAAATTACCAGGGCCTAATTAGCTAAATTGTTGTAGCATAATCAGTGAGAGCCTCTCTCGATGAGCAGCTCCAGGCAGTGTGATTTCTCATAACTTAGTAGTAAATTTCGTCTTTGAACATAAGTGACTTTGATGAAGTTCAAAGCCGTTCTGCTCTGATGATCTAAAAACATATTTTTCTTGAAAAACTTGATAAATTTTTAAATCATTTTCCCATTTATGCTTCATGACCAACAAAACTTTCATAGAATAGTCATACTTTTTGTTTAAATCAAATAGAAAATCTGGTTTTGATGAATCCAAAAGAATATAATGAAATGCTGCTATTGAAACCATGACTGTGCCTGAGCACTTTCTCAGACCATTGGTTTTATGCTTTAATGTAGGAACATACTAAATATATGGTTATGTGTTTTGTGCTACTGAAAAACTGGTTTGGTTAATGGGATCATTGAGGTTTGTTTTAATAGAGAAATGCTACAAGAGTAGTTTGCTCCAAAGGCTAACATGGAAAAACAACTCTCTGTCATTGTGTTCCTGAAGTTGGGATGATTGTCTAATTATCTGCCGCATTCCTACACATGTGATAGACTTGCTAATTTATAAAATATGCTTCAAGTGATTTGTAAATTTTGGACAATTATACAAAAACAGTTATTAGTCTCCTCCATATCTTTTATTCAAAGGAGTTCAGATAGAAAGACTAAGACAAGTCGCTCTTTTATGCTTAATGTTCCATGGACTATTGCACAGGTGAATATAATGATTGCTTTTCATAATTGAATGAAAGTATTGAGACACAAGGGTGTCTTCAGTAAGCTAAGCAAAAGCGTCTTTGGGATATTTCCAATAGCAGATAGGAGGGTAGGGATGATATGTACTTAACCATTTTGATTTCTTTGAGAGCTTTTCACTTCATGTTGTTTAGAGATTAAGAGTTTAATATGGTGATATCTAATATAAATAATAAATACTATTAGTGATAGGGGAGAAAGCATTCCCAGAGAATGGAGGTATAATGACAGCGAGGGAAAAAGGACTAGATCTTCTTGGTCGAAAGTGGAAACTGGAAAGGGGATCAAGGTCCATCATTGTGTGTCTATTTGAAGTCTTGTCCCTTCATGATATGCTTGTCTTATAACCTCTCCTTATACTAGGATTAAAATGAAGCTTTACCTAATCAATACCTCACTGCAGCTAAAAAAAAAACAGCAACTTATATTAGCCTTTAAACTAGAGGGCTTTTTTTGTTCTTCAATTCTGATGATTGTTAACTTGTTGCAATCTCCGTTGGCCTCAGTTGCCTCAGCTGCACAATGAAATACACACACACACACACATACCCCCATATGAGCTCTAAAATTTCTATCAGTTCTAAAAATTCTGTGGTTTTCTAACTGAGCATGGAAGATTAGACAAAATGTCAGAAGGCTAGATTGCTATCATCCCAAGGCTCAAACATACTGAGTTAACTGGGGAAAAAAAAATTAGTTCTTAGTGAAAATTTGTCCCAAAACTTACAGTGGATGATCCTCTGCTGTTATGATGCTTTGAGTCATTCCCCACCTCCTGGCAATCTCTGTCTCTCTGTCTCTGTCTCTGTCTCTGTCTCTGTCTCTCTCTCTCTGTCTCTCTGTCTCTCTCTGTCTCTCTCTCTCTCTCTCTCTCTCTCCATTCATTCATCTCTATTTATGTATTCATTCATTCATCTATCTATTTTTGAGTCTGACAGCTAAAAGACAAGTTTGGAGAGTGTGATTTTGTGAGGTGGTATAATTCACAATCTTTACCACCTCAAATCCATCCAAGATGTATAATCTAAAAGCATGACTCTGGGCTCTTATATGCCTCTACATGCTACACTTACTGAAAGCAAAGGTATTTTTCTAACCAGCGGATCTTTACTCCTCTGAAAGCCCCCAGAAATCCCTTTTCATTTTGTGAAATGCGAACCTTCACGTAGAAACAGACCTTATCAAATTGAGAGTATTTCTTTCACTCTTTTCTTTTCAATTGCTGTTTTTTTTTTACTTTGCATTGGTTCTAATTATGTTTTTACTTCAAAATGGCTTTATGGAGAAATGCTTTTCATCAGTTCTAGATCAAAATATTCAAACGAACTCATATGCAGTTTGTGGTTTTAGTTTTGTTGCCTACTGTATACCTAATAAGTTCAAATAGTTGAGGATAATGATCTAATTTGTGTACACGTAGAGAAATTTCTTTTTTTAATTTATTTTGGATCTATCTGTGGTTTCATTGGTATTGAAAATTAATTGGGAAAATCAAATTGATTTTAATTTGTTATTGATTTTACTCTGTACCACTGCCCACATTTTTGTAATTACATCATGTTTCATTTTTCTCAGTTAAGTTTTGAGATTTCAACTTTTCTGTAAATCATTCATTGTCTCTGAATCAAGTTTATAAGTTCAGTTCTGCTAATCACTATTCTATTATTGCCTAAAGGAAATCTGTTATTCTTGAAAGATGCAGGTGGACAGCAGGGAGTCTGGTCCACTATCTCTAAATTGTCCTTGAGATGGACTCAAACAGTGAACATTTCTTAGTGATGGGATGGATGAATAAGCTGTTGTTAGCCCCTCATTCCCAATTTTCAGCCATAGTGTCCCCCTTGCCTATAGTGCTACAAACTGTAATCTATCACAATTTTTTCCCCATCTATGATGTTGTCTTCTATTGCTCTAAAATCATAATCTTAAGGAGTTTTCCTGGGGCATAAGAGAGATTATGTGTCTTACTGAGCATCATACAACCAATTTATGACAGAAAGAGAACTTGCCCCCAGCTCTTCCTAACTGATGCAAATTCTAACCACATTCACTCTTACAAAATAACAAAACAAACAAATAAACAAAACCAAACAAACCTTCTTTGTTTTAGTTTAAAAATTCAAAATAGCTCTCTTTTTAGTATTACACCATTGACTTTACTATGAAGTATCTGCCATGAGAAATTGATTCCAAATCTTCCATACAGGATATTTTGGTTGAAAAAAACCCAAAGTGTAAAATTTTGAAGTACTACCCTCTTTGCTTGGGAAAAAAGGGGGACAGCCTGTCAGATAAAGGGGGTAAAGTGGCCATTCTTTCTGTTCAACACCAGCCAAGCTAATCTTTCAGTATACATGAGATCAAGGGGAAAAGAGATACCAGAGTGGAGATACAACAGATTCCCATCTGGCAGAAGTCTGGCTTCTCAGAAACTTGACTCATTCTTCAGGCTCACAACACAACACTCACCAGCGTAATGCAGCCCTTTGCCTATCTTCTATATGATTTTTCCCTATATCACTGTGATTTCATTATGGTATTGAGTATTGCTCAGGAGCATTCTAGTTTCATTTCTTTTAAAATAAGTAAAGCTCAGGAATCATCACTGCATTATTTTCTTTGATTTTTCTTCTCTCATTTATTTCAAGTACTTTTCTTTATTACTCTGTCCTTAGCTCATAACTTAAAGCTTCTTCTTTTAAGATATATTTTTATTGAGGCAGAACCAAGATGGCAGATCAGAGGCAGGAGCCCAGCTGAATTCTCCCAACATTTCTCTCCAAACAACTTTAAAATAGCAAGTCAAATCAAATTCTGGAGTGGCAAAGCAAGAAACAATTTTTTAGCCTAAGACAATGTAAAAGGTCAATGTAAGAGGTCTGTGACACCAGGGTTGGGGCCAGCCTGGAGGGTATCCGGCATGAGTGGTAGAACTTGAAAGTGGCTACAATAGCTACAGCAGCAATTTTAAAAGCTCTCAGCCTAGAGATTATAAGGGGATTGAACAAGTGGTCAGAAATTGATTGCAGGAAATCTTGTGCTGGTACTGGGTGTAGGATGGGCACTGTTTGGTAGCTCTGTTACTCATCAGCTGTGCTTGGTCACAGTTCTGGGTAGAGAGGAACACTTGTGGTGCATCCCAAGGTAGTAAGGGCCTTTGTTGCAGTTCCAGGTCAAAGAGCAGCACTAGCACTTGCAGCTACAGGGGTACATGGGATCTGACCAGAGTTGCACAGCCTAGGTGATGGCTAGCACTTGTGGCTACAGGGAAGCAGGAGCCCTTCCCAATTAAAGAACAGAGTGCAGGTAAGGAGATCTTGGACCACATCTTTCCCAAAATACCAACTTGAAAGCACCAAAAATGCGTAAACCTCCAGAACCAGCTCTTTAAACAGTAGCACAAAGAAATATGAAATGTGGGACAATGCCTCCTTATCCACAGATGAGCAAAGCACAACAATGTCAAGTTCAAAGGCAAGAAATAAGCTTGAAAAATGAGCAAACAACAACAACAACAAAGAACTTGGCCATAAAAAGATACTATAGTGTCAGGGAAGATCAAGAAACAAACCCAGAAGAAAACAACAGGAAAACAACTACAAGCAAAGCCTCAAAGAAAAATGTAAATCGGACAAAACCCCAAAATAATTCCTGGAAGAGTTAATGAAAGAGACAAGAGGTTAGAGAAAAAATGGGGAAAGAAATGAAGGTGATACAAGAAAACTATGAAAAGGAAATTAACAGCTTGTTACAAGAGGCACAAAACGTACTAAGGAATATAATACCTTAAAAAAAAAAGCAGAATTGGCCGAATATAATAGAGGCACAAAAAGTCTCTGAAGAAAATAATTCCTTAAAAACAGAATTGACCAAATTGGAAAAAAAAAGATGTACAGAATCTCATTGCAGAAAATAATTCCTAATAACTTAGAGTTGGGTTGGTGGAAGTTTTCATTGAGTCTCTACATGAGATATTGTAATGGCAAGCAAAGTGGGACTTTTTTGCTTGTTTTTTTCTTTTGGAATGCTTCTCGGCACTAAGGCAATCAAGTGCCTGTTATTGAGTCTTGCCTTTGTTTCAATACAGAGTCTTTGATTGAATCAAGAATCTTTGATGACCTGCTTAAGTCACAAGAAAGCCTAAGTCACATGAGTTTGAGTTACATGGTTGTGATGTCCTCTGACCCTGAAGAAGTGTATCTATACTCTGAGGTTAGCATTTTGATTTGGGGGCTTACTTACTGGAAGAGTGATCCTGTGATTTGACCAGACAAGACTTTGGATAGTTTTTAAGGAGCACTCTGGCTTTGAAAACCCAGATGTTGGTGCTTCCCTCTCTGGTGACTATGTATGTATTGCTATGGAGAGATGGTTAGAAGCCCTGTCTGCTTATTTGTGTTATTTGCTCTGTTCATATAATTCCTGCTTGTAATTTCTGTTTGTATTTTCTCTGAAGTTCAGGGTGCTGACTTTTTACTCTGAACTAAGTGAATGATATATGTATGTTTAATTAAAGTGAGGTTGTAAACCCCTTGAAGTTGCTTTCCTTAGAAAAGCAGATCAAAGAGACTGTGCTAGCAGCCATCCTGTGTTCTGTTGTTGTTGGTTTTGTTGTTGGTCTTACACACATCTACAGCAGCTGCTAGTAGCATTGTTGATATCCAGATATCCAGAAACAATAAAACAAAGTTAAAAAAAATAGAAGAAACCATGAACTACCTGATCAGGAAAATATCTGACCTGGAAATAGAGCATGGACAGAAATTTAAGAATTATTGGACCACCTGAATGCCAAGATCAAAAAAGAACCTAAACATAATATTTGAAGAAATTACAAAAGAAAACTGCCCTGCTATCTTAGCTCCAGAGAATAAAATAGAGATGGAAAGAATCCACCTATCACCTCCTGAAAGTGATCCCAAAACAAAAACTCCCAGGAATAAATGAGTCAAATTCTGGAGCTTTAATGTCATGGTGAAAATACTTCAAGCAACTGGGAAGAAACCATTTGGACCTGGTGGTATTATGGTAAGGATCATGCAAGATGTAGCAGCTTCCATAGTAAAGGAGCAAAAGGCTTAGAATATGACATTATGGAAGGTAAAGGAGTTAGGATTACAGTCAAGAATAACCTACCTAGGAAAAACAGTATAGTCCTTTAGGGGGTCAGGAGAATGGATATTTAATGAAATAGAGGACTTTCAAGCATTCTGGATAGAAAGAACAGAGCAGAACAGAAAATTTGACATTCAAACACTCAAGAGAAACATTAAAAAGGTAGAAGAGAAAGAGAAATCATAGTGGATTTAATAAGTTTGAACTGCTTACTTTTTTTGTAAGATGAAGATACATTTAACCTCTAAGAACTTTATCATTATTAAGGCAGTTAGACATAGACAGAGGACGTGGATAATTGGGATGATCATAAAAAATGAAGGGGTGAGAAATTGGGATGCAGTTGGAGAAGAGAAAAAAAGGGAGAGGTAGAATGGAGGAAATTATTTCACATAAAAGAGGTGTACAAGGAAGAACTTTTATATTGGAGGAGGAAGTGAGGGGGTGGCCTGCAGTGCTTGAACCTCATTCTCATAGAGAATTGGTTCAAAGAGGAAAGAAGAAATAGTCACATATATACACATACACCTCGCATATATATGCACATATACATATATATACACACACATATATACATACACACGTTTACATATGTATATATACACATACATAAATACACACTCAGTTGGGTATAGAGAACTATCTTACCCAATAGGGAAATGGAGAGAAAAGGGTTAAGAGATATGGAGGAGGTGATAAAAGGGAGGGTAGATTAAGGGAGGAAGTCATCAGAAGCAAAACAGACTTTTGGGATGGGAATGCATAAAAAGAATAAGAGGAAGAAAAACAGAAGAAGATAGGGTGGAGGGTAATGCACAATTATTAATCATACCCATGAGTGTGAAGGGGATGGACTCACCCATGAATCAAAAACAGATAGCAAAAGAGATTAGAAACCAGAATTCAACAGTACGTTGTTTCAAAGAAATGTATTTGAAACAGAAACACACCCAGAATTAAAAATAAGGGGACTGGAGCAGAATCTATTATGCTAAAGCTAAAAAGGCAGGGTAGTGATCAGGATCTCAGACAACGGAAAAGCAAAAAATAGACTGACTGAAAAATTTGGAGGGAAATTACAATTTGCTAAAAGGTACCATAGACGGTGAATTAATGTAAAAAACAAAAACAAGAAACTTCTACAAGGTTCTCTCATAAAGGCCTCAATTCTCAAATATACAGGGAATGGAGTCTCTAAGTGCTGCCATTTCCTTATTCCTATTATTCTTCACTATTTCCCTTATTAGCTTATATCTTTTGCCATATAATCTTTTAAAGAAAATTAGTAATGCTAAACAAATTATTCTTAAAAAATTGAGTAAAGAATTTTGTCTAGTGTTTTCATGAGACAAATATAGTACTAATACCTAACCCAGGGCAGCATATAGTAAAGAGAGGGATAGAGCATTATCATTCATAATAATATTCAAAATTTTAGCAATTTATTTTTTTAATCACTAGAATCTTAGCCTCAGTGCCCGAAAGATTTGTGTTTGCATCTGACAAATACTGCCCACAATTATGGGATCATAGATTGAGAACTGGAAGGGACCTCAGAGGTCAATAAGACGAACTTGCTCATTTCACAGATGAGGAATCTGAGGCATGGAGAGAAGTGATAGCTAGTAAGATTCCAAGGCGGGATTCAGAGCCAAGTCTTCCTGACTCCAAGTGTGGGCGCCCATCATCTCAGATATTTGCTGACTCAAGTTGTTTTGACCCAGAGCAAGTCATTTACTTGCTCACTGTTATAGGCCAAGGGTGTCAAACATGCTCATGACACTCTCTGGGATGGCCTGAACCAGATTAAAATGTACTGGGAAAATATTTAACCAAATAAATAAAAATGCAATAAAACATGGATAATATGAATATGTGGTTTTCTAAGTCAATCGGTGGTCCACAGAGATCCCTATGTACAATTTGGTAGCCCCTGTTTATATGTGAGTTTGACTTCACTGTTCTAGGTTACTCTCTAATACTATCAGTAGCTAACTATATTGGTAGAAGGAGTTGCCTCATCTGGGAGACCTCTATATCAACAAAATTATAGGACCTTTAAAATTTGATAGAAATGTATTGTAAATCTATCAGAGTCAGAGCCCTTACCATCTCTTTTCAAAATTATTTTACAGCTAGTTCGAATTACATTTTTGAGATGATATGGTTTAAGATCTATATCTGGTGGTCTATTAGTTATTCTTAGTAAGGTGCGCTCTCTCTCTCTGTCTGTCTCTGTCTCTGTCTCTCTCTCTCTCTCTCTCTCTCTCTCTCTCTCTCTCTCTCTCATCTGTCGATCTGTCTGTCTCTCTTCCTTTGTATCAAACTATATTATTGATCTACCTTTGGTGCATTATTAGTTTTGAGGCTCTTGAGAGTATTTCCGCTAAGATGAGTCTCCCTGACTCCAGGCCCGTGACTCTGTACTCTCTGTCTGCTCCTTATACCTATATGATATTTCTATACATTACTACAGTCATTCTGCAATTTCTCCTTTAAGCTGGAATCTATTTAACATTCTTCTAATATTTAACATTCATCCCTTAGGCTACTTCAAAGTTGTTTTGCAGATAGAGGAGAGGAGAGGAGAGGATACATATAGTTAAGAGTTAACATTTGTATAGCACTTACCATGTGCCAGGCACTGTGCTAAGCATTTTACAAATGTTATCTCACTTGATCCTAGCAGCAATCTTGGAAGGTCTGTGCTATTATCATCCCCATTTTACAAATGAGGAAACTGAGGCTGAGTGAGGTTAAATGACTTGCCCAGGATCACGTGGCTACTAAGTGTCTGAGGTTAGATTTGAACTCAGGTCTTCTTGACTTCAGGCCTGGTGTCCTGTCCACCGGGCCACTTAGCCATCCTCTAAAACTATCTCCATGTTTTTACACTGTATTTTTTATGCAGTGGTATTTCAGGTAGAGTTTTTTTTTAACTATTTAATTCAATATAACAAAAATTTACTATATAGTATCTATTAAAAAGCTCCAATTAGCATATGTGTGTACTTATAATTCTTTCATTAATAAAAAATCTACTATGTGGTACAAATGCCTTTCTCTATATGGAAAATCATTATGGTTCTGTGGAATTGTTAATATCCTCCATTTTGGAAATGTGTTTTATGGGCACTGCTCAAAATAGAGCAAACTAATAGGTGAATTTATTTCTTTTAAAACAAAGAGATTGGAAGCATCTTGTATTGTTGCCAACTGAATGTCTTGGGAAAGAACATTGGCTCTGAAGGCAGAGGGCCTGGATCTAATCCCATCTCACACTCTATCTTTTCAGTTTTAGCTAATTCACTGAACCTTCAGGACCTCATTTCCCTTATCTTTATTTTTTTTAAAAAAGATTTTTAATATAGCATTTTGTTTTTTTCAATTTTATGTAAAAACAATTTTTACCATTTATTTAAAAAAATTGTGTTCCAAATTTTCTCCCTCCCTCCTTCACCTTCTTCCTCCTTAAGCAGCCCTCATCTTTAAAATGAGTTGGTTGGATCAGATGACTGCTAATGTCCATTTCCCTCTATATCTCTGCTCTTATGAGCTATTCATTAGAACTTCCTCAAACTCTCCAAGTACAGTACAATGTAATAAGAAAGTTTTGAATTGTGGATTACAGATTTCTTTCCTTTTTTATCATGACTATTGAGCTGAAGGGGGCCTCAGTTGTCATCTAACCCAATGTCTTCCTTTTACAAATGAGGAGAGCTTGGTGGGGCAGGGGCAAATGATTTACTCAAGGTCACAAAAGTAGTTAGGGCTGAGGAAAAATTCGAACCAAAGTCCAGTGACATCAGAGCCAATATTCTTTCCATCATATAGTCATGCCTCCCTTCACCTCCATTATAACAAGAAATTCTTATGGTCACTTTGATCTTTTCTTCACCTTCCTGCCTTAAAAATGTGGTTACCAAATGTTATATGAGTCATCTAATATGTTTTTATTATGTTAATATGTAGTGATTTGGAATCAGATGGCTTTTGCATAGGTTTCAGTTGGATTTCCATTCCTTGTCTGACACTTATGATCTATAAGACCTCTCTGGGCTTTACTTTCTTTATCTGTAGAATGAAGCATTTGAAGTTGACAGCCTCTATTGTCCCTTCTAACCATAGATCTGTGGTCCTACGATTATGAGCCATGCTTCTCCCTTTCTAGTTAGACATTAGGTTTAATTTAATTCATTCAGAGAACATTTATTAAGCACCTATTATGTACAAAGCAAAATTAATCATGCCATAGTGGATAAAGAACTGGCCTCAAAGCCAGGAAGACTGGCCTCTAATCTTTGCTGGTTCTGGGACTTTATAAAATTCATTTAACTTCTTTGAGCTCCAGAGAGGTGTCTAAGATTATGAATTGGTAGAGATAGTTTTTTTTCACCTGGAAGCTCTCTGTGTGCTAGATAGTAGAAAATGAGACATTCAAAACATTAAAACAGTTTCTGCCTTTAAGTAGTTTATGAACTACTGTTTCTTTTAAGTCAACAATGAGTTCGTTTCCTTCTGTTCAGTGTCTTATACAGCTTATTGTAACCAAGTGAAGTGTATTGTCCTATTCAAAAAGAGTCCCCAATGGATTCAAGCCTTGGAGTTCATTCCCTTGTAGACAAAGGGATATTAAAATAGCCTATTACTTAAAAGAAGCTGAAGTTGTTTTCTTTCTGATTGCAATTCAGTAAAGACCTCCTGTTTACATTGTTGCATAGGCAAACAAGTGGAGTGTTTTTGTTTTTTGTATTTTCTTGACCTGTAATATTCTATTTATTGCACAAACCCAGTACTTGAGAGATCTTTCTTATTTGTAGGAACTCATGTTGATTTCCTCATCTAATGTAACATTTCATTTTGTAACAAAGAAATATGGCAGTTCTCTTCCTGGGTTTTCCAGTGCTGTACTTGGCTGATATCACCATATTGAAGTCATGGCATCTTTTATTGGGCTAATTGCTATTCCGTTGACCACAGATCTTTTCCCTCTTTATTAATGCCCGTTTTTGCTTGTTGTCTCTGCTTTCCCTCCATAATTACACACTCATAGTTTTGGGGAATTTTTTAAGTCTCTTTCATGTTTGTGTCTTGTGTATCCCTTGATTAGAATATGAGGTAGATGAGAAATCCTGGCCTTTTATTTCTTTTGTATATTCCCTTAACACCTTTATAGAGAGGCCTCTCCATAAATATTGACTGGCTGGCTGACCTCTTGCTGATTGCTGAGTGAGCTGGGATTCTTTTGTCAACTGCATTTCTAGTAAGCAGCATGTGCCTTTTGTTTCTTATCCTTTCTTTTAAAGGCTGCTCCTGTGGGAAGCTGCTGGAACAACACTTCTATACACCTGCTTTTACCTGGTGTGTACAAACATGCGTAACAGCATGCAAGGAACCCCCAAATTTCAGCCAGAACATAGTTATCTTGTTTGTTTGGCCAGAAAACTATCAAGAAGCTGCCAGAAGATGTTCTCAGTTCATTGCGGTGCTTGTCTTTTCATTAAGGCAACTATTTTGTGACAGTTTTCATCTAGTCTTATTGAGATAAATTGGAAAAAAAAATCTGTCCTTGTTTTCTACCAGGAAAATCTCTATCACACACACACACACACCAACTCTAGAAAAGCAATATGATTCTAATTAACATTTCAGCTAGGGTTTGTGGGAAAGTGATAATATATCACGACATCCTCAGCGAAGTTCTATTTATAAACTTCAATTGGATGAAATGAAGTACTGTGGTAAAACAAGATGTGTACTTGCCCCCAAATTGCTTCTTGTCCCTGTGTTTTCTCCTTCCTTCCTTCCCTCCTGCCTTCCTATAGTCCTTCCTTCCTTCCTTCCTTCCTTCCTTCCTTCCTTCCTTCCTTCCTTCCTTCCTTCCTTCCTTCCTCCCTTCCTTCCTCCCTTCCTTCCTTCCTTCCTTTCTTCTTTCCTTCCTTCTTCCTTCTCCTTTTCCTTTCTTTTCTTATTCTCTCCTTCCTTCCCTCTCTCTCCCTCCTCTCGTCTTTTCTTCCTTCTTTTCCTTCTTTCTTTTTCCTTCCTTTCTTCTTTTTCTTTCTCTTTTACTCCCTCTTTTCTTTCTTCTTTTTTTAATAGTTGTGTGACAGAGATAAAAGATGCCAGGGGTAAGAAAGATTTTCTATTCAGTAGCTTAATGTGTGTGTGTGTGTGTGTGTGTGTGTGTTGGGGGGGGAGAGAGACACAGTGAGAGAGAGACAGAGACAGAGACAGAGACAGGGACAGAGAGAAATAGTAATGTGTGTGAGGTATGCTGTGTTTTTCGGGGGTTGTAGTTCTGGAATGGGAGGTGGAGGGACCTTATACCAAAATCCATGTTTTTCAAAGTCTTAAATAACTGACTAGGAGCCTAAGCTAGAATAGTGTTAAAATGGAAACATGTCATGTTTCAAAGATAGTCATGCCCCTGCTGAGAGATATGTCAACATGAGGTGAAAACTCATTTGACATCTTGCATAGGCAAATTTGAAATCCAGAAAGCCAATTAGGTCTACACAGCCATATCCAAGAAAAGAGCCAGCTCTGCAGTGAGAGAGAGATTCATCTATTCTAGCAGCAGGACTCTGTGATAGGTGTGACTCACTCCCTTCTCTTGATACCCTGGGCACAGTTACCTATGAACCAAATAGTTCCTTTACTGGTTTTGCTCAATACATACATCCAACTCTTGCCTGTTATATCAGTCACAGGAACGATGGTGTAATTGAAAAAGCTTTGAAGTTGGTAAGATGGGTTTGAATCTCACATCTGAGTTGTTAGCTGTGTGACCTGGGATAAATTACTTCATTTCAGAGCTCAATTTTATTTTAAAATGGAGAACATTTTAAATATGTTATCCATCTCTTGGGGATGTTGTGAGGCTCAAATTTTACATATATATGTAGCACTTCAGTTATTATTATTGTGTTGACTGCCCATCAGTCACAGAGTACTTATTGCCCCCCTTATATATACTTAGTTTTTTGCTGGGTGTTGTGAAGGATTAAAAGGAAATTGGAAACATGGTCCCTGACCTCATGGAGCTCATAGTCTAGTAAGCTACCACACAAATGAACCAATTAGTAAACTACTCCAGACATGATATAATCAAGTGTTTAACCATCTCCTACAGATGATCTTTGTATGGGAATTTAGACAAAGGGCAAGGGCAAGGGCAAGGGAAGGCCAGTTTAGTTGGCAAAAGTTTGCGGGTAAGGTGGGGCTTGAGTGAGGCTCCGTAGGATGGCATATGGGAAAAGAGAAAGCATTCCAGGTGGAGGGAACAGCATGAATCGTATTCTGAACAAAAGCAGAGAAATAAGAGCAGGCATGTTTTCAAGGAAGAAACTGCTAGCTAAGCAGGAGGCCACACCTCCATGAGAGTGGACAGAACATTTCAAAGAATAGTTTAGGGTGAAATCAGATTACAAAGGGACACCAAAGCCAGGCAGAGAAGTTTAGTTGCAATTTGGTGGAAAGTATGTATACTTTTAAAATTTATTCTGTTGAGAAAAATTATCTGGGCCTTTGAATTCAGGACAACCTTCTGCTATGTTTGTGCTGCTAAATAGGAGGAAGACTGAATTAGGAGTCACAAACTCTGTATTCTGACATCAAACTTAAGGATTTTTTTTCCATTCTTTGTCTCAGTCCTTGGCATGTAGTAAGTACTTAAGGTATGCTTGTTGATTGTGATGATAATATATATGTAATATTGTTTTCTGAAGCTTAATTAGTAATTTACAAAATTTGACCCCATTTGGGCTTTCTCGACAAATATCGCTGGAGTGTTTTGCCATTTCCTTCTCTAGTTCATTTTACAGATGAAGAAACTGAGGCAAACAGGGTTAGGTGACTTGCTTAGGGTCACATAGCTAGTGCGTGTCTGAGACGGGATTTGAACTCAGGAAGATAAATATTCCTGATTATAGGCACAAGCACTCTATTCACTACACCACCTAGTTGTTCCTAATTGAGTATGCTTTCAGATTTTTTAAAAGGGTTGTGTTAATTATATGTACATATAGATGTACATATAGGTATTTGCACCTATGCATAACAGATATTGTATATAGTTTGAACATGTGGAGACATTGCAAATAATGCTTAAATAGATTTTTCTTGTTTAATGAATTAGTGAAATTATGTGCGTGTCCAATACCCATGCCACAAGAGCTAAAGCTTGTCTCTGTGATAAGCTTCTCTAGGAAAATGAATCTCTTATTGGGATAAAATTCCTTCGGAAATATCAGAAAGTTATTTGTATTATTTTTGCCGGCACCAAAGTGTGACTTTTGAGTGATGTATTCATAGATCACAAATTGAGAACTGGACAAGCCCTCGGGAGCCATCCAACTCAACAAGCTCAATTTTTAGAGATGAGGAAACTGAAGTCAATGGAGATTAGGGGACTTGCCTGTCATGGAGGCAGTAAGTAGTAGAGTTGGGATTAAACCCAAGTCATCTCAGTCCAAATCCAGCAATCATTCCACTGTGTTGCACTGGCATCCTTCCTTTCATTCTCCTAAATGAAGCGATGGATCATTCGTCACCTTAAGACTGGAAAAAGTATTCTGACTCTCTAACCTCATCTGTGATCTCATGAATATGTCTTCTTCCTCTGGTAGTGCAGATAGAACCTTTCTACTCCATCTTAGCTTGAGTGCATCCTGTCCATATCCTCTCATAAATCATTAAAAAGGGGTTCACCCAATGTTGTGGAGACCTTCATTTATATCTCATGATATTGTGTGGCTATCAGCAGAATATGTGGTTATGCTGTTGGTTATACTCATTTACTTCTCTGGTCACAGAATCTTTCTGTTAATCTAGTTTATTCCAGTTCTCCTATGGAATTAATTCCTCATTGGAAATACCTTGATCAATGATGCTCTTGATACATTTATAGTTTGTTATCACAAAGATTTTATAAAATTTGGAAAGAATTTAATTTTGCTTTTGGTTTTCTCTAGTGCAATTTCCAGTTTTCCATTTAGCGTGTTGGGTACTGTGAGAATAAAGTTCAAAAGAAATAGTTTCACTCTCACTGACAGAGAAAATACTTTCCCATAGGAATATTGGCAGATAATTTTTCTCATTTTTCACCTTTTTCCCCCTTCCAGTTTTATCATTTAAATTCTTTCCAAGTCTTTTTTGTTCATTGATTTCTTTTGCCAAGCTATCTCAAAGCAACTGCCCCTCCCCCTGCAACTTCTTTTTTTTTTGTTTTGTGAGGAAATATTGCTCATAATTCTCCCTTTTCATAATCCATCCTTTTCCATAAAATTTTATGAACCTTTTTAAAAAAATTTTTGCCCTTCTGTCCTATATTGTGCTGGATGTCCAGAACAAAGTCCAAATGTAAGAATTATTTCATATAGAATATGAGGTCCTCAGGATAGGAAATAGTTTAAGTGTTTGCTGGCTAAGGTGACTTCTAGATTATTTTGGTCTAGTTATTGTGAGACTTGATTTATTCTAGTTAAATATCCTTAGAAATTGTGATAGTCTCTGTTGATGCCTGTTCTTTTACTTTTCTTCCATTTTCTGTGTTAAGAGCTTTTTAAAATTGGGCAGATTGAAGTTGACTCAATTGAATGTTGTAGCTTCTGATTTGTATTCTTCTAATTTTGTATCAATACTTATATTTCCTCTGATAAATACTGAGGATCTTATTGCATACAAATAGCTGATTAAGCAATGACTTTTACAATGCTACAAGTTGTTCCTTTTCTGTTAGGATATAATGTTTCATTAGCAATGCTGTTTTGTAGTCATTATGATTAGTGCCTCCCCATTATTTTCTTGAAGAAAGTATTTGTGATGCATAGGTGTGAGACTTTGGGTAGTCTTCCACATCTGTGACCCCCTCTTGGTTTCTTTTTTCTCCTGATTTACAACTTCAAATACAGGTTTTACTATCCTCCCTTATGCCTACTTCCTAACTGGAATATGTTAATTTAAATAGTATGGTCTTAGCAATACATTTATTAAATCTGCCTCCTTGTCCTCAGCAACAGCGTTGTATTTATTTCACACTGGTCTATTTTTTTTTTTACAAATATTTACCAAGATCACTGAAATGCAAGATGGCCAAGTGTCCCATAAAGTGATTGTTTCTAGACACATGAGAAAACCAATTCCACTGACTCCTTTTACTTGGCTCTCCAAGGAGACTCTTTGAGGGATCTTTCAATTTAGTTACTACTTCCACTTATCTTCCTGTTTTGTTTGTAATGAGAATGTCAAGATTCATATGATTCAGTTCTTACTGTTTTGTGCCTTCTCGTTGTTTCTTGGAAGAGAATCTAGCATTTATAGAACTAATCTTGATATTTGTAGATGGGTTTGAAACACTTTGATTCTTAGTACTGTCTCCTCCCTTTTCTGTTACTCTTCTATGATTGTTGAAGAAGGCCTATGTAAATCCAAAGGCCATTTTTATATTTTTTAATTTTTTTCCATGGGTTACCATAGCCAGAAATAAATAGATGAAAAAAATGAATGAATAAAAATCAATGGATGAATAGTATCCAGTAGTCAGTCTGTTGGTGAGGTTTGTTTTTATATTGCTAACGTGATCCTTGGCAAGCAGAATTAGTTTATAGCTGGGGCTATATTAGTTTATAGTTTTATATTAGTTTATATAATTAATTTAATTAATTATAGAATTAGTTTATAGTTTGAAGCTTTTCCCACATGGTAGATCTTGTCAAAACTTGTTTTCTGATGGGGCATCATTTCAGAGCCCAAAGTTATTTTCAAACCTTGTGTCAAGTTTTTGAAAAGGACTTGGGAGGATCAGGAAAAGTGTTTTGTTAGGTAAGAATTTCTTCACCATTTGAATTTTGGCATATTTGCAGGGGAAGTTTTGGAAACATTTTATTTATTATTGGCCTGTGAAATCATTTTATTTACTTTATTTTTATAGTGTGTTGAATGTACATATAAAATCTCATGGTAACCAGATTTTATTTTTTCTACTGAGTATATCTTGGTAATTTGGATTTTTTTGTAAACAAGTAAAATAGCGTTTCAAAATTGCTGATCTAAATAATGAATGTCATATTTTTATCTGCCAAAAAAGTTTTTACTCCAGTTATAACAAGCATTATTCAGAATGTTTTTTAAACATAAGCATTAACTACTATTGAAAGTATTACTAATAAATGCATTTTTCTTTAGAAAAAATAACTTAATCCCCTAGCTTTAGACAATTGAACTTTCCTTATTTGAAATGAATAGAAATATTGGATAGTTTCGTCAACATGTACCACCTATAAAGTACAGAAAGAGATTACATTCACTTACGTTTTGATCGGTTTCTGCACTTCCATTAAGTTATGGTTTTAAGTGTTTTCCTTTACTTTAAGAGAAATACATCATTTTTCTTATCTATCCAGTCCTTCTGAGCCTATTAATGCAGCCTAATCCTAGCATGTTACCCAAGAGATTTACAGTCAGAACAGCCATTGGAATTTTCCGTAGTACAATTGTTAAGCACAGCCATTGCTGAAGTTAGACACTTTGGGAATGGGGGAGGGGGAAGTGTGCACCTTCTGACTACACCAGCTGAAAATGAATTAGGCTTGGATAGTCTTTCTTAGCATTTTTGAAGAATGATCATCTTTTATTTTATTTTTTTCTCTTAAGATTTACTACTAAGCTATCCAAAGGGTTTTTTGTTTGTTTCCTTTAAATCTTAAGATGCTAACAAATTCAAATTATTTTTAGTACCTTTTAATGGGTTGTTTTTCAGCTTCTTAAACATATTTTGAAAACTAGAAAAGCGTACTACAAAGACTTTCCTATCAGAATAATGGATACTGGAAAGAATATGCTGCAATAAGCAAGAATTATCATTTCATATGACTTTTTACATATAAAAGATTATATGAATTACTAATTACAGGCCAGATACTTTGCAGTATGCACAGTATTGTGGGCACATATACATATGCACACATATTCGTATTCATATTTGTTTCATGGATCTCTGATTTCAGTGCTATGAGCATTTGTTCCTCATACGGAAAGCAACGACCCTGAATTGTAGCAGATGATTGTGAGCTCCTGTGGCTGAAAAAAAATCCATCACCTGGGATGAGCCCTTAGTGATTGGCCTCTGCTAATTCAATTAGGATGTTCTTGAGATGACCAATAGACTTTTGTTAGACCCATTCTTAAACCTGACCCAGATTTCTAGCTCTAAGGGACCTTGGAAATCATAGTCAATTGGTTAAGAGACAACAATCATTTATTAAATGCTTAACATGTTCCAGGCACTAATGTTGGGGCCTGGGGTTATAGAGACAAAAAGGAAGCAGTTCCTGCCCTGAAGTTTACATTCTTTCCAAGGAGACAATAGCACATCTATCCATCCATCCATCCATCCATCCATCTATCTATCTATCTATCTATCTATCTATCTATCTATCTATCTATCTATCTATCTATCTATCTATCTTTCTATTGATATATTTGTATATATCAATATCTACCTATCTGTAATAAACACTAGGGAGGATAAATCAATCAATAAAACATTTATGAAGCACCTAGGTATTCAGCCACTGTGGTAGCCACCAAGGGTTCCTGTACAATAATGCAACAGTACTTATAGGCAAAGGGATTGCATTCTAAAGATAAGTCCTAGAGTGATGAGGGTGAAATGGGGTGGATACAGGGATCAGTGAAAGTTTCCCAAAGAATGTGGTATTTGAGATGAGCCAGGGCAATTAGAAAATCAACCAGCATTTATTGAGTCAAAAATGTGACATTTATTAGTGTCACAAATAGGCTAAAGAACCACCCAACATATGTAGATTCAGTCGTATGAAAATATTCCCTTTGCACACATGAATGTCTCCTCATGTTCTAATTTTAATTCATAGACATGCCTGTATTCCATCTGACCATGGCTAATATATTTTAAATCAGTGTCACACATTTTCAGTGCATCAAAATAATTTCTATATTGATATGCTTATCGAAGGACCCTCCCTTAAGATCTCTGAATACATTATAAACATTTGTGATATGAAATCATTCTATATTTGCTTCTTAATATGCACAGGAATATTAAACTGCAGTGCAGTTTTACAAATTTAGTCTTAGATGTTCAAAATAGCAGCTTATGGTGGAACTGATGAACATTTTACCATGTATCTTGTTTCAAGTAATGGCTCATGGGAAACTCAAACCCATTGATTTCTAGGTTTCTTTGTTTTCTTAGTTCTCTTTCTTCAACAACAAATCCAAGTCAATAAAAATTCATTAAGTGGCTCTTATATACAAGGACTTTTGGCAAATCTGGGGGATACGAAGTTGAAAAGTAAACACTTCTGCCCTCTGTGAGTGTATAAACTAGTGGGTGTGCGTGGTGATGAGGGGAGATACATAGACAAATAGAGATGATGATTCATTGTTAGTTGTGATTGTCACAATGGTGGGAGCCAAAGGGAATATTCTCGGAAAATGTCAGTAAAGACTGATCACTTTGGGCGTGGAAGGTGGGGATGTTGGAGAAATCTTTATCAAGGAGGTCAAACCTGCTCTAGGTTGACAGAAGAGAAAAAAAATCATCAAATGAATTTGAGCAAGGATTGATCTACAAACATTTACAAATTTCTGCTATGTTCTAGATATGGCTAACAATAGCTAGCGTTTATGTAACACTCGAAAATTTGCGAAATATTTCTTTCATTTGATCCTCACAAGAATCTTCTGGGGGAGGTACTGTTATCATCCACAATTTACAGATGAGGAAACCGAGGCTGAGAGAACTCAAGTGACTTGGCCAGAGTCATACAGCCATTAAGTATCTGAAACAGTATTTGAACTCAGATCCTCATGACCTGGGGCAATCACAGTAGGCACAATGCCCCCCGGCTCTTAGGGATACAGATATAAAAATGAGATAGTCTCTTACTCCAAGGGGTCTTGGCAGAGGGGTTAAGGTGATAGACAGGAAATTCATTGGGCTTTCCCCATGCAGGTATGAATCCTTCTACCCAGGAGCTGAGCTCAGATGCTGGGCCCTTCCCACCTTCCAAAGCCTTCTTTTGGTGGAGTATGACATAGTGGCCAGGGCACTGGATTTGAAATCAGCTTTGTGACTTTGTCTTCATTGGACTTCAATGAAACCTTCTTCTGTGAAGTTAGCTGGTAGGACTTGATGATGCCTTCCAGATCTCTACTTATGACACTATGATGTGCATAAGCACATATGCTACTAAGAGAGTATTCAAGGTATGGGGGATAGCCTACGCACATGTGAGGACCTGGATGGCTCTGAAGAACAATGGGGAAGATAGAGTAAGCCATTACACCTGGAACAGTGGGTACACAGAGGGAAGTAACATGAGAAAAGGCTGGAAAGTTGGTTTGAACCATGCTATGGAGGGCTTCTTGAAGGTTGAGGAACTTACTTGGAGACATTGGTAATAATAATGGCTACCATTTACATAGCAGCACTTGGACATTTGCAGAGCACTTCACTTGTTAACTTCTTTGATTCTCACAACAACCTTGGGCATAGGTGCTACTATAGTACCCATTTTATAGATAAAGAAACAGTAGCTGAGAGAGGTTAAGCCTTTGTGATAGTAATTAAGGTGAGACTTTTTTGCTGTTGACCTTTAATGATTCTGGCCTTTGTTTAAATGGGACAGATAAAGTGAGATGTTTTTGTATTTCTCAGCACTAAGACAATTGGGAGCCATTGCTTTGTATCTGATGTGTTACTGGGGGTGGGGAATTTTTCCACGCCCAGCCTGGGTGAGGTCAGGTCCCTTTGGGGGCCCTGAACAGGATATATAAGCACAGAGGTTAGCTCTGAGCCACAGCAGGAGTGGCACTTGACTCTGGGTCAGTCGTTTTAATGAGCTCCCCAGCTGAATACTCAGATGTTGATAACTACGAATTGTATTTGGTCTGTAATTCAGGGTGCTAATTTTTTCCCCTGAATTAAGTAAATGATATTTGTATGCTGGATTAAAGTAAGATTGTTAACCCCTTGATGTTGCTTTCCTTAGTAAAGCAGATGAAAAGGACTTGGGCTTGCAGTGTTCTGTGAGCTGGTTGCTTTTGGCTTTACACCCTCACAACAGCTACCAGCCAGATTGTTGATACAGCCTTGGAAAGTATTTTGATCAAGAAAATGAAACATCTTAGCTGTGCACTGACTGGTGAGTTTGAGTGTGTGGAGATTAGAATTAGGAGATCAATTCTGTAATATTACAGTGGCTCAAGATGAGCAGAACTGAAGAGGGCTTAGACTAGAGTGATGGCAGTGTGAGTAAGAGGTAGGGGATTAATATGAGAAATAAGGGAAATGTGAAATTGTCATTACTTCACAGCTGGTTGGGTGTGGGGCTGAGAGGATGGAATCAAAGATGACTGAGATTTTGAGCCTGAGTGTTTAGGATAGGGGGTACTTGGAATACCGGGGCAGCTAGATGGCTCAGGGGATAGAGTACTGGGCTTGGAGTCAGGAAGACCTGAGTTCAAATCTAGTCATATTATTCTGTGTGCAAAGTGACTGAACCTCCACATAATGTGTGTATAGATGTTATCTATCTATCTCTACTTAAAATGTATGTAAGGGTGTACACACACATGCACACGCACATATATATTTACTTTTACTGTCCTCTCCAGATGCCCCTTTGAACCACCGAGTTACTGTTTTACTGTGGCTGGACTCATAAGTTGTTTTTTCATCCCTTTTATATGGAAAATGACAACTGTCTATGCATATTTGCACTTTTATTTGCATATTCCTTCATATTTCTCATCCTGTCCACTAGATTATGAACTCTTAAGAGCCCAAATTATATTTTTGGTTTCCTTTTAATCTCCTCACAGCGCCACGGTCATTTCTTTAAATGCATGATGCGAGATAAATGGTATTAGCTGATTTCATTACAGAGCACTTAGGTAATCATCATAATTGACCTTAGCATAATGCTTTAAGATTTTCAAAAGGAATTATATACTTCATCTCATTGGCTTCTCAAAGAACTCTGTGTGGTGGGTAGAACAGAGAGACTAAGTGATTTTCCATTAGTCATTAAGCTAATAAGTGCCAGGGGCAGCTTTTGAAGCCCAGTCTTCCTGACTCTATGTCTAGCATCTTACCTACTAAGCAATACTGCTTGTGTTTACAGTGGCATTGATAAGGTTGTCACCAATTAAAAAAAAAACCTGGCCTAAGAATTTTTGGTTGGACTTATCTCTGGTGGCATCACACGCAATAAAATTCTTCTGGGAATTTTGTTCTAAGAATAAATAAATTGTCTTTCTTGTTGACTTTGTTATACCTTACTTAGTCGGACCTGGACATTTAAGCAGAAGAGCAGTTGAATTTGGACAGTGTTTTGTGACAAGAATAGAGCCAGGCATATACTGGAGTCAAGTTAGAATCTGAGGTCTTTGAAATACTTTTTTTTTTTTTCTAGTAGGGGGTAGGTCTTTCATTGGCCGTGTCTAGAAATCAGCTTTATTTGCTTCCCTCTGCAGGAACTGTGCCTTTCTGGAGGAGTTTCTAATCACCTTGTTTTGTTAGACTCTGTAAGTCAATGTAGAGTTAAAGTATTGAGATGAAAAAGAAAAGACTTCTTATCAGCAGAAAGGGTCTAAGAGTCTCAAAATTTGAAGACCTGTTTAGCCAAGAGATAAATATTTGCTCAAGTAGGAAAGCTTAGTAAACAAAACAAATATAAATAAGATTGATGCCAAAAAATCAATCCTATTCATGAGATGTGGGGAGGATTATCTAGAAACAAAGTGGGGGATTAGCATAATAGAGTGATGGAGTCATCTAAGTAATTCACAAACCCGAAAGTGTCATAGACTTATGAAGACAGTAGGCTAATTTCATTTATTTCTCCTATCTTCTGTTTTTTTTTTGTAAATTTGAGTGATAAGTATACATGAAAAAAGTTAATTTGAATCCTGACTCCAGGCTAAATATCAAAACGAAGAGGAACCAGCAAGTAATGGCCCTTTTTAATAGTTACTCCAGATCTAGGGGATTGAAGAGAGAAGAGAAAACATCGGTCTTAGAGGTTGAGAATTCTGGGGTAAAATCCCACCTCTGATATTTAATAGTTGTGGGAATCTGGGAAAATTACCCAGTTGCTCCTACTTTATAGGGTAACTGTGAGGATTCCAGTATCTTTTTCTAAGAAAACCCCATTCAGGCTTACAAAGAGTTAGACACAACACAATAACAACCAGGATTAATTCAAGTTGATTCAAGTCACCAAGCACTTATTAAGTGCCTCCTATATACCAGGCAAAGTGCTAAGCTCTGAAAGTATAAATATTAGTAGAATTGAAAGATAGTTCCTGCTTTTAAGGACTTTAGATTTTAATGAAGGAAGATAATAAATTAAAAAAAATAAACTGAAAAGAGTGGGGGTGGGGAGGCAGACAGAAAAGATGAAGATACTCTGCCATGAATGCATTGTAGAAGTCTGGGAAAGTCAAGGGTAGAATATGGAGAGGAATGAACACATGGCTGACCTGGACATCTTCCTCAACCTGGAAGTTCTGGAAGGAAGCAGCCAGGCAGAGTAAAACTCTAGGGGCAGAGGCTACTTCCAGTATGTAAAGTCGAGGATGGAGTGAGCTTCCGAGGAGAAGTGGTTTCCAGGGCATTATAGAGAAACTTTGGGACAGTCAGGAGTGCAGGCTGGAGGGGAATGATGATCTTATGTATAATCAAATGTAAAGTGATTTGTAAATGGTAATATCCCATATAGACATAATTGTTAGAATCATCATCATTGTCAATCTTGCCTCCAATACTTACTGTCTGTGTGTCTCTGGACAAGTCACCTAACCTTAATGAGACTTGTTTCCTTGGTCTCTAAAATTGGAATAAGAATCCCCATTGCACGGGTTTTTGTGGAATTGTTCTGAGGGCCAGACAGGATAAGGTGTATAAAATAGCATTAGTTAATTGACTACCTTTCACTTTTGTCTTCGTATGCCCTAAACTTAGGACAGGGCCTTCAGCATAATAAGCCCTGAATAAATGCCGATTGATTACTTGATCCATTCAGTACTCTTGTCTTTTTTAAATGGAGTTCGGATGGAAATGGTATTGGGAAAAGTCACTATTCTGGTATCCTTCTTTTATATATAATAGTTATGTGAGCTGTTGCACAGATGGGTAAAAGTAATTGCTTTTTGAAGTTGAATAAAATTATTGGGATGTTTACTTATCTTCTGTATGTTCACTGAAAGCATTTTTCAGGACAGCTAAAGGAATAACAAGACAATGGGGATTAAGTATATCCCGGCTTGTTCTCGTATGACTTGATTTCTTTTTCTTGGTCTGTATATTTTGAACATTGGTTGATTGCTTGGTTGTTTCATGTAGTTTGGACACTGTTTATATTTGGTATGAGAAAATCTATTTAAAAATTCTATTCTTACATAGTTATGCAACAATACTGATCAAGTTAGTTGACTGTTAGCAACTGTTAGAGAGGTTAGTGACTTGCTCAGGGTCACGTCTAGGAAGTGTCTGAGGCTGGCTTTGAAATTCAGGATTTTTTTTATCATATATTTATTTTTCCCCAATTACATGTTAAAACAATTTTTGACATTTTTAAAAAAAGTTTTGAGTTTCAAATTCTATCCAATTCTCCCTGGGATGGTAAGCAATAAAATATAGGTTCTACAAGTGCAATTAGGTAAAACATTTCCATGTTAGCAGTTTTATATAAGAAGATTCAAATAAAAGAAAAAGAATGAAAAAAAAGAAAGTGAAAAGTGGCATGCTTCAGTCTGTATTCAAACAGTATCAGTATTTTTTTCCCTTGAGGCAGATAGTATGCTTCATCATTAGTCCTTTGGAATTGCCTTGGATCATTGTATTGCAGAGAATAGCTAAGTCATTCACAATTCTCCGTAGTTTAGTATTGCTGTTACTCTATACGGTGCTCTTCTGGTTCTGCTCATTTCACTGTGCATCAGTTCATGTAAGTCTTTTTAGTTTATTTTCCCTGAAATCATCCAATTAATCATTTCTTAAAACACGGTAATATTTCTTTACAACCATGTACTACAGCTTGCTTAGCCATTCTCCAATCACTTTGATTTTCAATTCTTGGCCACCACAAAAAGAGCTGCTAAAAATATTTTTGTACAAATAGATCCTTTCCCCCAATTTTTGGATGTCTTTGGGATATAAACCTAGAATGGTATGTACTGCTGGATCAAAGGGTATGTACAGTTTTATAGCCCTTTGGGCATAGCTCCAAATCAATTTCCAGAATGGTTGAATCAGTTCACAACTCCACCAATAGCGCCTTGGTGTCCCAATTTTCCCTCACCCCCTCCAACATCCAACATCTTCCTTTTATTGTCATTAGCTAATCTGATAGGTGCGAGGTGGTACCTCAAGAGTTGTTTTGTGTTCATTTCTCTATTCAATAGTTATTTAGAGCATTTTTTCGTATGATGATAAATAGCTTAAAATTTAGGTTTTCTTGATGTCACTCTATTCACTGTACTCCTAGCTGCCCTGGCAGAGGACTGCTAGGAAACAAAAGCTTTACTTAATTTTTATAATTTAGGTAATTGCAAGCAATGAGGGCCTTTCAGACCAAACCTCTCTATAACCATTAAAAGTGATTGTATCAGAAGGCTTCTGTCACAAAATGTTAGCAGTGATTAAGAAAAATAGTATATTTTTAAGATTTCCTTACAAGTCCATGAATGTAGGGAGTCCCTCCACTGCAACAAATTGCCATCGCTCTATAACTTAGAGGTTGGTCTTTGGATGGTTGCTATGGCCAGCAGTTACAGCCTCTTCATATCACAGACATGTAGTTCTCCACGTGACCAATGAAATCAGGCTGTGTGTTATAAAGCTTTTAGCATCTGAATGATCAATTTGCAACCCTGTATTTCTTATCCAAAGGCCCCAAGATTTATTTCTGAAGGATTGGGTAGGTATGGATAGACACTATTGAAAAGTTATTTTGAATTAGAAGAAGCAACTTTAAAAGTACAGTGATACTACATGCACTGAAATTAGTCCAAATAATTATCAGCAAGTATGGTTGTTTTTTTTTCTTTTTTACTAATGTCTACTGTTAAGTTTCTAATAAAACATTTAATTTTTTTAGAAAAGCTATTAGAATTTATCCCTCAGTTAGCAATGTTCTCTCTGGGTACATAATTCTCATACTCCAGAGATCAATTAATTAATCTCAGAGCAGGATTTAGTCCATGCACGAAGGTAATTTACTAACTGATCCCATGTTTTGCAGGAGTTCATTTGCCTCACATGGCTGGATATTTTATTTCCAGAGAATAGCTAACGTACCGAAAGACCAGGAAAAAAATTATTATTGTTGTTGTTCATAATTCCCCGTTCACACCATCTGCTGCCTTCTGTGCCTGACTCAGCATCAAAACATAACTGTAGTTGCTAATGTGCAGGAGGTAAGCATTTGCCAGAGAAAGTTCCTTCTTCCTCCTCACCCAACAGGACCATAATCTCCAGCACCATACAGAAAGCAGGCATGGCCTCTAGAGTAATGAACATTTCAATGTATACTTCTAGGTGTGTATCTACACACATACGTACATATGTAGATGCATGCATGTAGATGTATATTATACATATACATGTGTATATGTGTATATACCTGTATGTATGTATATATAATATATACATAATATTCCCATTTAATCAATTAAGAGACATGAAACTTATTATAGTATAAAGTTTTGATGGCAAATGAGATTCATATTTCTCTAAAGCAGGCATCCTTAACTTAGAGTCCATAGACGTAATTCATGAGGTCCATGAACTTGTATGGGGAAAACATAATATCTTTATTTCAAGATAATTCATTCCCTTTTATATTTTATTTAATTTTGTGTTGCACATTATTAAATCCCTAAAAAGACGTCAAGAAGCTTCACCATACTGCCAGAGGGGATAGAAGGGATTCCATCTCTCTCTCTCTCTCTCTTTCTCTCTCTCTCCCCCTTTAAGAACCCCTGCTCTAATGAATTCCAAACATGTATGTGGCTCAACTCATTGGGTCACATAAAAGTAATAATATATCCACATCCTATAAGAAATGACAAATATGAGAAATTAGGATGATGTGGGGTGACTTTTATATAGTTGTTCAGCTTGATGAAAGCAGAATCAATGTAAACAACATTTAAAAAAACCATCAAAATCCTGATGAATTGTAATAAAAAAATCTGAATCTTATACAATTGATATGTTTTGAATTGCTAGCACCTAGCATGATGCCTAATGTTTTTTTTTTTTTTTTTTTGTCATCTGAACCTGGATTTCATCAGCATACAGATCACTAACTCCTTTGTCAATTATAGTCTTGGAGGGTTGGCTGGGGCTCTTGGGCATTGGGAGGCTAAGACCTTCTCATTAAATAACAAACACCTACAGTGTTTGGGACAGGAGTGAGGGTTATAATGTACTGAGAAATGGTCCAGGTGACTCTGTACAAGGATTTAATGTGAGCTACTTGAAGGCAGAGGATGGTTTTGTTTGTTTGCATTTTGCCTTTGCATCCTCTGTACCTTAGTGCTTTATATGTGTTAGGTATTTAATTTATGCTTTGCTTAAGTAAATTAATAGGAGTTTGAGGACAGATTTTAACTCAGGACTAACTGATGTCCCATGTGTCAACCTACCTGCCCCATATAATAAATACTTAACTAGAATCTATAGGAGAATGAATGGATGATGTTTCTCAAATATGAACTCTCTGAAGAAAGACCTCTGGGAATCCATAATCCAGGCTCAGTCAATCTCTGCCTTAATTCTCCACCAAATACCTACAGCGCAGTCACAGCAGGGGGTTGGTTAATGGGAGAGCCATCTGCTTTAGATTCCCAGTGTGAGGGAGGCGAAGTTATCCTTTTTCATGTGAATTGAACAGCCGGACTCACACCCTCACTCATATAGAAGGCTGATCTCCATCAGCACAGGTGTGGGCAGCCAATATTTTTCTCCAAAAAAGAGTTTTGAATATTCACACCCACTGGCACCATGGCTGGCTGAGATACCAAAGTTCTGTGCCATATACCACAGATGGACAAAGGCAGGTGAGAGTAGCTGAACACCTCATTCATTAGGAAAAAAGAAAGGACAAGATAAAAAATTGAAGGAAAGAAAAAAAGAGATGGAGGGAAGAGGTGAAGGAAGGATAAAGAGAAGGAAGGAAAGAAGGAAAGAGAAGGAAGGAAGGAGGGAGAGAAAGAAGGAAGGTATGAAGGAAGGAAGGAACCTACAATAAGGCCCACTATATAATATTTGATTTTTAAAAGAACTGTATCCAGGTGGGCCCAGCAGGATGACTTAGCTAGTAAATAGATCACCAAATAGTGGAACAAATTGACCTATTAGGTGAGGTTACTTAAGATCATCTTTTTAAATATTAGAGAAGGCATATAAAATAGAATATCTGTGGTTTTTTATCTTTAATGTTGGATTATTCTTTCAGTCAAGAACTAGCCGAGAGTCCCAAATGTTCATGTAAACCATTCCTAGTCACAAATAATAAAATCTGCCCAATTCACAAATGGAGTAACTCCTATTAAATTCTCTTTGAACATAGGCCACTCACTGCAGCTTATCCATGATATCCATGCCTTTACATTGACTGTCGTCCCTCCTTCCTTGAATGCTCAACCTTCTCATCTCTGCCTCCTGGCTTCTCTGACTTCCTTTAAAACTCGGCTCTAATCCCACCGTCTGCCAGAAGCCTTTCCTAGTATTCCAACTACCAGCACTTTCCCTCTGCAGTTACATCCCATTTACATTATATATATTTTGTATACATATCAGTGTTTGCATATGGTCTCTCTCATTGGACTTTGGGCTCTTGGGGCACAACAAATGTTTTTGTATTTTTATCTATGTATCTGTAATGCATGGCATAGTGCCTGATACATAGTAAAAGTTTAATAAATGATTGTTGTAGTATATATGCATGCATATATACAAAGTCTGAGAGAGACCATATATACAAACATACACACATATATGTGTATATACACACATTATATATATATACATATACATATATAAACACATATAAATAGATGGATAGATAGATAGATAGATAGATAGATAGATAGATAGATAGATAGATAGATAGATGGATAGATATCTCACAACAGAGAGCAAAAGAAAACTTACAAGCAAAGAAAGATGGACAGTCCTGAACACAATGTGTAGTGTATATTATATAGGCTTTCTAGACCTTGAATTAGAGTGAAATAGTTAAAATCCCACCTCCAACATTTGCTACCTCTGTCACCATGGCAAGTCACATACCCACATAACCTTGGTTTCTCTGTGAAATGATTATAGTGCTCACCTCACAGTTTTTGTGAAACCTGAATGTCATGGATTTTAAGGTACCATGGTGAATTGAGGTTGGTATTTTTCTCAATTAGTTACTTCACCAGAAAAGTAGGGATATGAGATTCTAGTGTTTTAATAGATGAAAAATATTTGGCCTATGATTGTTGATGGTTCTTAAAATAGATAAAAATTAAAACATTTTCAAATAGGTCAGTAACCTATGCTTCAGTTTTCAGGTATAAAGCAAAGCAATGTACATACTGAACTATGAGTTAGAAAACCTGGAGGTCTGTGATCAACTCTGCTGTTTACTCATTTTTTCCCACGTTACTCTGTTTCTCCCTCTATAAAATGAATATTGTGAAGTACAAAATCTTCACAGTTCCTGTATTCTAAATAAATTTATTTATAATTGTTGATAATTAGTTTGCATTTCTTAATTAGTTGTTTCATCTGAAATGTAGGGACATGAAATTCTGTTGTTTTCATAAGAATAAACATATTTGGTTTTTGATTGTTAATGGTTCTTAAAGAAGATACAAGTTAGAAGATTTTCAGGTAGACTAGTAATCTGCATGATCCACCTTTTGTACATAGGGAAAGACAATGGATATACTGAACAAGGAGTTAAAATGCATGGAGGTCTATGATCACTTCTGACATTTACTTATTTTTTTTCTATGTAAGTATTTGTCCATATAAAAATGAATATTATAGACTAGACAATCTCCATAGGCCCTTTCAGCCCTAATAGTCTAAATGAATTTGTTTATAATATCCTTCAGAATAATTACCTAAATTTTATTTTTGTCCTTCTTCTGAGTCAGTCTGCTATAGGAAGATAAATAAAATATATTGTTTTCTAAATGTATGCTTAACTACTTCTCCTTTTCCTCAATGCCATGTTAGTTAAATATGCATCTTTGAAAAAATATTGTGTAATTTTGTTGACTTCAGTATTAGCCAGTCATAAAATGGGAGTTGTTTTTTAAGGTTTCCATATGTTATTGTCAGGAAATGTGCCATTTTGCAAACTGTTGAGTGGCTTATGTCATTTAAACTCTTATCTAAAACATAACATTAGCTTATTAAATATTTTAAATGTGGTTTATACCATCAAGTATTTTGAAAAGTAATATTCATCAAGGTAGAATATCTTAATAGCTGTTTAGAAAATTAATCTCATAGCCCATTTATTATTTCTACATATTTCAAAAATAGTAATGCTATTTAATTTGGCACAGTGGGAAAAGTGATGCTTCCCCACTGTGTAATCTTGAGGTAGTAATTACTCAACCTCTCTGGACCTCAGTTTCCTAATCTGTACATTGAGAGGTTGGACTCATTGACCGTGTTGTTCCCTTCCAACCCTAAATCTAGGATCTTATGAACTATATTTAACTCATTTTGTTCCAGACTTTTTTCCTCATCTTGCTATTACAGCCACAAATGGCATCTTGGGGAAAATATTTTGGTGCTATAGAAAGACACACATTGCTTTTATAGGAGGTCATTTGCATTTCCAAATTTCTTCCATTCATAGATTTTAATTAAGATGAATTTTCCAGCTATTCTGTTTCTCGATTGAGAAATAAAGAAGAGGATATTTTCAGGTAGTAAGTGACAGGTTTATAACTGGGAGAATTTTGTTTTATGCTATGTGGTGCCTCAATCAAAATAGTTTTCAAAGGAGTAGATAAAAATCTAGTTAAAGTGGTAATTATAAATGAAGCTGACATGTTTAGTGCTCTCCTATTAAAATAGCATTAAAAAAAACAACTTCAAAAGCAGTGGAGATATGTGCTCAAAAGTAGTTAGTTAGCTCTGCAAAACATGGCTCCAAGAATAAATTGAAGACCACCCACTTTTTATCTGGTGACTTAGGGTAATACTGTTTGGGAGGGTCCAGTGCTGTTTCTATCTCTGTCTTTGTCTCTGTCTATCTCTTATTTTTTCCTAAGGTGAATAAGATGAGAAGGTTGGATAAGGTTGAAATCCCTAAGCCACTTCAGAATTCATTTCAATAAGCATTTTTTATTTTTTTTTAACTTTTTGGCAGGGTGGAAGGTAGGGCAATCGGGGTTAAGTGACTTGCCCAAGGTCACACAGGTAGTAAGTGTGTCAAGCATCTGAGGTCAGTTTTGAACTCAGGTACTCCTGACTCCAGGGCTGGTGCTCTACTCACTGTGCCACCTAGCTGCACCTAAGCAGTTTTTTTTTTGCTTGTGTGTGTGTGTGTGTGTGTGTGTGTGTACGTGTGTTGGATGAATGAATACAAGTGTTTACTGTGTGCCAGGCACTGTGCTGAGCTGTGGGAATCCAGGTTTGACAAGCAAGCCAGTTCCCTGCCCTCAGGGAACTTAGATTCTGATAAGGTCACACAGTATAAGAGAATGTTCCCTAGGAAAGGGTGCTTTGTTCTGGGGAGTGTGAGGGGATGGATGGTAAGCAGAGCCATAGTATAATTGATTACCTTATCCTTTCAAGGAATGGTAGTGTTGACTTGATTACTGTATACAAAGAAAGAAGTAGAAAGGAGGGGAGGAAAAAGTAAAAGAAAAAGGCAGAACGCTTTGCTACATGCTAGGAAGAGACACAGAGTTTAGAACAAAGAACATCCATAGGCTCATAAATCTTACCATTTATAGTGTTAGGATGAGGCATCATGGGATTAAAACTGATTTTGGAGTTATAAGGACAGAGGTTGAAGTTCTATTTTATTGCTATCTCGGGCAAGTCATATAAACTCTCTGAGTCTCAATTTCCCCATTTGTGATATAACAATAACAAAGATTTTGGGCTACCTACCACATGGGGTTGATTTAAGGAAAATTATTCATAAATTGTGCCAAGCTTGTAAATGGCATTTTTTATAGGGGAATGTTATATAAACAAATAATCATAATACAGAGTAATGCACAAATTCGCATCTGTTGTCCTGCCTGATTTCAACTCTCAAGAACATGGTAGCTCTCCCAGGATAAGTTCATCACTTCTAAACTCACCAACATGCTGCTAGCTCAAGCCTCCCTCAGCCTCCTCTCTCCTCTGATTGGAGGGCAGAGTACCAAACTCCTCCCAATGCCTTCCTTTATAGAGGGCAGAAACTGGATACTCAGCTTGCTCCATTTTGCATCTGCTGTTTTGTTTGGTTTCAACTCCAAAGTGCTGCCAAGCTGGGTAATGCTTGCTGTCCTGTCCCCCCCATCTCCCAATTTCCTGCCTCCTTCTGTGTGTTATCTTTGTGTGTTATCTCTCCCTTTAAATTGTAAGCTCCTTAGGGGCAGTGACTGTCTTTTTGTTAGTTGTATCCCTAGAACTTAGCGCAGTTGCTGGCCATATTAAAGGCACTTAATAAATGTTTATTGGATTGGATTGAATTTGGAAAGTTCATGGTGTAGACAAATGCCATGCATCATAGGATCTTAGAAGCATAGATTTAAAGCTAGAAAAGACCTTAGATGCCACACACTCTGATTCCCTTATTTCTTTTCAGATGAGGAAACTGAGACCAAGAGAGAATAATTGAGACATATACACATATATACATACACATACATACACACATACATATTTATATACATATACACACAGACATTATAAATAGTACAGCCAGAAATTAAACCCAAGTCCCTCAGACTCCATATCAAGGGATTTTTATACTGCATATCATCATTGTAGCATATATTGATATAATACTTTAAGGTTTTCATAGTACTTTAAATGCATTATCTCATTTGAACCTCACAATAAGCCAATGAAACATTTATTACAGGTATTAGCCCTATTTTAAAGATTAGGAAAATGAGATTCAGAGAGACTGTGAATCATAATCACTTATCTAGTAACTGTTGGAATCTGGAGTTGAACTCTTGCCTTCTGGACTCTACCTCCATCATACTATCCACTACCTGCTAAAGTAAGAAATGCATACTTGCTAACTTACAGAAGTGTAAGTTCTCTCTCAAAGAGAAAGATGACATTTTCATGGACCCTGTAAAGGATGGATAAGACTTCAGTAGGTGAAGTCTTGGAGGACAGGTCAAAAGGGTGAGGTATTCTAGGAAGGAATCACAGATGAGCAGGGGCACAGAGCCAAACAAATATGTGATACATAGAGGGTGGGAAAGGCAAGAAGCTGACTGACTCCATAGGACACCCTAAGTTGGAGGGAAGCAGCAGGGAAGAAGGTTAGAAAAATAGTATAGTCCTATATACCCATGGGCCTTGAATCCTAGGCTTAAGGAGTTGGAATTTTGTTCATTTGGTAATGGAGAGCTGCTAAAGGTTTGTTTTTTTTTTAGTAGAGTGATGCGAGTAGATCTATGCGTAATGGAGCTGAGTCTAGCACCTATGTGAAGAATGGATAAGAGCCAACGAGAGAGAGGTAGTGTGCAAATATTTTAAGAGTCTTCTAAAAGTACCAGTGGGTGCTAATGAGACTCACACTAGATTGATGGCAGTGAAAATAGAGAAGTGGGGAGAGGTGATCTGTAGTACAGAGACTGAATGGTTGCTATTTACTAACTTATGAAGAAAAGAGGGAGACTATATCAATAAATAATAATAATAATATATCTATCATTGCCACAGTAAAATCATTGCCAAAACATAGGTCATTTATATTTAAATTCTAAAATCATACGAATGAATTTTTGCTTAATACTATCAAAAATACCCATTTAAAACCCAAAGTCAGCATTCTTTGTGGCAGAAATATGCTAAAAATGTTTACCCAAAAATCAAGCTTAAATCAAGGGTGTTTATTTTCTACACTCTCATTAGATAGGAAAGAGAAAAGAAAAATAAATCAGAGGGAATACAAGCAAGCTGAGAGAAAACCAAATTATTTTTTATTTACAGATGATATGATGCTTTACTCAGAGAGTTCCCAAGGATCCAATGTGAAATAATTGAAATAATTAATAAAATTCATGAAACTATGAGGATAAAAAATAAGCCCACAAATTCATCAACTTTTCTGCATAAGATTAACAAAACTCAAAGAGGGAGAAGCATTTCTTTCAAAATAACTACAAAAGGCATACAGTTTCTGAGAGTGAGCCAGCAGGAAACACTCAAGACCTGTATAAATGCAGCAACTAATAAAATGTCTTTTACATGAATTAAAGGAGATTTAAGTAATTAGAAAGACACTCACTGTTTATGCTTTGTTTGTTGTTGCTTAGTCATTTTTCAGTTGTGACTGACTCTTTGTGACCCCATTGGGGTTTTCTTGCCAAAGATATTGGATTGATTTGCTGTTTCCTTCTCCAACTCACTTTACAAATGACTAAACTGAAACAAACAAGGTTAAATGACTTTCCCAGGATCACACGGCTAGTGTCTGAGACTAGATTTGAACTCAGAAAGAGGGGTCTTCCTGATTCCAGGCCTGGCACTCTATCTCCAACAAAAGAATTTTATTTTGTTATGAGGTTCTAAAAAATAACTCCTCAGCAGTTTGATGGGCATGGCATTAAATTTGTAAATTAATTTAGGTGATCATCATTTTAAAGATATGGGTGTAATCCAAGCATAAAGGCAGCTAAGGTAACAATTTTGACCCAGTTTGGTACTTCCAGGAGTCTATCAGCTAATTGGTTGTAGGACAAAGATCTTACCTTTAAAATACTAATTTCGAAATTAAAATTTATGAACTCTATAAAAATAAGATTTTTCACATTCTCTGCTTCATTTCCCATAATTCCATTGACAGTACAGAAACAGAAGCGTGGGTCAAATAGGGCTGAGTGCCATTGTATATTTTCTTTATGTCGTAGACATAAAAGAATGTATCGCCTACTGCCTAATCTTTGGATTAGTTTGCTGAATGCTTGTCTTTTGACAGTAGATACAATGTTTCATCAAGACTAGATTGAAATCTTTCCAGCTTAGTAGAACTGGACAGTTTGTCCTCATTGCCGTTGACTTTGAGGGCACAGTGTTATGTCTCCATTGCTAGAATGGCCACTAGGAGGCACAGTGGCTAAATCCCTGGGCCTGGAGTCAAGGAGACCCAGGTTCCAGTGTGGCCCCTGTGACCCAGGGCAAAACACTTCATCTCTGTCTGCCTCATGGGGATGATAATAGTACCTGCCTCCCAGCATTATTATGAGGATCAAATGAGGTGCTGTTTGTAAAGCACTTAGCATGCTGCCTGGCACATAGCAGGCAGTATAAAAATCTTATCTATCATGTTGTGTCAGAGGGTCAGGGATCTGATGTCATAAGGAATTTTAGAAGTCATTACTCCATACCCTTTGAATTATAGATGAAGACATTCCTTTTATTTACTTTGTATATAGTTTCTATTTTACTTTATCTTGCTGTGTTTGTATTGCTTCACACACACACACACACACACACACACACATTTCAACCCTTTGAGAAAAGTGACTTATTGCTTTTTTTTCTTCACATACCTGGTGCTTAGAGGTAGCATATTGTCTTAGATAGAGAGCTGGCCGGCAGTCTGGAAGACATGGGTTCAAGTCCACTATTTGCTATGGACTAATGGTTGTGTGGTCCTGAATAAATAAATTTCCTTCTTGGTGTGCCCATTGAACTTGATAAAACTCTTAAGTTGTGAAGAAGGTAAGGCTCTGCATTGGCAGAGGGACTTACTCCCTTCTTATTCTCTCCACCAATGAAATCATCGGTCTGGTTTAAAAAAAATCACCAGTACTTAACAGAGAGTAGACGCTTCACCAAATGCTTCTTGAATGAATGGGAAAACCAAGGTCTGGGAAAGTCAGTGAAGTTGTTCAAAGAGTCCCAAGTGGCTGTCACAAGGCAGAATTGGAACCCAGGTCCTCTGGAATCAAATCCAGGGTTATTCATTCCATTGTGTCCTCACTGAATTCCCCTTTTGTCAAGGGGAATAGAGAGGATAAAAACGTCACAGGAAGACAGCTGGAACAAATTTTCCAAGGAAAGTTAAAAGATGAAAGGCAGAAATTTGTCAGGCGTCCACTTAAGTGGGGAAGATTTGACAAAGACCAGGTCAGGTCTTCTATGGACTAAAAATTGAAAAGAACCTTAAGGATCGTCAGGTCAAATCCACTCATTTTACGGAGAGAAAACTGAGGCCCAAAGAGAATGTGATTTACCTTGGGTTGCATAGCTCTAAGGAAATTTTAAGCACAGGTCTTCCTGATTCCAAGTCCGTTACTCTGTCATGATAATATGTACACTGCCTGATCCAGGGGCACATATCACAGAACCAAGAGAACTTAGAAAGGGAACTCAAAATGGGGTGTGAGTGTGAGTGTGAGTAGAGAATGTTGAGGGAGGAGGAAACAAGAACTTAGTAATACCTACTGTGTGCCAGGCATTGTGCTAAGGTCTTTAATAATAATGATGATGTTGAGTTGTATCAGTCTTGTTCAAATCTTCATGACCCCATTTGGGTTTTTCTTGGCAAAGATGTTGAAGTGATTTGTTGTTTCCTTCTTCAGCTCATTTTACAAATGAGAAACTGAGGCAAACAAGGTTAAGTGACTTGCCCAGAATCACATAGGTAATAAATGTCTGAGGCTGGATTTGAACTCAGGAAGATGTCTTTATGATTCCAAACCCAGTGTTCTGTAGTAATAGCTAGCATTTATATTGCACTTACTATGTGTCTAGCACTGTGTTGACCATTTTACACGTTACTTCATTTGATGCTCATAGAAACCCTGGAGGTAGGTGCTGCTGTTAACCCCCATTTAACAGCTAAGAAAACTGAGGCAAACAGAAGTCAAGTGACTTTCCTGGGGTTATCCAGGTAGTAAGTGTGTGAGGTCATATTTGAATTCTGTCTTCCTGACTCCAGTCATAGTGTTCTGGTCAGTGTGTTGCCCAAAGAGCTCAATCTTCTCAATCTGCTAGAAAGTGTTTGAACTGAGAAAAGATTGGGCTCAGGTGATTGGCTAAAGACATTTTCCTAAGGCCTTGGTTCCTTAAATGGTGCTTAAGACCATTAAATTGAAAGTTTACCACCTTTCTGTTCCTGTAACTGCTTCCTGTATATAATTTGTATTGTAACCTTAATGAATCTTTCTGTCTATAAGTTTCCTTTTTTTTTTGCTTTCAAGAAAACTGATGTGAGGATTACTAATGATGAGCAAAGGAAGAGAGAGGAAGAAAGAGGACTGTGTTCCCTAGGCCAGAATATCCTACATCTTTAGGAAATTGAAAAAGTCAGGGTCAGGTCTTCCATTGCAGTTTTCATCCAGGATCCTCGATACTTAAAAATGAAACTGCTGAGTCCCAAGACATCTATTGACCAGCTTTGAGGGGCTTGAGTTTGTTTTTTGGTTTGTGTTTCTGAAAACAAGTACCGTGTAGCCTATAAGAAGAGCTGTGTAAGTATTCAGCAGTAGACCTTAATACCAACTCCAGTTTCCTTATTAATGAAATATAGAAGTGGCACCAGGAAGTTTGGAATTGCATAATTCTTAGTATGGCTTTTTAAAATGCATTGTGTGGAGGAAGGGGCTGAAGGGGTAATGAATGACAGGAATCATTTGTCAGTTCAGTTATTGCACAGGAAACTTCTGAGAACTTTGGCATTGCTCTGGTCTACTAAACTAGAGGTCCTGATAGAAATGGACAAAAAGCTAACATGACATGTCTTTTTCACAGCTGACTTACAGTGGTTATTTCATTTTCCTTTAAGAGTCTTGAGCAAGTTTTACCTTCAGGGGAGATGCGTAGATGAGAAAGGAAGGAACAAGACATTTAAATGTTCTAACAATTAAATGTGTAGCATTTCAAGCTTTAAGGGTGGTTCTTTTTTATTCGAAAATGTTTCATTTTATAACAAATATCAGTAGCTAAATAGGATTTTAAATAAACATGCAGTTTGTCAGAATGCAGATGTTATATAAATTGAGGTATAATGGTAATTGCCGTTATTTTGTGTTATGTTTTATACCCATTCATAACACCATTAGCTAGATCCTGAAGAACATGGTCTCAGGTGAAGCAACTTTACAAGAAGTATTTAGCTCCATGGGAACAATCTTATGTCAATAAACTGTGGATTAGAGATGTAGATGAATCTAGTGGGAAAAGCCCTGGTTGTGGAGTCAGAGAATCGGAGATCAAATCTTGCCTTTAACAAGTCTCTTAACCTCCTCATGCCTCAGTTTTCTCCTTTGCCAAATGGGGGTGTTGGATTAGATGGATTCTGAGGCTCCTTCCAGCCCTAGAGATATGGTCATATGATCTGTACTTTACTAGGTTTCTTAGAGAGGTCATATGACTTGCCTATGATCACACAGCTAATGTGTTAGCTGATGATAATGATGAAGTCTAGTGTTGATGTGGCACTTAAAAACATATGAAACACTTTACATACATTATGTTATTTGTTCTATCGGAAGCAGATTTGATGTCATATCTTTGTTGACAACAAAACCTATCACTCTGTGCTGCCAGGGACCAATGTCATAAATGGAGGGGGGTTGGGGAGAAAAAGAGAAAGAGAGAGGAAAGAGAGAGGGGAGTAGATGATAGATAAATGGATAGATGAAAGATAGATAAGAGATAGATAAGGAATTTATTAAGATATGTTTCAGGGGGAGGAGCCAAGATGGCCACATGAAAACAGCGTCTTACTGGAGCTCTCTCACAAGTTCTGTCAGATTCCTATGAAAAAGTGAATTTGAGGAGATTTGATAGAGTTAGAAACGGCGAAAAGTTTGAGTGGGGCAAACTTCCCAGCCAGAAGAGTCTGAAAGACTGAAGGAACAAATCTGTGGGCTAGGAGAGCGCTCTGCATGCGGAGCTGCTCCAGACGGGACCGAAGTGGAAGCAGCTGGCCAGGAAACCCACATGAGAGACAGGCTGGGAGAAAGCCAGGTGCCTGAAACCAGCGGAGATCCCCAGGCCTCCCAACACAGGACGACACTCTGTGGAAGCAACCAGAGGCAGCGCAATGCCACCGACCGTGAGGTACCAACTCCTGAGGCTTGCAGCCCAAAGGTTTCAAAGGCTTCTTGAACTTGTGGGAGACATAATGGCCAGGTAAACGGCTCTAATCCCTCCCCTCCCCACCCAGAGAATTCCTGGGAGGGGGGGGAAACAAAACAAAAATGCTGCAATAGAGGACACAGAAGTAGGGCTTCAGTGGCCAAGTACTGGGAGTACCTGAGTCCCAGAGGGACAGAGCCAGCAGGAGTCAACACCAGGAGCCCAGACATACTCTCGCTCCCCCAGGGGAAGTGCCAGACACCCAGCCCAAACAACAAAGAGCTGAGACTATTGCTGAAGAGCAACAGTGATGGAGAACAACCCCAGGGGAAGAGGAGATTTAGCGCAGCCAGACCCCCTCCACCACATCTCAGGAAACTGAAGGCTATAATTCACACAGCCAACAACGAGACTCACAATCCCCAGAATAAGAAAGCTGGGACACTGAGCCCTGAGCCCCAAAAGCAGAAATTTATTGTAAAGCCAGGAAAAGGCTAACCAACATGAAGAACACACACACACACACACAAAACGAGGACCATTGATTCTTTTTATGGAGACAGGCAGGATCAAAATACCAATTTGGAAGAGGATAACAATGACACTATATCCACATCTGATACCTCAAAAGGTAATGTGAACTGGTCTCCAGCCCAAAAAGCATTACTGAAGAGCTAAAGGAGGATTTTAAAAAGCAAATTAGGGAGGTAAAAGAAAAAATGGCAAAAAGGGAAAAAAATCCACTGATGAAATCAAGTCCCTAAAGAATAAAATTGGAAAATGGCCACGGAGATTCAGAATCTAAAAAGAGAAAATGACACCCTGAGAGGTAAAATGAACCAATGGGAAAAGGAGACTCAAAAGCAAAATGAAGACAGTAACTCATTAAAAATTAGAGTTGAGCAAGTGGAAGCTAATGACTCTATGAGGTATCAAGAAGTAGTAAAACATAATGCAAAGAATGAAAAAATAGAAAAAAAAGTGAAATATCTGATGGGGAAAACAACTGACCTGGAAAATAGATCCAGGAGAGACAATTTAAAAGTTATTGGTCTACTGGAAATCCATGATGAAAAAAAAGAGCCTTGACAGTATCTTCGAAGAAATTATCAAAGACAACTGCCCAGAGGTCCTAGAACCAGAGGGCAAAATAGTCATTGAAAGAATTCACC
>CM053624.1:348058129-348104186 GCA_028646595.1 Phalanger gymnotis
TTGGAACACTGTTGCATTGCTGGTGGAATTGTGAACTGATCCAGCCATTTTGGAGAGCAATTTGGAACTATGCCCAAAGGGCTATAAAAATGTTCATACCCTTTGACCCAGCAATAACCACTCCTAGGGTTGTATCCCAAAGAGATCACAGAAGTGGGAAAAGGACCCATATGTACAAAAATATTTATAGCGGCTCTATTCGTGGTAGCTAAGAATTGGAAATCAAAGGGATGCCCATCAATTGGGAAATGGCTGAACAAGCTGTGGTATATGAAGGTAATGGAATACTATTGTGGTATAAGAAATGGGGATGATATGGACTTCATAACAACCTGGAAGAACCTACAAGACATAATGCTGAGTGAGTGGAGCAGAGCCAGGAGAACATTATACACAACCACAGATATTCTGTGATGACTAACCCTGACAGACTTTGCTCTTCTCAGCAACAATATGCAGAGACATCTCCAAGGAACTCATGATGGAGAGTGCTATCTATATCCGGAGAACGAACTATGAAGTATGAATGCAGATCGAGGCACACTTCATGCTCGCCTTTTTTTCCACCCCCCCTTTTTTTTCTCTCTCTTTTGTATCTGTTGTTGGGTTGTGTTTTTTTTTTTAGTTCTGTTTCTTCTTTCTTATGATTCATTCTATTGGTCATAATTCTTCTCCACAACTTGACTAGTATGTAAATTAATTCAATGCCAAGTTATACATGGAAGTTATATGTGATTCCATGCCATCTTGGGGAGGGAGGGAAGAAAATCTGGAACCCACAATTATGTAGAACCATGTGTTGCAAACTACAAATAAAAAAAAAATTTAAAAAAAAACGAAGAAGTTGAACTCCTTAATTTATTTTGTAGAAAATATAATTGTACTTTAACATTCATTTAAAAAAAAACATTTTGAGTTCCTAATTCTCTTCCTCCTGCCTGTCCCTCACCTATTGAGAAGACAAACAATGCAATATTAATTATACATGTGAAGTCATGCAAAACATATTTCCTTATCAGCCATCTTAAAAAATAAGAAAATAATAAAGTGGAAAAAGTATGTTTAAACCTGAAAACAAGATGTGTTTCAGACACTGTGCTAACAATACAAGCAAACATGGTGATCCCTACCTTCAAAGAACATACATTCTAATACAATAAGAAAACAAAAAGCAAGCAGAAATGGAGAGGTGCGGCTTCTGAAGAGGGGGTGCTGCTGAAAAGTAGGTGAAGACCAGAGGATGAGCAGAACGAGAAGGAAGTGAGCAAGACACGGGACTCTCACAAAATGGTGGATATGGATGAAAAAGTTGACAAGTGAAAGGGTAGCCCAATGGTGGGTTGGTGTAAAAGAGATGGGACAGAGCTGAAAGCAATCTAAACAGGGGTGAGAACGGTAGGTAATTTGGCTTGGTATTGGCTTGAATTAATCTCTTTGACCCAAGAGAGTCCCCAGGGACATTATGTGAAGTCAAGCAGAGCCTTGACCATTGCACTGGACAGCTATACGGGGGAAACAGATTATCTGAAGGAATAGGGTAGCGAGAGTACACCTTGATTCCAGGGATGGGGGAGAGAGCAGGATGAAGGGAGTGCTGAGCTAGTATCCAGTGACTGGAATATGCCACTGGGGTTTTGCAGTGTACAAGTGTGAGATTGGTTTTAGAATTTTAGTAACAAAAGTTGTTGGGGGCAGCATTATATAGACTATGACTGGATAAGTGTGTCCACTAAAAAACAGGCATCTTTTTAAAAAATTTGGCACATTTAGCTAATCAAACCTTGTTTATGCTTATTCATAATCTTTTTTATGTAACTTTGCTGCATAAACACTTTTTGTAAGTTTTTTTCAGTCTCCATAATGTACTTATGTTCGTTTTTAAAAAGATATTACTTAAAATTATTTTTCTTTCTATTTTAAAACCTGCAAGCATTATTGGTTATATCATTCTGCTGTTGCCCCATGTGTTTTTTTGTCATTCATATTGTATTTCTGTAGCATGAAATTGCCCTCTTGTTCGCTGCTTATTGTAGTCCTCTAATGTAACTTATGAAGGAAAAAAATGGTAAGGATTTACGCTTGTTGTGTTGGCTAGAAATACAGTAAAATGCACAAGCAGAGATATGCCAATGACTGTTTCCAAGGCAACAAGGAAGATATCATAATATTTATATATGTCTATAATGCCAGAGTTTATTTTGGGGAATGGTGTTAAAATGACAAAATAATAAAAGTATTCATTTTCCTAAATGCTGTAACTTTTTACACTCCCCCACCCTACCACACACACAGACACCTGCTGTTGGTTTCATGTTTATGAAAATGTATCCCATTAGCACCAGAAAAACTACTAGTGACTCTTAACTGCATCTAGAATTCACCATTGTTTTCTTTCATGAGAAGGTAACCTCCATAATAGCAAGAACTGTCTCACTTTGATATATGTAGCCCTCATGCCTAGATGAGTGCCTGGCACATAGTAGGCTTGGTCATTGGTTGACATATTTCTAAGTACTTACAAAAGGCACCCTCACATCAGCCATTTTATGTCTATATTCTTTCTCCATTGATGCCTGACTGAATGCAAAGATTAAAGAAAGAAATAAATGTTTTATGAATTTGGGGGTTTTGGTTTAGATCCATGATTTCATCAACGTGGAGAACACCCATTGTGAAAACTCCCTCCACCCATGCAGGCTGTTAGCTGTTCTGTAATGTGTAGACTTCAGGAGTTCATGGGACACAGATATGAAGGTGTTTACCTAAGGTGACACACCTCGTATTTGTCATAGTAACAACTTGAACCTTGGTCCTCCTTACTCCAAAACTACTTCTCTAACTCCTATGCATATTGTCTGTCATTCTTATATTTATATATACAAACCTATGAATCATAGGGTTGTTTGTTCATTGTCGTCGTTGTTTTACATTATAAGTTTACTCTTTAATGTTCCAACATGTAGATTTAAAGAATGGAAGAAAAGAGCCAATCAGTAGTGAATTGGAAAGAATGATTATTGGTGAGATAATGACCAAAAATGAAAAGAAACAGACCATCTGATGATGTACCTTTGGAGGAACACATGCAGAGAGAGATTAGTGGGGTGAATTCTTGAGTGTTGATTATTAGTCAGGTCTTTGTCAGACTAAATCGATATTCTTTTTCAATGAAGTTCCTATACTGATAGATAAGAAGAATCCTAGAAGCATGGTCTGCACCAGGGTTGGGGAATCTGTGGTCTTGAGGCTGTATGTAGCCCTCTAGGTCCTCAAGTTTGGAGTTTGACTAAGTTTGGAGTTTGGATTCAGTCAAAGGGCTGTACTTGAGGACCTAGAGGGCCACATTTGGCCACAAGGCCTCAGGTTCCCCGACTCTGGTGTAGACCATATAAGCTCTGATGATTCCAAATGATCCTATTTCCACCCTTACAGATGAGTCTTGAATGCTTCAAAAAGGTTTCATCTCTCTTCCTCTCTCTCTCTCTCTCTCTCTCTCTCTCTCTCTCTCTCTCTCTCTCTCTCTCTCTCTCTCTCTTTCTGCATATACTGAATACTTGTGAGAATTCTAGGATGATTTTGAATACCATAGTTCAAGCCCCTACTGTGTGTTTACCACCCTCCAAGATTCTGATCTGGAGTTGAGGATCCTTATAATAAGCTAATCTTAAATAGCTTTTAGAAATGGAATATTTGTTAAGCTTCAATTTCATCTGTGAAATGGAGGTGAAAAAACTTCTACTATTTACCTCAAAGGAAAATTCTGTAAATCTAAACATTTTCAAATAATTGTGAGTTGCCATTCTCAACTTCAAGAATTCACCTTACTAATCTACTTTGCTGTATCTGCAATGCTATGCACGGCTGGCTTCCTATTTCTTTCCTTTTTAATGCACTCTCCCACAAGCACAATATATTTTATTACAGGAAAATTTCTGGCAAAAGAACTCTAGAAACATAGGCCCCATTTCAGTGGTTAGTTTTAGCTAACTTTCCAAATGGAACCAATGCCAATTTTATTTCAACTTGGTCAGACAAACTTTCTAACAATTAATGATGAGAAATTGATAGTCTGCAGGTTTTCTCAAGTAGAACCTGGTGGGGCTCCCTTTTTCTACTTGGATTAAAATTTTTGAGTGTGGCATAATTGTATAATTAGAGCAAAAATGTGTGAGGCAACCTGTTTCTAGGTGATTATGGCACTCAGTGTATGCCAGGCCACAGTAGCTCTCACCACCTGTGAACTTCACTATTAGGCCAGATACGACCACTGACTGAGTCATTGTGAAGCACAGTGTGCCTTTTTTAAATAAACAAAAAAGGAAGAGCCAGTTGGAGACTTTAACCTGTTTTCCTTTTAGTATTATGTGCATTGTGACTTTGTGTTGATTTTTCTTCTCACAACTACAGTGATGGAAAGATGCATCTTAAAGGCAGTAGCCATAATGTTTAATGCTAGTTGCCTTGAGGGCCTTTAAGGTGGCAAGACATTTAATGTGCAATGATGATAATTGTCTAGGCAATTAGATTGGCATTCTTGATTGGCTGGATATAATTGTCAATTATGGGATGAATTCCAAAATCATTTCATTTGACGCATAAAGTAAATTATCAGAAGTCTGAGCATGTGTTGTCTTGTGATTTCTCTGGTGGAAGATGCATTATGGATAGGCTGCTATTTAAAATTCAGCCAGTACTACTGAAAGCCTACTATGCCTTAGTCTCTGTGCTAGTTAGTGTCTGTTGGGAGTACAGTCTACTTTTTTTATGCCTTTGTATTGAAATGCACTCCCTCCTCAACTCTGCCTTTTAGAAACCTCGGTCTCCCTTGAGATTCAGAGACTCCCTAGGCAGGATGCCGTGCCTTGCCTACGTACCCCACCTGATAGTACTCTCTCCTCTAAAGTTACCTTCTATCAAAGACATTACCCATAGCAAATCAATTTGTCTAAGCTATAGCAAACAGTATTCAGAGAAGTTATACAGATTAAAATATACCAGAAAATTATCCCACTGGGAGTAAGATAACTCAACTGTGAGTCCTAGATTTCATCCAAGGGGACATTCCATGAAGTCTCTAATGTGGTAAGATGGGGGCAGGGACATAATCAAGGCACCTCTGCATGTTGGCTTCTTCCTGGAGTCTTAAATTTCCAGGACCAGCATCTCTCCCTTGCCAAGCTCTTACATTCTTCTCTCCTCACATAGGCACAGAGCATTCAGCAATAATTGCTCCAATGAGCTCCCAAGGCTCCAAAGGCCTTTGCCAACGTACTTGAGCTCAGTATTACATTCATACATGCTTTTTCCCATATTTGAATGTAAACCCCTTGACAGAAGGGACTAGTTTTGCTTTTTCTTTGCATATCCAACATTTATCACAGTGCCTGCACAATAATAAGAGATTAGCGCTAGAAGGACTGGAATTTAAAAATACTGTGATGGACCAAAGTGTATCAACTAATGCAGTGCATATACACACAAGTATATATACATACCCATATATGGCAGTGTGTACATATATAATACATACATGCTCTGCAAGGCAAACAAAATATAGTGAGATGAAGATTTTAATTTCCAAATAAAATTATATCTCTTTGCATCAGTTGATGTGACTGTTGCTTCTAGTAATGCTTGTTGATTGGTTGTTTGAACATTCAGCCATTATCTTATAGGAGCATACATATTCTGATTAGGGGAGAAAACATGCAGGTATAAAATACTGAATCTCATAATTGGAAGAGACCTGAAGGGCATCTAATGCAACCTATACTTGGTCAAAAATCCTTCAAAAAATCCTTAAGAATGACCATTCAACCTTTGCTTGAAGAACCGGGAGGAGGAAAAAATCCCTAAGAAACAGCCATTCAACCTATGTTTGAAGAACTGGGAGGAGGAAACTACTGTAACTATAACTGCTGCATACACTATACCCTACTCCTATTTGAAATAGGCGATATGATACAATAGAACATTGATTTAGTACCTACTATGTGCCAGGTACTATGTTATCCCCCAGGGACATAAATAAGGAAAAGAAAGACGATCCTTAATGTCAAGGAGCTTACAATCTAATGGAGAAAGAGGATACAGAAGAGGAAGCTGAAAAGTGGTATGTTTGTATGTGTATGTCAGAGGGGGAGAGGTCCTGGTCATGATAATGACTGGAGAGCTAAAACCAAGAGGAGAAGCTGGTGGCCTATGGAGAGATGGATAAAATTTTGAGCCTTCTATAAAAGGTCTCTATGGGAGGAAGTTTTTGCTTGGTCCTCCACCAGTAAGAGAGGCAGAAGCAACTGAGGATACTGATGAGGTATAACTAACAAGTCTGATGTCATCTTCATGGTGATGAGTTATCTGGTGAGGAGGTCATGCTGGGTAGGTGCATGATGATGATGGTGCAGGAGTCAAAAGCAAGCAGAGCAACTGGTGCCAGATGAAATTTACATGGGCATGAGAGAATATTGAAGAATTATTGTAGATGGTGGACCTCGAGCTGGGCCTTGAAGGATCAGTAGGATTTGGCTGAATAAAGAGAAAAGATGAGGCCATTCCAGGAAGGATAATAGCAAGTATCCCCCATTACTTTTTCTAAATTCTCTTATCTTAAGCATATGGCAACAGACGTATTGATCCATCATCTGCTAAAGTGTTTTTTATATGTTGGTTAACTTTGCTGAAACAGTTTCTTCTCTTTCTTTTTTGTTCTTTTGTTATAATGGACAGCAACCTGGTTGGAGTCAGGGGAGGGGAGAGATGTATTGGCAAGCGAAGGTGATAAAAACACAAAACAATCAAGGAAACTTAAAAATATGTCTTCCCAAAAGGAATTAGAAGAAACAATTGATAATATTTCTCTCTCATGTTTAAAGGGGTTTTTTTAAGACCCAAGGAAATGAAAGGGACTTTCAAAAGAAAATATGCTTCAACCTAGCTTTTGGTTCAACATTAATTAGCAATTGAACCATGTCAATTTTAGTGATGATTTTCTTTGAAAATACAAAAAAACCACATGAACATATTCCTAGAAAGAAAGGGAATCTGTCTGTTATCCTTCAATTACTAGTTTGCCTTGCTCCTTGTTCACATATAACACATAGTTCTGTATGTGAAATATAGGAATCTCTCTTTGTTTAATGGTCTTGGGAAGTACATTCTCATTTATTTTATAAATGACACTGTTTAATTGTAAGGGCAATGCTGCCTTTTTATGTATAGAAGTTAGAGGCCTGTTAAATTGAAGTCAGAATGACTTTTTAAGAGAAGTTTTAACCGAGATTTTTTGAGCTATCTTGGAAGGCTAGCATTTCCCAGGTATCTTATATTCACAGAAAGAGATTTAAAAAACCCATTCCTGAGGCTTTTTGCACAAATAAAAATGTAGTATTGTTGGCAAATTTGAAGAGCCATTTCTATTACCATGAAAGAGGAAGAGGAAAATAGTAGGCATTTTATTCTTTATTTTTTTACATTAATTATTCATACTTTTAAACTTCAGAATTACAAGCAAAGAAAAGGATTTTTAATAATCACGTGGTTATTTTGGCTTCTTTAAAAAAAAAACCTTGTAAAATCATACACAGTAATGATAAAGCCTACAAGAAAACTTTTTTTTTCTTTTATAAACAGAGCAGGTGAAGTAAAGACTGGATTCTTTTTTTAAAGTATTGATTTTTTTTGTTTTACATAACCTTCATTTCTAAATATATTCTCGCCTGGTTTAGGCAGGAAGCCGTCTTTGGTGATAAAGACTAAAAAAAGAGAGACGAGGGAAATGGTTTAGCAAAACTCACCAACACAACAACCACGTGTAATGTCCACAACCATAAACCCCCCACCTGGGGGGGCAAAATAAAGTCCGTTTTATTTTATTTTCCCTGGCTATAAGATTGAATATGATAATTACTTATAGTTTTATTTTTTTGGTTCTTTCCCTTTATACTATGTTAATTATTAAGCATATTATTTTCTTGATTTTTTTTGCTTACTTCACCTTGTTCATATGTCTTCTCATGCTTCTCTGTGTTCTATTCATCATGTCTTTTCCATCATGTAGCATATATTACTTAGCCATTCCCTAATCAACAGGGATCTATTTTGTTTCCGGTGAAGAAGCTGGTTCTTAATAGTGAATTCTACAGTGTCCTTTTAACCAGTTAGCATTGATATTTTAGCTCCATCAGAGATAATTGGAGATTAAAGAATCACATACTGGATGCTAACACTGTTAGATATTGAGTGCAGATATAGTTACAGTGAAGGAATAACATAAAGGATGCATTCAGGGGTTTCAGTCTGGTCTTACTCTTTGTGAGTCCATTTGGGTTTTCTTGGCAAAGATAATGGAGTGGTTTTCCCTTTTCTTCTCCAGCTCATTTTACAGATGAGGAAACTGAGGCAAAAAGGGTTAAATCACTTGCCCAGGGTCACACAATTATTAAGTGACTGAGGCCACATTTGAACTCCAGGTGAGAAGCGTTGTTGCACTGCGCGACCTAGCTGCCCAAAATATAAAGGAAGGATAAGAAAATGACCTGCCCTCCAGAATTAGTCTTTTTTAGGAGACCAAATGGAAGGATGTGTGTGTGTGTGTGTGTGTGTGTGTGTGTGTGTGTGTGTGTGTACACATACACATGGACAGACACACATGCATGTGCATATACACATGCATATAGTAAACTTCCACAAAAGTTTCATTCTAATGCCTCATGTAGACATGGAGGTGACCCCTGCTAAACCATAGTGTAGCTCAAGCTCTTGCAGATCTCATGAAGTTGGTGTCCCAGGTCAAGTGACAGAATGTCTGCTGTAAGTGAAGTGACCCAGGTAATATGGAGCTCAGAATCAATGGGCTGACTAGGAAGTGATGAATTCTTTGGGAATGGTGATCAGCAAAACAGGAGAAAAAATGATTCAGTTCTGTGTAGTCCCCAAGAGTACAAAGGAGTCTGAGAACCAAACAGGTCTTTTTAGAATTCAGCTGTTGACAGAAGTTGAATAAATGGCCTTCAATGTCCCTTTCAGCCGTGTTCTGTGATTCTTTTAAATGTCAGATCTTTGTCACATGATCCGTAAATCAATCTATTATTTTAAGAATTGAATTACATCCTTATGGATTTTTTATGATCTAAATGTTACTCGAAGACATAAAGAAATTGTAACAAAAAGTAGAATGAAAGCTCAGAAGCTGTTCTTGGTGAAGCAGATAAAGGAGTTGGCAGAGGTGGTTTCTTAATAATAATTGCTAACATTTATATAATGCTTTAAGGTTTGCAGAGGTTGAGTCTATGCAAGTATTATCCCATTTCTCACAACAATTCTGTGAGGTGGGTGCACTAGTATCTACATTTTATCGATGAAGATGGTGAGGCTAGGAGATGCTGAGTGGCTTGCCCAAAGTCTCAGAGTCATGAAACATCTGATGTCCTATTTGAAGTTAGTACTTCCTGTTGCCAAGCCTAACACTGTTCAATACATGGTCTAGCTGTCTCACTTTATCACATACCCCAAAGCAGTAGAAACATAATTTCATAGGACACTTGATTATCTTACAAACCAGCATTTATTAAACACCTGCCACACTCTAGGAGCTATACTAGGCACTAGACATATAGATACAAATAATAGAGGGGCCCTATTCTTTAGTAGTTTACATTCATACATTGGAGACACAAGTGCATGTAAATATACACAGTGAAAAATATTAGGAAGGGGGGATAGTACCAGTTTGGGTTGGGGAGGGATCAAGATCGACTATCTGAAGAAGGTAGTCAAAAAGGAAGAGTGGTATTCTAAGAGGTGAAGAAGGAAGTACCTGCCAGGCCTGGGGGCCAGCCAGTGCAAAGACATGGAGATGAGAAATGGAATGTTGGGTATAAGTAACATAGAGGCCACTTTGGTTGGATCACACAGGGCAGGAAGGGCAATAATTTCCAAGGAGACTGGAAAAACAGGTTGAAACCAGATTGGTTCTTTCTTTTTTTTTTTTATTAACCAAATATATGTACATACACACACACACACAAACATATATACACACACACGTATGTGTGTGCATATACAAAATTAATTTTAAATTTAGATACGAAAATGAGAAAAGAAAAAATAAATTGTCATGTACACAACAGAACATGAGAGGATTCAATATAAAACAACCAATTTCCATTTCCAGAAAGCCTAGCTTGTCTTTGCTTCCTTGTAGGCTTTCTCTTGTTCTCTGCTGTGCACTTTTTACTTTCTTTTTACCTCTTCTTTCCCCCACCTTGCCCCAATGAAGGCTATAATTAAGAGTGGATATGTGTTTTGTGTGTGTGTGTGTGTGTCTGTGTCTGTGCGTGTGTCTGTGTCTGAGTGTATGTATGTAAGACCTTACCGTGCTTATTTCCACTTGTCATTTGTTTCTCTGAAGGTGGATAGCATCTTCCTTCATAAGCGCAATTCTAAATTAAGCAGCACGTCATTTCCTACACCATAGCAAATATTCCAACCCAATCACATCCTGTCTGAGAGATTGTCTATGAAAGATTCCCTCCCCACACACAGTTTTGTGCGTTCCTTCCATTCTTGGGTGCATACGTTTTATATATACAAGAAAATTTTAATTTAAAGTAATCAGAATTATCCATTTTATACTTCAAGAATGCTCTCAACTTATAATATAGTTAAAGTTCTGATACTACTGAATCTGCTTCCTTTACATCTTTTTTACTTGGTTTCTTTGAAGTTCCTGACCTTTTGTTCTTCCAAATGAACTTTATTACTTTTTTTTCTAACTCAGTAATTTTTTTAGTAATTTAATTGGGATGGCATTAAATAAATAGGTTATGTAAAATTGTCATTTTTCTATTGTAATGGCTTTACCCACCCATGAACAATAAATATTACTTCAATTATTTAGATCTGAGTTTATTTGTATAAAAAGTGTTTTATGTTTATGTTCATATAGTTCCTGTGCCTAGTTTGGCAAATATACTCTCAGGTATTTTATAATGTCTAGTTATTTTAGATGGTCTAAAACAATATTGAATTATATTGTTGACACATAGTGTAGTTTTCCTATTTTTCTCTTCTGATTAAATCTATTTTAATTTAGTCTGAGATCACGATTACTACCCCTGCTTTTTTTACATAATAAACTCTAATCCTGCTCTTTATTTTGTCTTTGTGTGTGTCTGGCATTTTTATTCTGTTTCCTGAAAGCAACATATTATTAAATTCAATTTTTAAATCTGCTATCCATTTCCATTTTATGAGTAAATTCATCCCATTCACATTCTAAGCTGTAATTACTTGTGTATTTTCCTCCTTCCTATTTTTCATCACTATCCATCTCACTCTATTCACCGTATCCCTCCTTAACTCTTCTACATTACTTCTACCTGCTACTTTGCCCTTCTATTCCTTAACCTATCCACCCTGTAGGAATCTCTTCCCCTACCCTATCCCATTGTCCTCTTATTTCTTTCTGAATTTAGAATATATATATATATGTATATGTATATGTGTGTATATATGTATTTATATATAGTTCCTTCTTAAACCTATTCCCAATGAGAGTAAAATCCCAGCATTACCTGCCATCCACCTTACTAGCTTCTGCATTAGTTTTCCCTTTTGTGCCTCATTTGTATGAAATAATTACTCTTTTCATCTCTCCCTACAGTTTTATTTTTTCAGCCCATCATAGTCAGCTCAGTCCATGACCTTCTTTTAAGGTACCCAAATAAGGATGAAAGTCATAAAAGTACTGCTGATGTTTTCACATATAAGAAGTAAACAATTTGACCTTACTGAGACCCTTAAAATTGGTCTCTAATGCTTACCTTACATTTCTCTTGGATGTTATATTTCAGAATTTCCCTTCAGTTCTTCTGGTTTTTGTCACAAATACTTGAAAGTCTTTCAGTTCATTAAATGTCCATTCTCTCCCTCCCCTCCCCGCCCCCATCCCTCCATTCAGGATCATACTTAACTTTGCTGGGTAAGTTACCCTTGGTCTTTTATGGAATATAGTATTCTAAGACCTATACAGTTCTTCAACATAGTGTCTGCTAGGTCTCGTGTAATCCTTATTTTAACTCTATGATATTTAAATTGTTTTTTTCTTGTTGTTTCCAATATTTTCTTCTTAACCTGATCACTTTAAAACTTGGCTATGACATTCTTGCAAGTTTTCCTCCTGGGATCTCTTTCAGGTGGTGATCAATGATTTTTTTAAAAAAAGTTCTGCTTTGCCTCCTTGTTCTAGATCTTCAGCTCAATTTTCCTCAATAATTTATTGTAATATTATATCAATTCTCTTTTAAATAAAATTTTCAGATAGTTGAACTATCTAAATTTTATTTAAAAGTGAATCGATAGTTATTATATTTCTTATTCTTATATATTTGTTTTCAACCTGTTCTCCAGATCAATTGTTTTTCTGATGAGATTTTCACATTCTCTTCTATTTTTTTCATTCTTTTCATTTTGTTTTATTATTTCTTGATTTCTTGCAACATCATTGCTTTCTCTTTGCCCAATTCTAGTTTTCAAGAAATTATTTTCTTTCTTAAAATTTTGATTCTCTATTTCAAGTTGGTAGACTTTCTTTTAATAATTTTCTTGGATTGCTCTTTCTTCTTCTTCTATTCTTTTCTCAACCTCTCTTATGCGATTTCAAAAGTCTTTCTAAGTTCTTCGAAGAACTCTTTTTGTGCTTGGGACCATTTGACATTTCTCATTAAAAAAGAGTGACTTTTTAAGCTCCATTATCTTCTTCTGAATATGAACACAGATCTTCTCTATCCTCAAAATAGGCAAAAATAGGTTGAGTTCTTTCTTTTTTTGCTTATTTATTTATTTTATTTTATTGTTTTATTTTGTTTTTAGAAGCTATTAATGTAATCAAGTCATAGTCCCAAGATACAGAGAATGATGCCCCAAGTCTCAGCTCCTTCTTACTATTATTTGCTAAGGTCTGTCTTGGGTCTCAACCTTGGGCTTTCCTCTCCATTCATAAGCCATGGCTATGGCCCCCAGCCACACTGTCCTGCAAATAGTCTTGTTCGCTGTGGTCTTTCTGGTGGCTTTAACTACAGCTCCTCGCTGTCCAGGAACTGAAACCAGGGACTCTGCCCTCCTGTAAGTGCCCACAGCCAGCAGGGTTCCTGCACTTCTGCTACTGCACTTATCAGGTGTATACAAGCTCCTTCTCCCTCACAGTGGCAGCCCAGCCCAGGTTTGGTCTGCATAGCTGTGATTGGTGTCCCTTGATGGTAGGTCCTTCAATCTTCTACTCTGCAGTCAAACCCTCATACTGTCCCTGAGATGAAAGTTTCCAAGGCTGAGGCTGTCATCCCTATAGCCAGGGTTTGTTGCTTATTGATTCCACAGAGTTGGCCTGGAGGTGTTTGCACTTCACTTTGCCCCTGGAGGCTGGTCTTTCCTGAGGTCTTAAGTTGTTTTAGGAGAACAGCTAATTTACCCTGACTTTTCTCAGTTTCTACTGTTCCACGTTCCCTCTGAGGCGATGTTCTTTTTTTGTGGAGGAAATTTAGAGAGCCAAAAGTTTTTTGACCTACTCTACCATCTTCCCAGAATCCTCTGAAGCCAGATTGTGAAGGGCTATAAAGGCTGAACAGAGAAGTGTCTACTTAGATCCTACGGGCGATAGGAAGAAACTGAAGTTTATTTAGTAGACAAATGACATGGTTGACCATAAGACAGATCATTGGGCAGCAGAGTGCTGGATGGAGTAGGGTGAGGACAGACAAAGCCAGCAGGCCATTGAAGAGGTCTATGTTTAAAGAAGCAAAAAACAAAACAAACAAACAAAAAAAGGTATAAAGAAAATTGCATCTTGTAGGGCTGCGTTTGTGGCAGAGAATGGAGAAATAGAGAAATTCTTTGAAGAAGCTGACAAGATGCTACAAAAGCAAGGTGGCATATACTTCGATAAATCTGTATCTTCGATGGAAAGTAAACAGGGAGTTATTGTTGTTATTCAGTCACTTCAGTCATTTCCCACTCTCCATGACCTATTTGAGCTTTTTCTTCTGTCTCCAACTTGTTTTACAGATGGAGAAACTGAAGCAAACAGGGTTAAGTGATTTACCCAGGATCACACAGCTAGTAAATGTCTGAGGCTAGATTTGAACTCAAGAATAGAAATCTTACTGATTCCAGGCCCAGTACTCTATCTGCTGTACCACCTAGCTGCCTAAACATGGAGAAGGAGAGCAAAAAATAGATTATAAAATGTGATTCCACCTTATGAAACAAAAGACGTTCATGATCTCATTCATGCATTTTTTTATTTGTGCAGATCTCAACCCATCTCTTCTTTCTTATCCCATGTATTTGCTGTCTGTGGTACCTGATTTCTCTGCTAGAGGACCTACCCACTGGGATAGAGCCCTTACTCTAGGTTGTTGAATATTTTGGCATAGTGCAACACTTGGGCTGCCCATCTGTGATTCCTATCAGTAAAAATGTCAGTTATGTCAGCATCATGATGTTCAGATTTGGGAATCAGATGGCAGAATTATGCACTTTGAATACTGATTGAAAATGTAAACACACACATAAACATGCATGTGTGCTCACATACACACACATCTGTGAGGATATGAACAAGAGTCCTCTCTTGGTTCCATTCCTTGCTGAAGAATATTGTATCCATCATGAGATTCTAAAAGGAGGGGTGATTGTTGCCCAGGTTTCCTCCCAGCAAGCTGCCTGGCTGACATGAGAGAGGCCCAGAATATCATTCTTTTAATGTGATGACTTTATATCCAAAGGTCACAGAATTGCATACTTATATTCCTAGCACCTTGCAAAGTGCTTCACACATAGCAAGTACTCAGTAAATATGGAATTCAAATTTGAATTTTGAACCAAGGGTTGCAGGAATTTGACCATTGTTTTATTTTCTCCCTCCCTCCTTCCCTTCTTTCTTCTCTCTCTCTCCTCTCTATCTCTCTGTCTCTCTCTGTCTCTCTCTCTTCCTCTCTGTCTCTCTCTTCCTCTCTCTGTCTCTCTGTCTCTCTCTCTTTGCTTTGGTGGGGGGAGGGGAAGTTAAGAAAATATTTTTCTTCCTTTTTGTTGGGGCCTCTGAGGACAGAATCCTGAATAAAACTTTCTAAAGGATTCCCACCTAATAATATTAACTGTGAATAGACCTTTCATTTGTATCCATCGTCCTTGCTATTCCCCCTAGTGTGGGCATCCTGCATCAGCTTTCTTCTCTTTTCCATCTATGTGTTGATGGAAAAGACATCGTCTTGATTGAAGAAGACATAAGGCATCTTGTCTTATCCATCTGTCAGTAGCTTCACTGCTTCAGTGGACATTTCTGTCCAGATGACTTTCAAATCTGTGTACTATGTACAACTCTTATCTCACTTTGGACATGGTGTCCTGACTGCCTGCTGACATCTCCATGTAGATGACCCTAGATAAGGGAGGAGGAGAGAGGGCGAACATATGTTAGGCACCTACTGTATGCAGGTACTGTTTTAAATATTTTATGAATATTATTTCCCTTCATCCCCACAACAAACATGTGAGGTATAAATGCTGTTATTATCCTCACTTTACAGTTGAGGAAATTGAGGTTCACAGGGGTTAAGTGACTTGGCCAGGGTCACAGAGCTAGTGTCTGAGGCTGAATTTGTACTCAGTTGTTTCCTGACTCTGAGCCCAGGCCATAAGCATCTCAAACACCACCTGTCCAAAAGGCAGTGTTCTATATTATTCCCCTTCCCAAATTAGCCCCTTCTTCTAAACTTACCTATTTCTTTTGAAGATTGTATCACCCAACTATTCACCCCTTTTCATAGCCTCACATTCATTCTTGGTTCATCATTGTTTCTTTCCCCATATAATCTTGTTGCCATATTAGTGGACAGATCTCAATGATTCTGTTTTCATTAGCATCTTCCCATGTTCTTCCCTTCTATCATTGTATCCCTCCCTCATTCTCTCTTTTGCACCTTCTTTCCCTGTCTCTTTCTGTCTTTCTCTGTCACTGCTTCTATGTCTCTGTCTCTCCTTCCTTCTGTCTCTGTGTGTCTATCACTCTCTCTGTGGCTTACTCTGTCTCTTTTTCTCTGCCTTTCTGTCTCTCTTTCCCTCCCCTCCTCCCACTCTCTGTCTCCCTCTGTTCTTCTTCCCACCTCCCTCAGGGTACATAGAATGATTTATACTAATGCCCTTTGTAAATGATGAATTCAATTCACCAGATTTATTAAGCATCTACTATGTGCCAGGCATTTGGGATATAAAGATAGCTGTGTTGTAAACCCTGCTCTCATAAAACTTACAGTCTAATGGTGAGAAAAGACCCCCACACAATAAGCAATGTTGGTTCCAGAGGAAATATGATGAATATCTTTTCTCTTCTCACTATAAGGGATGGCAGGGATTGTGTTTACACATGAAGTCTTTGTATCAGAGGCTTTGCTTTTTTTTCCTGTCTTCTTCTTTTCTTTTTAATGAAAGAGGGCTCTGTGGGTATGATAGCATCTCACAAGGGGAGAGTGTCTGTGGCTTAAAAAAAAGACAGCAATAAGAAATTATTTTTAAAACATAGCTCCAGAAACCAAAGGACTCTCTAGTGGCTTTACAGGAATTCCCTCCTCCCCCTTCCCCACTGCAGGATGTGAACCTTGTGATTAGACTAGAACACCTCCAGTAATCTTATCTAGTGAAGGGAGTGAATGTACAAAATCCCTGAACCTCCCTCTGAACACCCTGGCCACAGCAACAACAAAAACAAGCACTTACTGTTTGCCAGGCATTTTACAAGCATTATTCCATCTGATTCTCAGGACAATCTTAGGAAGCAGGTCCTATTACTATCCCCCTTTTACAGATGAGGAAACAGATTAGAAGACTTTCTCAGGATCACTCAGCTAGTAAGTGTCTCAGACTGTATTTGACTTCAGGTCTTCTTGACTTTAGTCCAGTACTCTGTCCACTGTGGCACCTGGTTGCCTAGAAAAGAAAGACACAAAAGACTTGGAAAAGTGTGTAATAATTTCAGATGGAAAGGCCTGACGAAGTACAATGATAAATATAAAGAGACAGAGAGCTCTTTTTGGTGGAGTGAGGGAGGATGCCATCTGAATTGTATCTGGAAGAAAAGGAGGCATGACGCTTCAGCAGAGGAAGTGGGGAAGGACATGAGCAAAAGGACAGAGACCGGTGACACCAGAAGAGGGGACAAGAAGGAAAAAAAATATTACATGATAACTTTATTATCTATTTAAAAAGAATAGCAAGTTATACATAATAGATTTTCAGTTTCATATCTTGTAGAAATGCTTGTTTTATTTCTTAAGTTCAGAATAAAATAAATAAGGAGAGGGCACAGAGATTGGGCAGCAAGATGGCACAGCAGATGGGATGGTAGACTTAGCGTAAGGAAGACACAAGTTCAAATCCAGCCTCGGAGGCTTACTAGCTCTGTGACTCAATGTAAGTCACCAACCATCTCATAACTCCTGCCTAACAAGGCAGCTCTGGAAACCAAGTGAGATCAACACATGTAAAATACCTTATACACCTTAAAGAATTATATAACCACAAGCTATCATTAGTAACAGTAGCTTTGCATTTTTTCTCCATGGAAAGATAGTATATATGGAGAAGAGCATAAGATAAAGCTGAAAAGACAAGAATCTGCTGTCTTATATGTAGATCCTAGGATATTGTTGCATATGAATAGAAAGAAGCCAATGTCTTGGGAAAGTGTTTGTTCCAGGAACTGACTAAAAAAAATGAGAGAATATTAAGACTGAGATGAAATGATCAGTAAGGCAGTCTGTTTCAAGTTCTTTGGTTGTCTAGGTATTGGATTCTTAAATCCTTGCTAACTGTTGGTTGAACTTAATAACAAATTCTACCTAGGGCAGCTCTTCTTTGTCCTGACTCCCATATGGTTAATTTGCAATTTTCTCCCCTTCCCCCTTCCCAATCTTGCTACCGCCCCCAACTGTGAAAGGAAATACATATGGCCTGACAGATCATTGGAAAACTTGTAGTTGGAGATGCTCTCTTTTTTTCTTAAAGATGTTACTCCCTCCTTCACACACTTATTTATAAGTTATGGAAAAAGTTAGATTCCTACTCTCAGCAGTTTTGCTGTATAAGTTATAAGCCTATGTGAAAAAAGTATCTTAATAATAACAAGGACTATACCAATAATAATAATACTTAACACTTACATAGCACTCACTTTGTGCCGGGCACCATGCTAAGAGCTTTACAGTTATTATATTATTTGACCCTCACAATAACCCTGGGAGATAAGTGCTATTATGCTTATTTTTATAGACAACGAATCTGAAGCAAACAGGGGTTAAATGGCTTACCCAGGGTCCCACAGCTAATAAGTGTCAGGGATGGGATTTGGACGTGGATCTTCCTGACTTCAGAAGTGAAACTCTCTCCTCTGCACCCAAAAGGATCAAAGACCAGAAAATAATCAAAAGTGAATGTTGTGAATGATGAAGAACAAACGTGGCTCCAAGGAAGAAACATCTCATGAAATGATGGCATCTCCATTCCTTTGCCAAAGTGGGAGGACCACAGGTGTGGGACATTGCAAATATTTTCAAAATGTGTCAATGCCAACTTCACTGATATTTTCCTCTTCTGTTTTTTTTCTCGAAAAATATTCTTTATCACATGGGATGGCTTTGGGGGTAGGGATACTGGAAGAAATGTAGGTAATGTGAAACTTCCTAAAAAAAAGCTCTCTACTTCTTGTCATCTCCGCTCCTTAGTTCTCAACTTCTGAATTAATTAATGCATTGCTACTTGTATTAGTAACATCCATGCTTATGATGATTTTTTTTTCCTAGATGTAAACCAATAACAAGGGTGGGTTGACCACAGCTTTGTTTTTGGGTGCTGGAATGTAAAGGACATTGACAACACTTGCAATCATTTAGCAGCTAGAAACAACTAAATTCAGCACCTCATTAGCAAGATCATTATTATTGACACTAGGAAGGCACTAGAAGGAAGATGGTTCCTTCCCAAGGCAGCCAAAGCCCAGGTGACTCTTCTTTATTCTGTCCTGAGACGTATCTTCTCCAGCAGTTGTCAGGAGGTGTCCTGGGAAGTGTTTCCATCATCTGGATTCGAGAACCTACACTCTGGTGAGGTCTTCCCTAACCCTCACTGCCTTCCTCTTTCATGCCACTTGACTCAAGAAGACACATTGCTAGTTATGACTGCCTCTATGGGCCTCTCCTACAGAAATCTAGTTCTTTCTTAATTATAAACTCAGAAAGTGACAGAGGTCACCTGGCCAATTAGTTTTTCTGGGGGAGGAAACTAAAGCCCAGAGAATGAAAGGACACATTTGGAACTAGAACCTGGTTTCCCAGTCCTCCTTTCCTTCCCTCTATGCCTCTGCCAATCAATCTAAAATTAATGTATGTTTAGCTCTGGAATACATTACATAAGTTTTCACACCACATTCTCCAAATTAAGATGCATATAGATAGAGTAGTAAAGAGATAACAAAGTGTGTGTAGTAAAGAGAAAGGTAGTTTCACAGTCAGTAAGAAAGAATTGGGGCCAAATCCTGCCTCCGACACGTACTGGCTATGTAGCCTTGGACAAGTCACGTCACCTCCCATTGTCTCAGACAGCTAGAGTTTCTATATTTAGGTTATAACTAAATTCAAAGAAGTTCCTCCTCTGTGTTGGTAGAGAAAGTTATTTTTAGGGGACTGTCCTTACCATTGGAATCACAGATCCAATAAAAAATCTAGAAGAACAAAGTTAATTCATGCTACTTTTATAAACTCTAAGCAAGTAACAGAGAGAAGTGGTGTAAGACATTCTTATTCTTCTCTTTCCCTTACATCCAATATGCAAAGAATTTCTAAGCTCTCAAACATGTCTTGTATCTGTTCCTTGCTCATCCACCAAAACCACTCCAATCCAGTGCTCACCCATTCTCTCCCGGATTATTGTCATAGCCTCTAAATTGTTCTGGCTGTTTCTAGTCTTCAACTCGTGAATATCTTCTCCCCTCTCAATATAAGAGGACAGAGGGTGGGAGGGGAGGATATACTCTCCACAGCTACCAATAAGTTCTTTTTTTTAAGGCACAGGTCACTCCCTTACTCTGTTATTTGAGTCTCAGCTAAAGCCCTACATTCTGTAAAAAGCCTTTCCAGACCCCCTTAATGCTAGTGCCTGCCCTCTGAGATTACCTCTAGGATAGGCTGACTGGATCATATTAATGTAGAGAGGTTTGCATGTTGTTTCCCCCACTTAATTGCAAGCTTCTTGAGAGCAAGGACTGTTTTCACTTTCTTCATATACACGATGCTTGCACACAGTGACTGGTGCATAGTAACTACTTAATAGTTTCCCATTGACTTGTTGATTTTACTTGACTTGCTTAGGAAACGTCACCGGTTCCTTACTGCCTCTAAGGTAACATACAGACTCTCAAATTTATCATTTTTTAAATGCTTCATAATCTGCCACCATCCTGTTTTCCCAGAATCACTTCATATCAATTCATTTATTCTTCTTTTCAGCCACACTAGTTTGTGCTGGCTGTTCTCTGGAATCAGTATACCTCCTGTGGCCTCTGTGCATACCCAGGACATACTCTGCTTGCCTCTACTGGTTAGGATCATCCTTTGCTTCCTTCCAAGTTCCACTCAGGGGCCATGTCCTGTGGGAAGATTTTTGTGATCTACTTAGGTCTTCATTCCTTCTTTCTGAGCACATTGTTTTGTATTTATTTCTCTAAAAAATGTTGCCATTCTTCAGTAGAATTCAAATTCCTTGAGTGAAGATCCTACTTTACACTTTGTCTTTTAGGCCTTAGCACCTAGCCCAATTTCTGATAGCTCTGTGTAGATAATTCTGTAGTCTGGAATGTTCCTGCAATTTTCCCCCACTTTTTTGTTCATAAATATATAACAGATGATTAAAGAATATTTATTTGTATCCTGTCTACAATTTGGGATGTGCAAGTCATATGTGTAAGTCTTAAGGTATTTAGTACTTTATTAAAAAAAGAGAGAGGGCATCTTGATGTGGTGTCACACCTCAGAAAGTCTGTAGCTGCACTTAGGAATTGTAAGTTGTAGTAAGCTAAGTTTATCGGGTGACTGCACTAAATCTGGCACTGATATGGTACCCCTACGAGTGAGGGACCGGTAGGCTTCCTTGAACAGACTCAGATTGAAAGTGGAATGGATCAAATCTCCTATGCCTATCAATAGTCAGCCTGGACCTGTCAGTGGCTGCAAAATAAAGGAGCCACAGTCTACTAGAAATTTTTGGTTCATAAATAGAAATATATTGAGAATACCAAATAGAGCCAAAGAGAAGAGAAGAAATTGCATCATTAGATCAGGAGTTTCCCTTTGGGTTAAACTATTTTTCTTTGCTATTTTTGTTTTCCTGTCTTGTGTGGATGTGTCAAGCAAGCTACAACAGATGCACATATTTTAGAAGATTTTTTTTCCTCTCTCTGGTTGCACCGGTCCACTTGAAGCTAATTTTGCTATTAATGGGGTTTTAATGTAAGGTGATGGGATTCTGTGTATGTTTACAAATGCCAACTCTTGTGCTTCGGCAAAGGAACAACCCCTTTACTTTCTCCCCTCCCATACCAGGAGAAGGCTTGTTTCGTTTCAAACTATCTCAGTTATTTTATTCCTTTCTGCACACTCCAGCTAAAATCAATGACAAATGTCTTCTGCAATATAAAATTACTTTGAAAGAACAGCAGATTAAGCAGGATAAAGTTGGTGAGGATAGAGATTTGGTTGTTAGAAAGTAATCTTTTCAAATATTGCCCCCTCCCCCATAGAAGCTATTTATTGTGACAATTTTTTTCCCTTTTAGTAAGAGAAAATTTGGACATCCCAGTCCTACTGTTCCCACTCAGTTATAATCCTGAGACTTGATGCTTTTATGGGATAGCAGTTTAGTTACAAATTACAGATAATACAAAGATATGATGAGCTTTGGTTAAAATAAATTCATGTGCACATTTAGACATCTTTTTTGTTAATAGTTGTAAATCTCACTTAACCATTGTAATTCCACATTTCTTACCTGGCCTCTTTAAAATATAGATGTGTGTGTGTAGAGTATATATATAATTTTGCTTTTATTTTTACTTTTTATTTTCTTATTTTTTCCCTTTGGAGGCACTGAAGGAGAGTGGATGTATTATCCAGAAGGATCTGGATACAGTTTTTAGTATTCATAAGTTTTGAAATAGTGATTTTTGTTTTGAATATTTTTCAAATGTTGCTGTGGACTGCTTAAGTATCTCCTAAAACGTGGCCTGATTTCCTGTAGTTGCTCTAGAAACCATTTATGTCAATGCTGTTAAGTTGTGAAAAGACTCCTCAACTGATAATGTAGCCTCTCTAATAAAGAGACAGAGCTGACTATATTTAAATTTATCATTGACAAGTCACAGATATTTAGCTTTATCATTTTTTAAACATGGTAGTAAATTCTCTCTTATTTTCTCCATAGCCTTTGGTTGTAAATTATCATTTGAGCTTAGTATCATAGACTTTGAGCAGGAAGGAATGTTAGTGTTGGGGAAAATCTAGCCAATATAAAAACAATTAAAAAAATTAATACAAAAGTGAACACTTGCATTCAAATTCCATTGCACATAGATGCTAGTTCTGTGACCCTGACTAAGTCATTTAACCTATATGTACCTCATTTTCCTCACCTGTAAAAATGAGGTAATTGGATTCTACTGCCTCTAAGGTCAGTAATCATATGAAAGAATTATCCAGGTGACCCCCTCCCACAGAATAATAGCTTTGGAAACATTTGTAGCATTGTATTTACCAATGAGAGGGGCAAACTTAAAGGAATTCCCTAAATCCATGTGGTTTGGCTTTGATTGTTGAACTGTTGGTGCTGGTGGAGAAGAAGAAGACAATAAGAAGGTGATCAGAGAGGAAAAATGAAGTGGAATGACCAGAGGATGAGGAGGGGGTGTCTGTAGAATTCTATTTTTGTCATTGGAGCTGAGACAAGAGAGATGGTCAGGAGTGTAAAATGGTAGGGGCATGTTGGATTGGGAGATGAGAGTGTGTCTACTGGTCTTGAAGGCAAATGCCTTCATCCCCCCAGTTCCATGGCAACAACTCAATGGGCAGGAAAAAGCTAGGGTATACATAAAAATGAGAGGACTGCAAATGAAAATGACCCCTAGCCATCGTAGCACAGCTGTGATGTAATCTGTTGTAAAGATGGCAAAATATAGAAATGATAAATATTAGAGAGGCTCATAAGAACACAGACACACCAGTGCAATGGTGGCCAAATCTGTAAATTGGTATATCAATTCTGCGAAATTACTTGGAATCAGAGTGGATACTGTGTACACTAAATTGATCATATCCCTTGACCCAACAGCATCAGTACTAGGCATAGGCCTCAAGGAGATCAGAGATACACAGAAAGGTCCCATATATATGAAAATATTTATAGAAGCATAGTTTTTGTGGTTTGTTTTTTGGAGCATAAAAGTGGTTATTTTGCCGTGAGAAATGATACATGGAGGATTCAAGGAACTTTATATGTGGGGCAGCTAGGTGGTGCAGTAGATAGAGCACTAACCCTGGAGTCAGGAGGCTCTGAGTTCAAATCAGTCCTCAGATACTAGCTTTGTGACTCAACCCCAATTTCCTCCCCCACCCCAATAAATAAATAAGAATACTTATATGAACCCATGCAGAACAAATAAGTAGAATCAAGAGAATAATTTACATAATGACCAGGATACTGTAAAGGAAAGCAACTTTACACAAAGTAGTAACCCACTGTGATTTCAGAGAACCAAAGGCCGATGCATATTTAACTTCTCTCAACAAAGATGGTGATCTGTAGGTTCAAAGTGCAGCATACATTGGCAGACATACACAATGTGTTGCTTTATTTTGCTTAACACTACTTCTTTGTGACAAGGAAGGGTTACAGTTGAGGGGGAATCATTGGGAAGTGAGACTGATATTAAAAAGAGCATCGATAAAATATTTGATTATTTTTAATGGGCAGTAGAGAGGCATATGGTGGGTATGAATGGGCTATAGCCCATTGAAAATAGCAATTGTGTAAGTGATCTGGTCTGAAGTAGTGGTTTCAAATAGAAACAGATTCCTATTGGCTTATTGACTTCCTTATTGACTGAGAAAACCACAAATTAACATTATCTATATTTTATTGCATTTTTATTTATTTTGTTGAACATTTCCCATTACTTTTTAGTCTGGTTCTGCTGTACTGAGGGTAGCTGAGAGTTTGACAACTCTGGTATAAAGGATGTCATTAAACAACTGTGACTGAAAAAGAAGATGAATCAGTTAGGTAGCAAAAATGAGGAACAGTAGATTTCCCATATGCTCCATTGGTATCCCTGCAATTGGGATTGGTATAGCATTGGTATACCCTTCTGTATCCACCAGCAGAAAGTAAGCATCTTGATGATGATGACGCTTTCATTCCTATTTTTGTATCCCTAGCAGCTAGAAGAGTACCTAGCACATAGTAGGGACTTAATAAACGCTTGTTGAGTTGGATTGAATTGAATTAAAATAGAAAGCTGAGTGGATTGCTTGTGGAGAAGTATCATAAAGGTGGCTCAAATCCCCTGCCCCACTTTTTTATATTATGATAACTTCGCAGTGACTCCTCCCAATAGAACAAAGTCCAGTTGAACATAAAAAGTCCCCACACTGGCCATGTCTATCAACACGTATCTTATTCTAAATTTATACTTTTCTGCCTCTCTACTAAAAGAAGAGAAGCCTGCAATCTTTGAAGTGAAGATTGCGGTAAAATAGAAGAGGAATCATATTCCTTGAATATCTGCTTTATTGAGGTTTTCTTTTTTAAATCTGGAGGAAAAAAAGAAACTGGACACTAAAATTCACTGCTGTGGGTCAAAATAACTTTAGTCTTTTCCTTCTTTTTTTTAAAATTTTAAGACAATAACCAGGAGAATGCCAAACATGGATTGGAAACCTTCAAGACTGATTCCAAAATTAATGTGATGTGTTTTTTTAAACATCTTTCTATTTGTATCAGTGCTATAAACAAAGAAGCGCACATGAATTATACCTACTGTGCTCCTATAAATTGAATTCTACTTGTCTTATTAATTTCTCATGCTGTGGTTCCATTTATTATCACAAACAACCCTCAATGACACTGAACAAATAGGTCTCATATTATACAAAAGAAAAATGAGTATTTTAAGCTCTTCTGAGCCCAACACAGCAACTGATTAGAGGTAAATCTAAAGTTTTTTTTTTATTTTTTCCCCAGACAATTCATTTACAATAAAATATTTTGAGGGGAAAAAGTTGCAGAATGTTGGTTGTCTTTGTAGGAGTGAAATGGAAAGTTCAGCAATTACCTAGTGGATTTCATATGGATAATTAGGGACAAAAGACTTATTTTTGGTTCAAAGCAATTTCCCCCCCTCTGAATCACATTATCTGATTAATTGGCTCATGTCTACACTTTCCTTCACCTCTGCAGACTCAGTCAGCTTTTTATTTGTCATCATTTCAAAAGCCACAAGACTAATGAGATACGTTTTATCCAGAGTTGCTAGTTTCTATGAAAAAAAAATGTCTAGCAATCTTAATGAAGGTCAAGAGAAATGTTACTCTTCTCCTTCCCACCCAAAGCAAATGCTATGCTATTTTGGATTCCAAAGGTTCCTGAAAGGGGGAGGATGCTTTAATTATGCTCTGTTAAGACACATATTTGGCCTTGTGAACATTTAGTTTATTGTCTTTTTCCCCCCTGAAACTTAGTTCTGTTCTGTTCTGTCTTTAAATAGATCTTGAAAATTTTAAAACTAAAATGAGAAGTACAGTATCGGTCCGAGAAGGACAGGGAGTCGTGCTGCTCTGTGGTCCTCCACCTCACTCTGGAGGTAAGAAGTGGGTTGTTCATGTCCTACATGTGGACAGAATCAAAAACAATGCAAAGCCTGGAGCACATCTGCACCATCATCTTCATATCTGAGTCAGAGTTGTGTGATTACCTGATTCATCATTAAATTGTGTCATTGGGTAATGGTATGGAGCAGGGTAGGGAACTTGAGGCCTTGAGGCTACATGTGGCCCTCTAGGTCTTCAAATGTGGCCCTTTGACTGAATCTTGAGCACCTAGAGGGTCATATGTGGCCTTGAGGCTGCAGGTTCCCCACCCTTGGGTTGAGGATTGCCTTCTAAAGATTGCCCATCCATGGGAAGTTGTAAGTGACATGCCTTCATTCTCAAGAGGGGAGTTATTGGTGCAAGAGGGTTAAAGTGAATTCCCCAGGGCCCCTGCTTTTCAAGAAAGCTTCATCCTTGTGTCTTCAGTGTTTGTTATTCACTTTGAAGCTCTCTTTGGTGTCGCCTCTGAGGAGTCATACATTAAAAGAGCTGATGCTACCTCCCATTGATTACCTTCTCAGGCCATACATAAAAGCATTTTTCTGGAAGGGGAAGAGGAGGAGTGGCACTGAGATGACAGATTTTCTGTGACATTGGCATGGAGCGGAATATTGTCAGTGGTTCAGAAGCTTTTGCAACTAAAGAAAAGACAGATAAATGCATCCACCAGGCATGTGTCTTGAATTCCGCATATGCTTTTCTGAACATGCTCATTGTTAGAGCCCTGAGTCTTTCAGGGACAAAAAGTATAATTATTAACATACAAATTAATTATTAATATACAAATAACTATCCTCAGGGAAAGTACCTTATGCCTTTTCAAAAAGTGCCAGGCAGGTAGCTGGGTTGATATGACCTTCAGCCAAACAAATCAACAAGAACTGACTGATTACCTGTGATGAACAGTCGGGTGCCAGCTCTGGGTATCCAAAGACAAACATGAACCAATTCTCACCCTCCAGAATCTTGGTATTACACTCACCTACAAAACATCTCTACCCAAAAAAAACCTATTCCTTTTCCTCCCTGGCTACTCCTCCCCTACACACACACACACACACACACACACACACACACACACACACACACACACACACACCCCTCCTGTCCACACACACAAAGTTACTGGTTTTTTATATTTAAATAGTTCCTTTGTTTTCTGCTTTTGTTTTTTGCACAGCTTGGGGTTTTGTTTTGCTTTAGTTTGATTTTAACCTCAAGAAGCTTACACTGTGTCAGGGGAGATATGTGCAAAAATTAGGATGTACATAATATAGATAAACTAAAGGGTAGAAAGCAGACTTAGAGAACTTCCTGGTTCAGACAACTCCCTTTAGCAATGCAGATTGACTTTCTTCTGCAAGGTATAGTCTCGAAGGGTTGACTGGAGTACCAAGAGGTTAAGTGACTTGTGACTTGCCCTGGGTTGTTGTTCCTTCATCTTTCACACTTCCAGTAGACCGATGACATCACAATGTTGGAATCAAGGCACAGTGTTTTTGACTGTGACCGATCAGTCCAATAGGAGCTTGGAAGGCTCTACCACAAATCAGGCCCGAGTAGTCTGTTTGAACGTTTGGGATGCAGATGTCCCTAGATTGGTTTATCTTGTGCGTCCTTTGTGCTACTGTGATTCTTCTTTGCTTGTAGAGCACAGTGCCTTCTTTGATGTGGGCACACCGTGCTGGCTGAGATGCAACAGAATATGGATTGGTTTTCTGCTTCTTGTGCTAAATTCAGCCTGGTAACACCAAGAAAACAGAGGTTCTCCACCAGCCGGTACTGCATCATCTATACGTGGAACCATCTGTTATAGCAAATGGAAGAATTGTGAATATTTTGGATCAGATCACTTACCTTGGCAGTATACTTTCCAGAGATGTACACATAGATGATAAGGTTGACACACACATCGCTAGAGTTAGATCATTGTTTGGGAGGCTCCAAAGGAAAGTGTGGGAGAGAAGTTTTAGGCTGCCAACCAAACTAAAGGTCTACAGAGCTGTTGTACTGACTTCATCGTCGTATGCCTGTGAAACCTGAATAGTCTACCAGCTATGAAATTGAATTCCCGTTTGAATTGTCTTGGGAAGATTCTGAAGATTCTGGTAAGATAAGGTGTGGACCCTGAGGTTTCTTCTTGAGGTGAACTACCAAGAATTTAAACTTTACTTCAGAGAGAGCAACTCCGATGGGCTGGCTATGTAGCCAGACTTGTCCTGTGTCACAAAGAGTGGAAGGTGAAATTTGAACCCACGTCTTCCCAAACAAACCCAAGGGATTTGTGTTTTTCTCTCTCTCTCTTTCTTTCTCTCTCTCTCTCTCTCTCTCTCTCTCTCCCTTTCTTTTTCTCTCTCCCCCTGCCCCTTTTTCTGGGTGACTCTCTCTCTCCTTTACTTTTTTTTTCTTTTTCTCTCTTTCTATTTCTCCTGCCTCTATAACAAAATACAAATATACAAGGTAATTTCTAAGAAAGAGGTATTCCTAGCTGGGGTAATCAGAAGAGGTAGATAGATGGTGACACTTGAGGTGAACAGTGAAAGAAACAGTATTGTAAAAGGCAGGAATGAGAGAGTATACCCCACTTTTGGAGACCACTTTTGCAAAGGATCAGAGCTGTCAGCTGTGAAGACCAGAAAGAAGACCACGTCAGATGGCTAGATAACAGAATATGTAGAGGGGAGTAAATCATGAGAAGTCTAGAGATCTCCGTGGAGGCCTGGTTGTTAAGGGTTTTAAATGTCAGACAGATTCTAGAGGTAATAGGGAGCTACTGAATAGGGAGTGATGTTTTCAGATACACGTGTTACAAATATCACTTCACTATCACCTTGACAACTGTTGAGGACTGTGTTTGCCAACTGTGTTAGGGATGGTTGGAGAGGAAAGAGACTTGGGATCCTGGTGATATGAAATGCTAGACTTGTAGTCAGGGAGACCTGAGTTCAAATCTGGCCTCCGACACTTACTAGCTGTGTAACCCCCTGGATAAGTCATTTAATGTATACCTCAGTTTCCTCATCTGTAAAATTAGGATAATAATTGTACCTGCCTCCCAGGGTTGTTGTGAGGATCCAATGAGATATTTCTTTTGACTTGAGATATTTCTGTTTTGACTTTATAGAACACTATAAATGATAGCTATCATGTATCAAAGTGCATGCTATTTCTCCCCTGCCCCACACACCCCAATAGAATATAAGGGCATGGACTTTAATCTCTTCATATCCCTAGCACTTAGGGATCAGTGCCTGCCCTGTAAACATGTATAAGATGCTTAATAAATGCTAACTGAATTGAATCAAATCAGATCTTTTGATTGGTGCTCATGATTTGTTTGAATTATGGGGGAAACTTGAAATGTAGTCAGAATATTAAATTCAAAGGGAAAACAACAGTAAGTGATGCCAACCACGCGAATCCTCAAAGATGCCTTAAACTTTTTTGAATCCATCTTGCAGACTTGATAATAGTACACAGTTGCCAGACTATTCCAGTCCTCCAAGCAGGGTTATACCAATAAAGTCCTTGGATTGAACAGACATTTCTAAGGGTTTTTAAAATTAGATGTAATCACTGGGAACAAAGAAGCAATTGTTTGACTGATTAGGCATGCACACAGTACAGTCCTCGTAGTAAACTGGTGGAAGGAGGACACACTGAAGATGAACGTTTTCTCATCTTGCAAAATTGGAGAACTGTGGTGCAAGGAAGCTTCCATTTATCTCTATCTTTAGTGATTTTGCACGTTATTTTGTTTTTTGGCTTTAAAGGATAGGAAATGAAGTGAAGGTAGAAAATGAGTCTCATCAGGAGTGAAGGAAGAAAAACTATGCCCGAATTGATGAGCATTAGCTCTTAAGAGCCTAGACACACAGTGTCATGAAGCGGGCACCTCGTCACCCTGTGCTAGCCACAGAATAACTTTTCTTGGACAGGAGAATGTGTAACCAAAGGAGGACATGATTGTCTCCTTGCCAAGATGGACAGGATAATTATGAACATCACAGGGCACGTTTGGAAGCTAGAGAAATAACTCTCAGGGTCACAAATACTAATGCCATTGCAGTTTCCCAGGGGAGTTGGAGTCAGCCTTATAAATTGTACTTTTGGGAATCTGCCTTTAAGAGGCTCTGCACAAAGGCAGAGCTGCTTTTTCAAGTTCAACCAGGATTGTCAGACTCCATTCAGGGTCTGACTTTGTCTACTCGGGGGCTGCCGGCCATGTTCTTCCCACCCTTGAGTTAAACAATTTGGATTAAGCATGGGGGTGGCTCACACCACATTAGGGGTGTAGTTGATATAATTTCATCACAGAAAATTTCAGCACATATGAAACTGCTTAATCCAGACTGCCCTCCAGTACTCAATGGCTGTTTTATATAGCAGAAAATGCTGCCTTTTAAGTGAGAGGAACTGAGTTCAAAACCTGTCTCTGCTAGCCACTGCATTCTTCCAGAAAGGGTCATGGAGCAGTTGGAGCAGACAGGCTCTGAAAATAGAATGATCCTCATTTAAGTGGAAGCCATAGCCCAGGCACCCATGAAATGAGAGAAAAGATTCATTGAGTCATGAGGGCAAGGAAGGGAAGTGGGGTGGGGGAGGGTCTGATTCTTAATTACAGTGATTTCCGAGCAGTCTTGGCCCAGGACTGTGGATTGCCAGTTATTTTCTCTCTCTTTTTTAAAATATAGATTTTATAAGAAGCTTGATAAGGAGCCTACTTAGTAACTATTTTTTTTGTGCAGTCGATTCAGTTTTGTCTGACTCTTTCTGACCCTATTTGGCAAATGTACTGGAGTGGTTTGTCATTTCCTTCTCCAGCTCATTTTACAGATGAGAAAACTGAGGCAGAGTTCAGTGACTTTGCCAGGGTCACACAGCTAGGAAGTGTCTGAGGCTAGATTTGAATTTAGGTCTTCCCTGACTCCAGGCCTGCTACTGTATCCACTGTACCACCTGGCTGCCTCTAATAACTATTTACATGACAGTTCATTTCAAGGTGTAATGTAGCATAATGTAGCTCTAGTCCAGTAATTGCTTATATTTAAATGAATTAATTTCAAACTAGAAATTATCATAGAGAGGCAATATAACTTAATGGATGGAAAGCTGGTATATCTAAGCTACAGAGACATAGGTTCAAGTCCAAACTCCAGGACTGGCTTTGGAAGCCTGGACAGGCCCCTTAACTTCTCAAAATTCTAGGCATCTCTAAGACATTAAGTTGCAGGAAAGGACCTACCTAGGGAGGACTGACACCCAGGAACCCCCCATATCAGTGAAATTAATGTGATTTCTTTTTTTTTGGAGGGGGTAAGGCAAGGCAGTTGGGGCTAAGTGACTTACCCAAGGTCACACAGCTGGTGTATCAAGTGTCTGAGGCCAGATTTGAACTCTAGTCCTCCTGACTCCAGAGCCAGTGCTGTACTCACTGTGCCACTTAGCTGCCCCAGTATCAGTGAAATTAAAAGTCTAATCTATATCCCTAAAGCAGTGGTGCCAATTTCAAATAAACATAGGACAACTAGACCAGTTCTCTATGGCCCACCTGTTGACTTAGAGAACCAAACGCTCACATTATCCACGTTTTATTATTTTTTTTCTTTGTTTCGTTAAATATTCCCCAATTAGGTTTTAATCTGGTCGGGGCTGTACTTAGGGGTATTGTAGCTATAGAAGGCCAGTAACTGAGGGTTGACTCCCATGCCCTAAAGTATCATTATATATTTTATTCAGTCCAAAAAAGCTAGAATCAACCTAGTTAATGGCCCAATAGTAGGGGAGCGATTTAATAAATTTGGGTAGTTCTGTGGAGTAGATACTATAATGTAATTAAGAGAGACATTTGTGAAGAATAGAAATACATATTGGAAAAGCTAGTTGGTAACTCTTAGCATGTTAGGCTTGGGGTTGAGGTTATAGCCTGAGAATTGGTGGTAGATTGATAGTCTGGCCTTCTAGATATGTTAGTATACCTGATCAGGGTGGAAGACAGTGTCAGGGATGCTGGAGACTGAGCAGTAAAGCTGAAGTTGGCTCCAGAGGCTTTAGAGAATGGATTTCTCCTCCAAACCCCCAGCCCAAGGCAGCAGGCAGATAAGAGGAAGAGGGGGCCGTGTGGCATGAGTGATGATAGGAACTGGGATAAAAGTTTCCATTTCATTCCTCTTCTCACCTTAATCCTTGCCTTTGGCTCTCTCTCACCAGAATTTTCTCTTCCTCCCCTTGAACATCAGTCAGACCCCTGCTAGCCCCTATTTAAAGATAAAATGACATTGACACATTCCTGAGACATATTCAGGTCTGAGAGACTATGGAGAAATAGATATTTTATCTACTTTCTTTCATTTTTTCCAGCTGGGAAAAGGCCAGGGTCAAAATTAGAAATTTGCCATTATATTACTCCCTCTGTGTCCAAGCCTAACCTTTTTGGTCTCTTCCATCATTGACAGTGATTAAAAACTACTACTTTTTCTCTAGAATTCCTTAAAGTACCTTTGGCTTAAATAGAAACATTAATTTGGCATTTAAAAAAGTTCAATCGTGTAGTTTCTATTAAGGAAATTAATATTTGTAGAGCACATTATACTAGGCACTAAGTGAGATATGGAAAGACCTGAAATATGGTCCCCGTGATGATGGCGTTTACACGTTAGCAGGGGGTACAGATGACTGGTCTAATCAGTTGGTGATATGGCTGTACATAGACAGTTGATTCTGAAATGACTCCTCTGTTGGTAACTAGTAGATTTTTATCCATAAAAATATAGTCAGTTTCATTTTTTTTTTAATTTTTAAATACCGTTTAGTGCCTATTATAACCAACTTCTTTCAACCTTTTACACAAGGAAAGAATTCATTATGTGCAAATGGGAAGCATTTGAACAACCTGCAAATGCTTGCCCTCTTTCATTTTCAGATTCTGAACCAATACAAATAATAATCCCATTTATGACTTAATAGATAAGCCCAACAAAGTTGCATGAGGACTCATGAATTGAAATGACTAGAGTCACACAGAGTATGTAGTGGAATTTGAATCCAAGTCTTCCTATTTCTAAGCCTGGCTCTCTGAAGTCTAGTGTAGTGAGATTATCGGTGGTTTAAATAAGGATTACTGCTTCATTTGAGGCTGTCTCCCATTCTTTCAATAGCCTTCTTGTGTTCTTTTCATTATCACTCCAGAGTTATCATAGACAGGAGAAGAGACCCTGAAATTAACAAGGCGATTAAGGAGTCATGAATCAGTGGCAGGTTCTTGGACTCAAGGTTAATTAGCTGGATATGTAATTCTCAAAGCATGAATAATTGGGAGTTGATTACATTATCATTCCAGTTGACAAAAAAATAAACCACCCCACAAACTACTGGTAATTCAAATGTAAAAGAAAATCCATCCAATTATAATTTTTCAACACAAGAATGATATTACCTAACATTTGTATAATGCCTTGTGGTTTTCAGAGAACTTTCTCATGCATCACCTGGCTCAGTCCCTGAAATAATTGTTAAATAAACTGGGCAGATGTTATTTGTTCATTTTAACAAATGCGGAAATTGAGTTTCATAGCAGTTAAAGTGACATATAGAGTTGGAACTTGAATCTAAGTGTCCTGACTCCATTTCTATGGCTCTTTCTACTACAGCTCAACCTAATCTTCTATGCTTAGGCTTCATGGGGAAAAAATGTTTCTTTTTTAATCTAATTGGTTTGGATCACACATATTAATAACTAATGTTTATGTTGTGCTTTAAGATTTGCAAAACACTTCTTTTCTCATTGTATAGTTCTCATTTGATATTAGTGTGCTTAAATATATGATGAATGTAGTTATTGAGTTGTACCTTACTCATCTAACGTGGGGTTAAATATTAGGAGCAGATTTTCATCTAGCAATCACCAGGACAATTTACTTGACATAGGGAATAGGCCCTGCCTGACCAGTTCAGCTTAATGTTTAATCAGCAAGCAGACCATCTTTTCCCGATGAGTTTTCCAAATCTGTGCTGGATCATATTGTTCCCAAAATGGCAACCATGCACGCTGGCATTTGGTCTATAACAACATTGCTCCTGAGATGTGAAAGGGAAGGTGTGAGCTTCCAAACAGCAGGTAGTACGTCTGGGGTGACTTTTTGCTAAAAATTGCCTTCTGAAATGTAGTGTGACAGCGGTTAGAGCTGTTAGCATCATACCCAGATGGGATGGGATTTACACCTCCTAGATCAACAGATTTTTTGCCAAAATGAACAAAAGAAAGTCATCTAATGTAGATGAGGCTATGAGACCAAAAGAAAAAAAAGTTGGCTACTTAATGATTTATCAATTCTCCAAAGACTAGAAAAAAAAAATTTAGTCTTTTAGGAAGTGGATCAGACTCTATTGGAGAGGATAATGTTTGCCAGAGTTTGCTGCCATCCACTTTAGAATTTTAGATGAAAGTTAAGAAAGTGGAATTTTGTAAAGTTTAAGAGTTTTTAGTACCAGGTATGGTTGCTCACTCCTGTAATCCCTGTTGCTGAGGGAGGCTGAGGCTGGTGGGTTCCTTGGATTTAGGAGCTATCAGTTAAAATAAGGCTAAAGATGATTGGAGGCTGAGGGAAGGGGTGTTGCATGGTGGCGAGTCTCAGGGACCAGAGGGCCATTGGGCTGCCTAAGAAGGGGTGAACTAGCCCAGGTCAGAAAAACACCATTTTAAAAATTCTATACTGATCAACTGGTCAGCATTGACCTTAGGCCCATGAATGGCCACCACATTTCTAGTCTGGATGACATAGGGAGATCTAGTATGAGAGAGAGAAAGAGAGAGAGAGAGAGAGAGAGAGAGAGAGAGAGAGAGAGAGAGAGAGAGTAATGAAGTCTGGAAAACGTAGGTGCAAATCTCTCCTCTGATATATTCTGGGTTTGTGACTTTGGATAAGTCATATAACCTCTCAGCATCCCCAGGCAAGTCACTAAGTCTGTAGGAAATAGAGCCGCTAATGACTTGCATTTCTTGAAGGAATTCACTATCTATATGGGAATCACTTCTTATTGTTCTGTCCTGTCTGACTCTTTGTGACACCATTTGTTGTTGTTCAGTCATTTCAGTTGTGTCTGACTCTTCATGACCCCATTTGGAATTTTCTTGGCTAAGACACTGGAATGATTTACCATTTCCTTCTTCAGCCCATTTTATAGATGAGGAAACTGACACAAACCAGGTTAAGTGACTTGTCAAGGTTCACACAGCTAGTAAGTACCTGAGGCCAGATTTGAAGAGTCTTCCTGACTCCAGACCTGGCATTCCATGAACTATGGCACCACCTAACTCTTCCTATGGGAATCACTAGTCCAACCCCTGCCAAATTAATGGCCAAAACCTGATATTGACATTTACTACATATGTATCATTGAACTAGATATGAGGTTTTGTATAGAGACCATCGGAGCTATTTTGGAGAAAGGAAAACACTAACATCTCCCCCTTCCTCCCCAGCCCTTAACATTTGGACCCATGTAATCAGCTTTCATGTGAGAGTGGGAAGTGACCCTAGAGATAAGGACTGAGCCTGTGACTACAGGGACTAGCCAGACCAGGAATCTCCTTTCACTAGTGCGGCTCAGCAGATGTTCTCCAACATGTAGATATCATGGAAGACTGATTAGTGAGGGCCCAGTCCTGGGAGGATTCATAATCAGTCTTGTCTTCTGGTAAACTAAGTGGATGCTTGGTGACTTCAAATGGAACAGTTCTGTCTTCCACATCAGAGCATGCACAAGTATGCTGCCATTATTTCTGATTTTCCTCCTACGTGGTGAAAAAAGCCTTTTCTTTGATTGCTACTAGGATTGGGAACAGATACAACTTTCCTCCAGAGATTATTGTAACGAACAAATGAAGTGATGCCTGTCACTTGTTTTATAAGGCTTGAAAACCTGTATGTGTCAGCCACTAATATTATTATTAATTTACAAGATGTATGTACAGAAAAAATACTTCTCCCTCACCAAAATCACAGAGCCTGTTCTCCCTGCCCCAATGGCACTCACCCCTGTAGTTAAAGGAAAACTTGGACCCTTGAGAAGTCACTGCAGTCAGAAGCTTCTGAGTGGGAGCTGGAATCCTCTGCTTCCAGACACACAATTTCCCAGGATTTAATTTAAAAAAAAAATAAAGCCTGGAGGGAATGTTTCAACTTCAACGAAAACCAGGTTGCTACTTGGGCACTGCCCAGTTCTTTTTTTTTCCTACCTCTAAATAAGGAGAAAGATCAAAGGATAACAGAATTAGAATTGGGAGCAACCTTAGAAATCATTTAGTTTAATTCCCTTGTTTTACAGATAAGGAAACTGAGGGCAAAAGAAGTTACTTACAAGGCTATTAACGTAGTAAAGAGTTGAGATGGAATTCTGATCCTTCTTATGCTAAATAGAGATCATTCTACTGGTCTGTACTATCTCAATGGCTTTCTATTGACAGAGGTTTTTATCAGAGAACCCTGGAAGAGTGCCAGTTTAAAAACCTCAGGATGGCTCTGCCACCTGGGTAATGATAATAATTTGTTTTTGTGGCCATAGTTTGGATCAATATTGAAATCTTCTTGAAAGCAGAGACTGTTTTTTTTTCCTTTCTTTTCTCTTCCCCTCCCCTCCCCTCGCTTCCCCTCTCTTCCCCTCCCTTCCCCTCTCCTCTCCTCTTTCCTTTTATCACCAGTTTCTAGCACAACTTCTAGTGTATAGTAAATGATTAAGAGAAGCTTGTTGATTGTTTAATGCAATTCAATTCAGCAAACATCTATTAAATTCTACTGTCTATCAGGCCGTTTACTAGATCCTGAGGATGCAAAGACAAAGTCAGTGAAACATTCCCTGCCCTGAAGAGACTCATATTCCCCTGGAAGAGTTTATATCCTATTGGATCCCATTGAATTATCTGCATGTTTTATAATGATATCTATGCCATAGAAATATGGCCAGATCTGTTATTTCTTTTCTATAGAAAGCTCCCTCTACCAACACTCATTGGCAACCTCTCCAATTTCATTTTAGAGACTTACTTGGGGCAGTTAGAGGTAAAGTGGCTTGTCCTGAATCACACAGCCAGTATGAGGCAGAGGTGACATTCAAAGCTCATTTTCCTGCTTCCAAGCCTTTTTCTCTATCTCTATTACATCTCAATGCCTCTCATTGCCATAGATATATACGAGGAGGTAAATCAGCTGCTTTAAAACCATATTCCTATTTGGAAGAATCAGTAAACATTTGTTAATTACATGCTATAGGCCCTCACTATTTAAATGCTAGCTATTATGCTGGGCAGCTTGGTGGTACAGCAGATACAGCGCCTGGCCTAGAGTCAGGAAGACTCCTCTTTATCAGTTCAAATCCGGCCTCAGACACTTGGCAAGCTGCGTGACCCTGGGCCAGTCACTTACCTCTGTTTGCATCAGTTTTCTACTCTGTAAAATGAGCTGAAGAAGGAAAGGCAAATCACTCCAGTGTCTTTGCCAAGAAACTTCCAAATGGGGTCACCAAATTAACTAATCTGCCCTTGGTACCACAAATATCAGAAGTAGAACTTGAATCCTTCTTTTTTCTGACTCCAGGTCCCACATTCCATCTTTGGGCACAAAATACCTAGTGCTCTTTCTTATACCCTGATACGCTTTACTTTATGTCTTGCTCTGGACTAGAAGTCAGCATCTGAGGTCAAGTCCTGGCTTTGCCACTTGTTATAATTCTTGGACAGATCACGTAACTTCAGTTAACTTGCTTTATGTGTGTGTGTGTGTGTGTGTGTATATGTGTGTGTGTGTGTGTGTGTGTATATATATGTATATATATGTAGTTGCTTTATATGTAAACAGAATTGGGAAATGTTGAAGAAAAATAAATAAAAATATAATTAAACATAATGTTAATTTGTGGTTTTCTAAGTCAATATGCAACCCACAGGAATCTATTTCCATTTGAATTTGAGACCAGTACATTAGATCTCTAATGTCCCTTTCAGTAAGCTAGATGGTACAGTGGATAGAGTGCCAGCCGTGGAGTCAAGGAGACTCCTCTTCCTGAGTTCAAATATGGCCTCAGAGACTTACTAGCTGTGTGCTCCAGGCTGGGCAAGCTATATAACCCTGTTTGTCTGAGTTTCCTCGTCTATAAAATGAGCTGGAGAAGGAAATGGCAAAAAACACTCTAGGGTGTTTGCCAAGAAAACCCCAAGTAGGGTCATGAAGAGTCAAACACAACTGAAATGACTGAACAACAACATATATCCCTTCTAGTTCTAAATTTGTGATCCTATGATCTTCCTCACTTTGGTTAGTAGGCAGAAAAAACTTACTTCCTTAGTTCCCAGTTTTCTTAATATTATAAATGAGACAATTTTTACCTTAGTAGTGCATGGGATCATATCTGTTCCAGCCCCCTCCGTTGTATAAATGAGGAAACCAAAACCAAGAGGGGTAGTAATTTGCCTAAGGTTACACAGCAAGCTAATGGCTGAATCACAATTAGAAATCCAATCTCCTGACCTAATAATCCAGGGCTCTCTCACAAAGACAATTGTATTTCATCACCTCCCACTGGCTACCAAGTGTAACTTTGAATGCATATCTAATTTTTCTTTGGTTTGATTTCACACAAAAGTAGAAAGAAACCAATAATGTTTTTCTTTTCTTCTACCTCTTAGAAACCTTTTCATCCTTCAAGGCCTAACTCAGGTACTGTCATTTATGGGAACCCTGTTTTGATTCCACCTGTTGTCAATTTTTTCTACCTCTTCAAATTTCCATATATTATTAATATATGTAATGAATAAATGCTTGTTGATGGATAGATGTATTATTCCCAAGACTTAATAACATTGTTGTATTTGTCCTTTGTTTTCGAAGAGGACCATAACATCAGGGAAATGATGACATGACTTGAGGTTGACTTTGATTTGAGTGAGGGAGGGCTATGCAAGGTCACCAGCCTCACTTTTGGATTCAGTGACCATCAGATATTTATCAGGATGACTGGAGATGACCCAGGATGCAATGGGAGACCCTGGCCCTTTCAGGCTAAGGCCTTTTCATGTACTCACTTAGAGTGAGGTAAGTCTCATTCAGGCAATAGGCCTCTTTAAGAAGTAAGTCTAGGGATGACCCCTTTAATCAGAAAAAAAAAGATTAAAAATTGGTTGCTGTTCCAGAGAGAAACAATTACCACTGACATTCACTCTAAGCCAGGAGGGCCCAAAGTATAGCCATCAAGTGGAGCTTGGGCAGGGACTTATTGTGGTCCAATCTAAGCTTCAGAGTGAAGAGGGAGGGAGGGAGGGAGGAAAGGAGAGAAAGAAGGAAGGAAGGAAGGAAGGAAGGAAGGAAGGAAGGAAGGAAGGAAGGAAGGAAGGAAGGAAGGAAGGAAGGGAAGGAGGAAGGGAAGGAGGAATGTACACTCCTAGAAGGCAGGGATTCTTTTGTGTTTGTCCTTTTTTTTTCTTTTTTTTTAAATCTCCAAGGTCTAACACAGAACATTACTTACTATTTGTTCCTTTATTTCATCTGAATAAACCTTGACCCCCCCCCCCACATCTTTTTGGAATTGTTTCAACTAGGCCATTAATCTGGCTGCTCTAGAGAAAGAATAAAGGATTCTTCTTCTAATCCTGGCCCACTCCAACCCCCCTTCTAGAAAGTCAGCTTTCCCCTAATGCAAGTAATTTTTTTTAAACTTTGAAATGTTGCCAGAAGTTGCAAGAAGTTGGTCAAATATATTTTAAGAGAATTTTGACAGGAACCTGATTCTAGACTACTTAAATCAGAGTATCACAGTGGCTATACAAACCCCCATTCTCAGATTATGGGGCATCAATGATTGAACGAAAAAAAGTACAGGAAAGCCTCAAAGATTCTAAGTCCAAATTAATGAAATATCCTAATTATGCAAATTTCTAAATTATATAATTTTATCATTTTCTTGCATTGTGTCGCATGAAGTAATTCGAACAAGACTGGTAATTACTGCCAATTAAGACATACAACTCTTTTCAATCTCAGCCCACTTAAGGACCAGGAATGGATCCAAGTCATGAAGCTGAATGACATCTTCCATGGTGGCAACTCAGGTCTCACAATGGGTAATATTTTGGGTGCAAGGCTGGCATAAAGAAACAAGGCTTGTCAAGGGACAGAAACTAAGGACAGGGGAGAGTCACCAGAATCACCAGAATAAAAAGGAGATCAGAGGGAAGGAGCTATGATTACAAAAATAACAAAGGTTTTGAAATCGGAAAAGAAGGACCTAAGGGTAGAAATGGAAAACAGCCAAGATCAAAACTGGTAGAGGACAGTTTAAAGGAGGAATTCAAGCTTATCTGAAGAATTTTTTATGCAATGTCTCAAGTAAACTAGGTAGCTTTTTATCCGGAGTGTCTGGACTAGTCTTGCCCACTTGAAACCTCTAATAGGTGATCACTGTGGAATATTCCAGTTTACCTTTGCAACCTCCTATAGGTGTCACAATGGATAGAGCCTGGGCCTGAAGTCAAGAACACCTGAATTAAAATATGGCCTCAGATACTTATTAGCTGTGTTACCCTGTGTAAGTCACTTAACCCTGTTTGCCACAGTTTCCTCATCTGTAAAAAATGAACTGGAGGAGGAAGTGACAAAACTACTCCAGTGTCTTTGCCAAGAAAACCCCAGATGGGGTCATAAAGAGTCGGACATGACTGAAAAATATGACTGTAAGAATGTATTAAAACTTTGTGATTTTTATGGCACACTGGTACCTAGTTTTTTTGGGTACTTTCATCAATTTTTTTTCTATAAATGACACTTTATTTGACATTCTTTAGATGGCACCCCCTTGCAGTTATTTCCATTCAACACATATTAAGAGCTTACTTTGTGTTAAGCATTCTGGTCATCTATGGGGATTCAAAGACAAAACCAAAACTGTCCCTGCCTTCTGAGAGCTTATATTCTACCAGAGGGAAGCAATAGGAACACAATTTTGTGAATATGAAGTAATTTGGGGGAGAGTTGCATTAAAAGAAGTCACTAGAAGTTATACTCTTCATTTTCATCAAATATTTTTTTCCTTCTTAGTAATTCTCTGAAACATAGATTCCAAATTTACTCACTACTATTTAATGACATTTTATTGTGGATAGAAAGTGTGCTGATGAATTTTTAAAGATGAGTTTTCCATGAAGCTTATGGTGAGGCTTTGTGTCATAGTGCTAAAGACCAGCCCGGTCATCATGAAAACTTTGTGATCAAGCCTACCTCTGACAGATAGCACCTGTGTGACTCCTGGTACCTCATTTAACTTCTCATTGCTTCCAGGACATTTGTGTTACAAAAAGTTAAAGAGCTGATGGAAGGAAGTCTCGTCATCCAGGCATTTCTTATACCAATGAAATCACTAGACTGGACAAACAAATACACAAATTTGTGGACTTTGAGAGATGGGTTCAGAAAACTAGGCAGCAAATGATCCATATAGCCTAATTAAACTAGGAGGTATAGACTGGCCAGTAGTAGAGAAGATGATATAGAAGAAGCCTAAAGATTTCTTTTACTGTATCTCTCTCTCTCTCTCTCTCTCTCTCTCTCTCTCTCTCTCTCTCTCTCTCTCTCTCTCTCTTTCTCTCTCTCTCCTCCAGGTTTAACATAACTAGAGATCCTTGGGCTTCATTTTTCATTCTCTTTTCATTCATTTTTCTTTATAACACAAAGGTGTTTTTTCAGTATTATGAATACTTTAATTCTTGCTTTTAGCATTTCATTTAAATCTCAATCCAATTAGGTCATACACTATATTTGGAAGAGGGGAATGGGTTTGTGATTTCATTGCTATAGGGAATTTCTCATAAGGAAACTCCTTTCTTACAATACGGATTCTACCTGCTTATGAGTAATCAAATGAATTATTCAGCCTATCCAGTATGTGTCAATGGAAGGACTTGGACCCAGGTCTTTCAGAGTCTGAGCCACTTTGTCCTAAATGCTAGATATAATGAATAGAATCAGTAAATGAAAAGTATGTGATTTAATATAAGCTCAAAATCCTGCTCTTCCACATCAGCTTTTCCTTTCCAACTTTGTCTCTTTCTTTCCTCTCTCCCTCCTTCCCTCTCTTCCTTCCTTTTTCCTTCCTTCCTTCCTTCCTTCCTTCCTTCCTTTCTTCCTTCCTTCCTTCCTTCCTTCCTTCCTTCCTTCCTTCCTTCCTTCCTTCCTTCCTTCCTTCTTTCTTTCTTTCCTTCATTCCTTCCTGCCTACCTACCTGCCTGCCTGCCTGCCTGTTTTTCATGGACTGTGTACATGACTTCAGATGGATTGTTTGAATCTTACCTGATACAGCTATGCTGTGCTTCATTACATCATTATGGGGAGTGGAGGTGGGGAAGAGAAGCTGTGAAAACTTAATGTACTTCTAGTATTCTGCAAAATCATTTAATGATGTGTGGATGGCATTACATCTGTTGTGGTGATAATAACAGGCTGGTATTTTTCTGGCACAAAGAAGCCTGCATCATCAATCTTCTGTAATCATTGATCTTCAGCTAGAGGAGTGCATCTCAACTGGTTTGCAGTTACTTATATCGTGCACTCCACTCTTCTTCCAAAACATACTGCATTACCCAAATCTCTTAAAGAAAAATCCGTCCTGTTTACACATGAGATATAAAATGACACCTGAAGTTGTGATATATGTGTACTTAAAGCTATCTCTTTCAATCATTATAACCTTTAAGCACCATTAAGTTCCCTCAGGAAGCTTTGACCTTTTCTATCTCTTCTATACTTTTGACAGCTAAAAGAGAGAAACTGTAGATCAGGCACCTGCTCCAAACATGAAATGTTGGTATTTGGCATCTAGGTAATAGTGGCAACCATTTAAAAATATTCATGTGATGTAACTTTTCTTCTGTGTGGGAAAGAAAAAACCAAACTGGACAGCTGGAGATTTTAAAATCAATCCTTATTTCCCCTCTCTATCAGTTTGTTTATATAAAATCAGTTATTACTCACAGTATGATTTATGATTAAGATGGCATTGAGGAAAGAAAACTGAAATGGCAATTACAGCCTGAGTAGTTTGGAAAGATCGAGCTTTCAAGCTGGGAGCCAATGTCCTCAGGTAGATAGAAGACAGAGGTCAATCAGACCAGAAGGAAAGAAGAGAATTTAATTCCCATCAGGAATTGGTATAAGGAATAAAGGAAACTTAATAGCTCTAAGAATGCAATATAACTACAGAAAAACAAGGGTTACAGCTTCTAAAGCCTATGGTAGGGCAGCCTAGGTTTCCAGGTCAGTACTATGTAGGGGAGTATTGGAAATCTCTATCCCCAAGATGATTTCGTCTGAACCGATGATCACAAAAGGTCACTTCAAAGAGCAAGAATTCTTATAGATTGCCAGACAGCATGCAATAGGAATAGAAAATGAGTTGGCAGAATTTAATGGCATTAGTTTATTAACATCCTATATGTAGTGAAAGTAATCCAGAAAGTGGAAGATATTGAAGAAAGTAATAGTAACAGCAACAGTAATAATACATTTGCCAGTATTTCCATACAGTAATGATGTAATAATAGTAATAGTGATATTTCAGTAGTCAACAGGATGATAAGGAACAAATTCATCCTGTTATTACTATTAATTATATTTTAATAGAAGACAGGATGATGGGATTGGTTTATAATTCACCCTTTTATTCTTAATATTGATAATAGTAATTTGTACAAATTGGGTTATGTCAGCTCTGGAAAATACCACAAAATAATTATTATAATTATAACAGAATGAATCGCATGCGATCTCTGTCATCCTATCTGCTACTGCAGTTATACCAAAGATGCTCTCTGTGAGCCTGTAGAAGATGCCTCCTAATTCTTTTGTTACAACTACAAAAACCAGCATATCTACCCGGGCAAAAGTCCACAGAATATTCACTCTACAAGAATCATAGCAGGAAAGCAACTTGTTTTAGGATCATTTATATATGATCTCATGTATTTATATCTCCAGCATCTAGTAAAGGTCTTGGCATAGGTGATTAATAAATGTTCATTGACCGACTTGTCAAAATGTAAATGTGCTGGTGTCATGAATAACTCAAGTCCAGACAAGAGTGATGCACAATACACATGTTTATTGTAATGGTGAGTGTAAATGCCTAGGGCCAAGGGTGGTGATGGGTAAGATGCGTGGGAGCTGTCTGCCAGGAATTGTCCATGCTTATGGGGGTACCTACAGGGGAGGCCCAGATCATGTCTTCCCTTAGCAAGAGTCAGGTGGGCTCCCCAATCCTGCTCACGAATCAGCCTCAGTGATGAAGCTGGCTGGTCTGTTCTGGCTAAGGCTGGCCAACCAGTGGAAAAAATACATGGATTTTTAATATAATTTTTAGAAGAGCATGGCTATGTGTAACAGGAGGGGTTGGAGGTTCTATCTGGGGTGCACACAGATAGGTTGAATTCAGCCTTGGGGCCACCAAAGCTTATCTTTTGAAATTCGTGTCTACTAGGATGTAACCTGTAGCTGTGACTTGGACTGTGATATACTTAGGTGCTTAAAGGAATTATTTTGCTAAGCATGGGGGCTGGGGCACATGTCTTGCAGTTACATTCACGCATAATATGGGGGCCTTAGAAATTTAATTAAGCGGTGAAAACAGCTGATAAGGCAATGCCTTCTGCCGTACCCATTGTTCTGCTCTTACAGATGTTTTCTTCCTCACACCTGACTGTCAACTCTTTTGCGAGTAAGGCATGATAGATTTCACAGAATGCCTCATGAAGAGATTGAGGTTAACAATAACAATGATAATAATAACTAATATTTTTATCCCATTCTCAAGTTTGCAAAATATTTCCTATATATGTGTGGATGTATATGTGTGTGTATGTATTATATATTTTAAATATATACATATTCACATCTATATTACGTGTGTGTACATAAGGACACATTTTTTCCCTTGGCCTTTTCTTTTTCTGTCCAATAAATTTTCTCTTCCCTTGCTGTACCATCTTTTCCCAAACAATGCTTCCTCCTTTGTACCTTGCCCCTATCCCTGGATCTCCTGCATCTGGAATATTCTAGAAATTCCCAGTGCCTAGTTAATTGGCAGGTCTCTGTCTGTGAACTTAGGAGTGGGAACCCCATCATATGAGGAGGACCTCTTCCTTCTCTGTGTAGTACTACCTGAGCAGCCCTGGTATTAATGCCTCATGATCTGAGAGATTTTGTGTGACCACAGAGCCAGACAGGCTTTGTCTCCCTATGTACCAAGACTTGGGAGCAGCCTCTTGCTTGACTATCATAATTGAAACACCCTGTTGACACCTTTGTTATATTCTCTCCTGGCCTCTTATTAATGTTGCTTTGAAGATTTCAGTCTCAGCCTCCATATGTCAGTGGCCTGTCCTAGTTTGGAGGTGTCATCCTGGTACCAATGAGAAGTGGGGTGGAAGGTTAGTGCATTGTCCTAAAGCAGTGGTGTCAAACTCAAATAGAAATAAGGTGCCACTAAGCCATACATCAGGATCCCTGTAGGCTGTATATGGATTTAATTTTAAAATTTAAAATTATCTATTTTATTTTATTTGCATTTATTTTGCTCACTATTTCTCAGTTGCATTTTAATTTGGTTCAGGCAGCACTCTAGAGTGTTGAGAGCCTCACATTTGGCCCCTCTGCTCTACAGTGCTCTTCCCTTGCTGTCCCTGCCTCTTTTTCCGTTTGGATATTTCCAGCTAAGCTCTACATCCTTCCTTCCAGGGTCTTCCTTTAAACATAATCATTTAAAGGCTAATAAAAGTAAGAAAAGAAAAGCTCCATGATTTTCAGCATTGACAAGCAAGCCTAATTCTTTTTTTTCTTTTATTTATTTTTTTAACATTTTTTTTTTGTTTTTAGTTTGCAACAAACAGTTCTACATAATTTTGAGTTCCAGATTTTCTTCCCTCCCTCCCCCTCCTCCCCAAGAAGGCATGGAATCCCATATAACTTCCATGTATAACTTGGCATTGAATTAATTTACACACTAGTCAAGTTGTGGAGAAGAACCATGACCAATGGAATGACTCATGAGAAAGAAGAAACAGAACC
>CM053624.1:348104686-348120267 GCA_028646595.1 Phalanger gymnotis
AACCAGGGGTTGGCTTCTTCTTCCTTAGAGCTCTTTGCCGAAGCAGTAGTGGCGTGTGACTCTGGGCCAGCCTTGTTCTGGGCTCCCGGGCTGAACCTATATGTTGGTAACTATGAATTGTATTGGGTCTGTCTGTTTGTAATTTGTTTAAGGGCTCTTGAGATGGTGTTGATGAAGAGATTCCAGGCAGCTGTAGCTAAGGAGCCCTCCAGCTTGTAAACCCGGATGCTGAGACTTTATTGAACTCTAGTAACTATGTATTGGGATTTGAATCAGACAAGGTTTGTCTGTTGATGATTGTAATTTGCTTGTATTTTCCTCTGAAGTTCAGGGTGCTGGCTTTTCCCCCTGAACTAAGTGAATGATATTTGTGTGCTGAATTAAAGTAAGCTTGCCAACCCCTTAACCTTGCTCTCCTTATTAAGGTAGATCAAAAGAACCTGGGGTTTCTGGCTGTCCTGCAGCTTTCTGGGTGCTGGCTGTGGGTGGACCTTGACCCCCCACAGAAGCTGCTAGCCAGATTGTGGAAACAAGCCCCCACCATCGAACAATCCCTGGAGGAATCTTTGCTCTCAGGCACCACTCCCTCGATTGGTAACTACACCCCCTGCGATATTATTCTGGGAAAATCCCAGACATGCTTCATTTTACTGCCCCCTCTCACTTCCTCCCTAGCTTTTTCACCAAACACTTTGATAACCTTTAGTCATTCCCCTTCTACATTCCTCTCCCCTAGTCTCCCACCAAGGACCCACCAAATTAGCTCTGCCACCATTATTACACTGGCAGTGGTAATATACTTCCCTGTGCCCTACTTACCATCCTAATAACTTTCAAGTGCCTCTCTCTGGCCTCCAGGCCCCTAAATGTATACTTTCCATCATTAGAAATAAAGTTTCCCAAGGGCAGAAAATGTTTTTGCTTTTTTATTTATATCCCCAACACTCAGCACAGTACTTGGCACACTGCAAATATCTAATTAATGCTTTTTCATTCATTCATCTATTCAGTAACACCTCATGTCTAGGTCAGGGCAGGTAGCATGGTATGCCTGGAGTCATGAAGATCTAAATCCGAGCTCAAGTCTAAGACACTAGCTGTGTGACCCTGGGCAAGTCACTTAACCTTGTTCTCCTCAGTTCCTCTTGTGTATAATGAGCTAGAGAAGGCAATGGTAAACCACTCTGGTATCTTTGCCAAGAAAACCCAAAATGGGGTCACAAAGAGTCAGATATGACTGAAAAATGACTGAATGACAACAAATCTAGGTCTTTTTCAGACCTTGCCCAATATGTTGAATTTCTTTATGTGCTTACTGTCTTCCTCACTAGAGGCACCAGACCTAGTATCAAAGGCAAACTATTAAAACCAATGAACGATCTCTTTTCCTAAAGTCTTCTTAAGTGACTATTTATTATCTTTTTCTTGCTCCTCAGGGAGTTCAATTAACTCTGCTATGGGCAATACTTGGTTGGTATAAATCGTTATTAAAAGACTTCATGACTGGTGCTGTTTATAAGTTGTCCAATCGTTAAACAGAATGACCAGGAATAGATGTCCATCTATCTGATAATCTGGGGGTTCCTTGAACCCCAAGGTTTCTCAGCAAAACACTGTTACCTGGCTAATGAACCTGCATATCACAGCTTCATCTACTTCTTTCAGAATTCTTCTGAGATAAGGTGGCGGTTGGTAAGCTTTCTTCAGTTTCTCTCTCAGTTGCAAAATGGATCGATTTTTTTGTACCTACATCCTTTTTCACCCTCTGAGACTCCAAAGCACAAGTCGAAGAGTAGATGTAGTTCATGGCCAAACATTAGTAAATATGTTATAAATCTTTGGTGTCATTTCTGGGGAAGTGGTAGGCATGGACTAAATAGGGTACATGTTGCTCCACTGAGATTTGTGTTCATGCCTTAATGGTTCCATCAATGTCCAAAGAAACATCAGGTTGTGGTTACACTCCTTAGGCTGTTTTTCTTTCTTTCTTTGTATTTCCAGTTCTTAGAACTGTGTCTGAGACATAGTAAGCACTCAATAAATGCTTACTGAGTACTATTTCTTCATAATGGTGAGGTATAGTTCTTGTTTAGTTAACTGTAATAATTATAACAATAATAATAGCCTTACTATGCACTTACTATGTGCCAAGCACTGTGCTAAGCAGTTCACAATTATTACGTCATTTGATCCTCACAATAACTTTGGGAGTTACGAGCTATTATGATCCCCATTTTACAGATGAGAAAACTGAGGCCGACAGAGGTTAAGTGACTTGTCCAGGTTCACACAGCTCCTAAGTGTAGGAGGCTGGATTTCAACACAGGCCTTCCTGACTCTAGGCCCTATCCACTTTACCATCTAACTGCCCTCATAATTACCAAAGCTAAGGCTCTCTTAAGTAATTTTTTGAAAATAATCTTGGCAAGGAGAACAACTATTGAAAATAATAATATCAATAATACTTAAAATAACAATAATGGATTCGATTTATATAGAAATTTAAGGTTTATGAAGTTTGTTACATAGATTATCTCCTGTGATCAAATGCTCTGCCATAATACGTCAGCGGTTGTGGAATCTTTTATTTATTTCTGCTTGAACAGGTCTGTGCATATCTGGTGAAATGCTCAGTCACTAATAAATTATGGCTCATGTTTACTTTCTCTTTCCAGTGATAAAAAGTCTGTATAGATGAATTTCGAAGGTTTGCTAGTATTTATATTCTCCCAGAATATTTTTAGAGTTGGTGGTACTTTTCTTTGTATGCGACAAACCCAAATCTCACCCATCACTTTGACACCTGCGATCATTGTGGGCTAGGCAAATCTGATCCTTATTACTTCTAAAATCTTCTAACCTATATGTCTGAAGTCATCATGTTCAGCTTTCACAGCATTCACATGCTATGCTTTGGGTAGTACCAACTGCTTTGAATAGAGGTAGAGGCGCTGATAATTTTGTACAGTATGCACAGTTGTCCAACTCCAATCTCTGCCATTATGTCACCATCTTTCTTTAGCTATTTTTTCTCTTTGCCAGTCATCCATGGAAAACTGAGCCAAAAAGTTTTGGTACAATGAACCAAGGTTCCAAATGCCACTGGTGTACAGATGACCTAAACTCACAGCTATGCTTCCATCTGACTGCAATTACACTTCTTGGGAATTGTTGGGTATAAATTTCACTTCTTCCTTAGGTACCGGTATAGTAGGTAAAAGATGAAATGATGGAGGAAACAAAGTTTGGATCTTCCCAGCCATATTGATTTATTAAGTACTACATAACAATTGCCCAACAAACCAGGATCGGAAAACCTCAGCTTAGGCCTGGACCCCAAATACAGATGGAGAAGGGCTTTTATGCATTGTAATCAAATAAGGCCAACTAATTAAAAGGAAATGATACAACATCAGGTAATCTGATTTCTAATTGGATTCAAAGATTAGGGACTTTCCAGGTTGGGAGGAGGAGAGTGAAAAGGTGTAATTCTCTGAATTCAGAAAAAGAGGAGTCCCATTCCCCTCGAGTGTCTCTAAACAGTCAAAGGAACACAGAAACAATAACTGATTCATCACTAAATACGGAACCAGTTTCAGATACGGTATTTGGGTTGCCTGAGATGTATAATTGTTAGAAAACTTGCATTAATCTTTGGATCTAACCAAGTTTCTGGTCAGTATAACCTAGGTCCTTAGTTAAGAGTCAGCAAGTAGAGATGGTCTAGTTTCCTAGCTATGCAGGGCTAGGTTCAAAAAACCCAATGAAGTTTTCTCCCCTTCTCCAAAATAATAAATGCATAAATTATATATATATAAATTATATTATAATAAATAATAATAATTAAAAATGAATAAACTTTTCTCACAAGACAGAGTTTAGACTAGACCCCTAAGTGACTAGAAAGGGAGCTGAGCTAGCTTCAGAACTGAGGCACAAGATAGAGTCAATGTGGTTCGCTCAATTCCCACAATTAACAACTTGATGTCCAAACCCCTCAATTCCCTTAGTGCTATAGTTCGGGTGGTACGTAGCCTTTTAGACAGATCATCGACATCCATGTTACTTATTTGGGCTGGTGATGAATCCATAACTAGTAATGTTGCTACTTATCTCCGAAAAACAACATCTAATTGGATGCTAATCCAATAAGTAAATGAAGAGCTGTCCATCCAAATTTGAAGGTTAGTTCCATATATAGTCTTTGAATTTTTGGGTGATAATTTCAACTTCAGAGCATATAGATAGATAGATAGATAGATAGATAGATAGATAGAGATATAGATATAGATATACACACATATGTATAAATAAAATAGTGAATAGCTTCAAATTCAGAGTATATATACACATATATACATATATATACGTATATATACGTATATACGTATATATACGTATATACGTATATATACGTATATACACGTATATATATACATATACATATATATATATATATATATACACACACATAATAGTGAATCCAGTCACTAGGTCCTCTATTGGTGAAAGCATGATTTCTGATGACCAGCATTCTCTAAGGTACACTACTTCTCAGAATCCTTTCAAGGTAGTTATGTGTGTGCAGAAGCAAAGGCTTGACTCATTATATATAGTTGCAAACTGGTATATGTGTGAGATTTCTTATCACATTTTTAAAAGTTTGTTCATTTTTTTACCTAGCCAACAATCTCCAAGTCACTTGAAAGAGTTCTGAGTATATTGACATTTCCTGACCTGTTTTTGATTCTCTTAAATCATATATCCATGAGTAAGATCATTCATTGTTTTTAGCAGCACTAGTAATCCTAGGGGTGGGAGTGAGGGGAAACCATTCTTTAATCTCAGAGGTGCTTTGAAGTTGGTCACTTTGGAAGTGTGTCTTTTATTTTTTTCCAGTTAGTGATCTTTCTTTCATATGTTACTATATGGCCCACATGCTTCTGCAAGGTTCTGCAAAAACTGTCTCTTGTCAGCCAATAGTTTTAGACCATCTTCTCTAGGTGATCTAATATTTTGTAGTCTTTCTTTGTGTTTTCCCAGTGTCATTCCAACAACAATGAGGTCACCTAGGCCACAAATCCTTCCAAATAATTCATATTTCCAACTATTTTCTCTATTACTTGTTAGAAAATGGCAAGCACCCTTGAGTTACCTTGAGGCATGTTCACAATATGGCAAGATCCAGTTAAGAAGATAAAAGAAGTACGCTCTCTCTCTCTCTCTCTCTCTCTCTCTCTCTCTCTCTCTCTCTCTCTCTCTCTCTCTCCCTCCCTCCCTCTCTGTCTCTCTCTGCCCCCCTCCCCTCCCGTTCTCTCTCTTTCTCTCTCTCCTGATCATGGCATAAGTCCAACACTAGCTAGATCCAACCCCCCAAATCATGAGAATCTGGATTTCCCAAGAGGTAACGCAGAGCATTATAGTATCCACACATTGTTATCTTTCCCTTTTACTTCAGAATCATAGCTGTGGGAAATGAACGAAGGGCTGATACACTATATGGTAATGCCATTAAGCAATAGATTCTTAATTTGATTTGGGAGATCCTCCATGCTAGATAAAAGAATTTTCCTTGGTTGTTCACAATAAATAGTAGCGGGCTAGTACAGTACACTCTGTGAACTGCTTCTCAGACACCTACTATACACCTCACTCCTGTAATGAGAACACACTTATTCTGCTTTTGAGTTTCCATCTAAACCTATTCTTCTATTTTTCTGGGAAAGGAGATTCATCAAAGTGGAACAACATGTTAATACTTTGAAGTGCTAGTACTCTCATGATGGTGACTGCTACAATTTGTTTAAATTGTTTCTGTAATCTGCTGTGGAAGCTCTGTGATGATTAAACTGTGCAGATATATTGGGAGTCATGAAGCCCTGAGTTCATATCCTACCTTGAACTAGCTGTGACCCTAAGCAAGTCACTAAACCTCCTTTCTCTGTCTCAGTTTCTTCAACTATAAAATGTGAATGATGATAGCTATTATCTCCTAGGTCTGTGTAAGGATCGAATATAATAATAATATAGTTAAACACACACACATAAAGACATAATCAAATAAAAAAATATTTGTAAAGCACTTAGCATGGTACCTGGCACACTGTTGGTGCTATATAAATGCTTATCCTTTATTCTCTCCCTCCTCATTAGAATGTGAGATTCTTAAAAGCAGGGGTCACATTTTTGCTTTTCTTTGTATCCCTAACATTTAGCATAGTGCCTGGCACATAGGAAACACTTAATAGATGATTGTTGAAAAACTGAGTGACTAGGGCACTTTAAATTTGATCAGATGTGGGCCAAATATGGGTCATCTTTATTACTTAGACCACTAAGTACTAGTCCTTTCTTAGGTCACACATTGAGGAAGACTACAAGGAGGGATTCAGACCCAGATCTTTGTATTCCCAAGTGCAAACTCTTATCAAGTACACCAGGGCCTATGATCTGGGTACTTTATCATACTGCCTCTTAAAAAATGAATTGCACATGCATATTAAAACAACTCTCAGGTACCACCTCACACCTCTCTCAGATTGGGTTAATATGACAGAAAAGGAAAATGATAAGTTTTGGAGGGGATGTGGGAAAGTTTGGATACTAATGAGCTGTTGGTGGAGTTGTGAACTGATCCAACCATTCTGGAGAGCAATTTGGAAGATGCCTGAAGGTGCTATAAAACTATGCATACCCTCAGATCTAGCAGACCACTATTAGGTCAGCATCTCAGAGAGATCAAAAAAAAGTAAAGGACCTCTTTGTATAAAAATATACATAGCCACTCGGCAAAGAATTGGAAATTGAGGGGATGTCTGTCAATTGGGGAATGGCTGAACATGTGGTATAGAACTGCAATGGAATATTACTGCACTACAAGAAATGATGAGCAAGTTGATTTCTGAAACACCTAGAAAGACTTATATGAACTGATGCAAAGGGAAGTGAACAGAACCAGAAGAACACTGTATACACAGTAACAATATTGTACAATGATGAATTGTGAATGACTTAGCTATTCTCAGCGATGTTGAGATACAAGACAGTTCTGAAGGATTATGATGAAAAATACTATCTGCTTCCAGAGAGAGAACCGATGAAGCTTGAATGCAAATCAAAGCATATTTTTTAAACTTTCTTTGTTTTTCTTCATTTTCGTCTGTCTTTTCTTTTACAATATGACTAATGTGGAAATATATCCTACATGACTGTACACATATAGCCTACATCAAATTGCTTTCTATCTCAGGGAGAGGGTAGGTGAGGGAGGGAGAGAAAATCTGGAACTCAAAATTTAAAAAGAAAGACTGTTAAAAATTGTTTTTACTTGTTATTGGGGGAAAATCAAATATTATTTAATCTTTTTAAGGTGAACTGTATATAGCCTTTTAAATGACTCCTAGTAGATACCACTTTCCATGAGGTTAGATTTACAGGCTGCCCTGGTCGCTTTTCTTCTGCCTCCAATGAAAGAAGACACTGTTGGGCTAAAAAGTCTTGAAATAGACAAATATGATAGTTCTCCATTGTGAAATGAGAATGTTTTATTGGGGCTTTCTTTACATGATTTCAGATTGTTTTAATTTTTAATATTAGTTTTAAATTGAAAACTTGTGATTCCTTGCATGAAACATTTGACTAATCTCTAACTTGATAATTAATTTGAGAAATTATGAAATGGGGGCAGACACACCCAGTTCTTTGGGTACTTGCTGAGCAGCCAGAAGTCAGGGTGCAATCACACTTGAATAAGACACAAAGGGAATAAAGACTAGTAGTGAAAGGGGTACAGAGGCAGGTGGTTCTGGAAGAGGGCAGAGGGTGGGATGGTAAAGGGAAGCAGGTAGCTTGGGGAAGAGCATGGGGAGAGGGAGAGAGCAGATTCGTGTCTCCAAATCATGTGTGGAATGAGGCAAAGGTCTTCCCCGTTTGAAGAAGATAGAATGTCCTGTGCTCTTCCTCCATCATTGTTCCCTTTCACCTTGAAATCATGACAAGTTGCAGGATTTTCCTATGTAGGATGCTGCAAGGAAAAAGGTGCATGTAACAGAATCCAGTGGGCTAGCATGCTGACTTGGATGAGAGGTAGGTGTAGGTAAGCCCCAACTTTGGCCCAGAAATTCCTCCCTTGATAAATGTAAGCTACATGGGAGGGGGTTAGCTGTAGATGAAATCCTACCTGGGGACAAATGCCAGGGACTTCCTCCAATACGAAAAAATAAAAGAAGGAAGAATATCTAAAGATAACTGTACCTGCTACAGAACTTGCATGGTAAGGAGGGGGGGTGTCAACTCTAGGAGGATAAAACAAATGTGCACACCCACCATACCTCCTTCTGCATAATCTGTCAGGGAAAAGTTACAGTGTAGGTCAGCAGCAAAGTGCTGTAAGCTGGCCTTTGCTAACGGCAGGGCTCTTAGGTGTAAGACTGAGCCCAGGAACTGAGATTCAGCCATTTCAAATGCTTGTGGAATAGGAAAAATGATTTTCCTAAAGCTTAAATCTGACCATTTCAAGTTTCCTACTCAACAAACTCAAGTAGATTCCAGTGAGAAGCCATTCCTGATAACTCTCCCAAACTGCTACTCTCTTCTCCTCAAATTATTTTGAATGTTTTACACACACACACACACACACACACACACACACACACACACACACACACACGACATATGTAAATACATGCCCTTCGGGAAAACAGTATTGACCTATACATATAGAGGTAAATGTATATTTACTCATATAAATATATTTGTGTGTATATATGCATATGTGCTTATATAGGCAAATGTGTACATATATTTATACAGGCATATAAGCACTTATCTAAGGACACATAAGTATATAGGTATGCTATACATAGACAAAGATATACTGTGTGTATATAGTCATCTATATGCCTATGTAACCATATAGAGAAAAATATATATATATGTATATATTTATGGATATTTGGATATATAATATGTGTGTATGTTGTTCTCCAAGAGAGAGAAAATGTAAGGAGTCAGGAGATAGTCTATTTCCTTTTGTTTTTTTTAAGTACAGAGAAGAGTAGTCACTACCTATTTTCTGATAGTGTTCTCCATACCAGTGCTAGCTTGTAGAAGATTTGGCTGCATAAGTCATGTTCCCTGCAGATGGTTCTAATGCCATACTTGTCATGGGGTGAGCATGGGACACTGGCAGCACTGGAATGCAGGAGGGGACTTCTTCCTTTTTCTCCTTGCCCACTGTCCTTTTCTCGGTTATAGAATCAGAAGTCTTCAGGAAAAGAGCCATAAATAGTGAATTGAGAGCATGGGATAAGTTTAGCAAATGTTGCCTTGGGGCATGAAGCTGGCAGTCATTTGTGGGGTGAGGTGGGCAGAAAGCCCGGAACACCAGTACCAAGACAATTTCCTGAGGAGACTGTCTGGGGGGTTGGGAGGGCACAGCAGGGAGGAACCTATCCCAACCCACCATCTGTTACCTTCCTATTTTAATTATTCGTGTTAACGAGGTGCTAAGCCCTGTTGTTTCTATGCTGATGAAGGGCTGTAAGGGCATTCCGATTTGACAACTTGCAAATCTGGATCCCCTTAACCCTCCCATGTTACAGTTCTACCCAGGAGCTGCTTAGCGGCCTCTTCTCCATAACTACATAGCTTATGTCTGGACGAATGCTATTTTCTTTCTTTTAAATGATAAGAGATGTTTTTAAGACTTTGATGGATTGACATACAGGAAGTCTAGGCAAGGAACTGACTGACATATATTAGTTATTAGAAAACTGGCTGTGAAGTTACTAATACTTAGAAAATTAGGCATTTTTTTAAAAAAATCTATATATACTCTAGAAGTGTTAGAAATGTTTTTCAGGCAGGCACCTATTTATGGCAGTGTGGCATACTGGATAGAGTGCTGGGTTTGTTCTCAGGTGTTCAAAATCCACCTTAGACATTGCTGTGTGATCCTCAGAAAGTCATTCAATCTCTCACAGCCTCAATTTCCTTTTCCATAAAATGGATGTGACAATGAGGCTGTGTGCCACAGCAGATAAACAGCTGGCTTTGGAGTCAAGAAGACATAGGTTCCAATAGGACCTTTGGCATATACTGGCTATGTGACCCATGGCAATTCGCTCAACCATTCAGTGATCTCGGCAACTCTCTAAGACTATAATTAACAGAGCAGGTGCCAACCTTCACTGGGAGAAGGGATTTTTCTCATTGGGAGTCCTAAATATCAATGAAATCACAGGTATAGTTCAAGCAGTACAAAACAACAGACCAGAAGAACCGGTAACTTCTATCTCACACAGTTATAATGACCAAATGAAATACTGTATGAAAAGTGCTTTATACAATCCTTAAAGTGCCTTGTTAATTTGAGCTGTGCTTGTTGGCACCATTATCCTAAGAATTATATTACTACAATCCTGCAGAGATCCCTAGTTTCCTGTGGAAGTCATGATTTATCCCAACTCTACCTTTATACACCTGGCAATCTGTTATTCCTTATAAAAATCCTGCATGCCATCAAAATTCACATCACCATCGACGAACTCTCCCCCAAAGAAAATTGCATTTAACAAGATTTGCCTTCCACACAAACCATCAGCTCCATCAGCCTTGCCACACTTCTAATCTGTGATGTATAGTGACATATATTGTATTCAAGCCTTAGAACTTTAAGCAACTGTGTTTTGTTAAATCATATATTTGTATTTCCTAGTTCATTTCTTCAACACAGACTATAGGGATGTGTATATATGCACACATGCACATGCAACAGAAGGGATTGGAGAAAAATATTTCTAAAAGACATTTATATATATATTTTTTTGCAAAGAGAATCTAAATAAAGATGATATCATCCTTACAGTTCCCAAACCGACAACTTATTGAATGAATTTGTTTACAATTGAAAGACATAAAACAATACTAGATATACTTCTTGGGGGTACCACAAAGTTTGTGGGCACCCCATGCACAAGCTTGGTTTATGTGGCTATTCTATCTGAATAACTGTTATATTTTCAATTCTCTTTTTCCCCCTTAATAAAGATGACAAAGAAACACAAGAAGTTACAAAAACAATTTCACAATTTAAAGTCCACTACAATTTTTTTCCATGAAATGATGAGATAAATTGCTATCTGATTAGAATCTTAAAAATGAGTCTATTGAGATTCATCCTTCCCACCAAACTCCCAGAATAAAACTGAGTAGGAGTTATTTTTAAACCAAGAAGATATATTACAAGCATACTAATGAATTAGATTATCCTCCCTAAACTACAAATGTATATACCCAATTAAGACTCACCCACAGACGCATAAACCATACACACAGAAGATCTTTTAATACATTCCTATCATTTTATGAATAAGGAAACTGTTCCAGAGAAGTCAGCTTGTCCAATGTCACTTACCGTAGTAAGTGAGACGTCCTCTAGCAACATTTTTTCCTCTTGAATTTTCAGCAATGCATTCATGTAAACCAGCATCCTCCTGCTGAAAATTTGGGATTTCTAGCATGCCATTTGATTTCCTCATTCTAATTTTACTGGAAAATGGCAATCCATCACTTCTTCTCCAGTTGATCTGAGGCACTGGACTAAAAAGTAGATTAGGGGATTATCTGCATCTTCTAAAATCAGTGATCAGAAGCATTTCATGTGAAACATGCATGTATGTGTTGAAGGACAGGAAAACTGGCTATGTATATCACTTCTGATATGAATGATAAGATACATATAAATTGCATTTTTATGTTCATAAGTTTATTTATAAGTTTATGCATTTTAGAAATACTTTCCCATGTACAGAAAATCTGTAAGGAAGAGAACCCCATGTTAAGCACTATAGTATATAAGAGGAATGAAAATATAAAATGTAGAGAGCCATTAAAGTTTGCAAAATTGGATAAGTATATGAATTTTCTCCAAAATACCTTAGAAGATAAAACTAAATAACTTTCATGCAATATATTTGTTTGGTTTTTGTTGTTTCATCATTCTCCTTTAGAACTGTTGAAACAGTTATTGACTGACAAATGAAAAACAAAGGTAAAAAATTTTCAAAGTATTAACTTGACCAATCGCCTATTTTGGATCTTCCTGACTAGATGATTGGGAAATTCCATCAAAAATACTTACTTTCCAAGGGCAAAGCATTCCAGCTTCACTGTTGAACCCTTGGATGCTGGAAGAGTTTCTGGAAATTGAACTTCTATTTTGGGTTCATATTCACCCATCACACCTGCAAATCCACAGTACAAAGTTAGTAATGTTAGACCTATTTCTCATGTTATTTTGAACTCTTTGTGAGTCTATGTGTGTGACAGTGACATTTTAGAGTAGAAGTGAAGTTCCTTGAAAAGAGACTTTTTTTAAATTTCCATTTTGTACTGTTGATACCTAGGACAGTGTCTTGTATGCAGCATTGGTACTTGAAAAAAAGAGTGTATTTAATTGAATGAAAGACAAATTGATAGAGGATAGATATAGATGATAGATAGATAAAATTAGATATAGATAGATGACAGATATACATATAGCTAGAGTATAGATAAGACAAATAGGTAAATAGATCAATAGATGACAGATACAGCTAATGATAGATATACATATAGGATAGAAGATAGGTAGATAGATAGGCAGGCAGACAGACAGAACTATTGCTCCCTACTCCTCCTCCAATGAATCTTAAGAGTGAAAACTGAAGAGATGATTAGGGAGAAACCAAAATAAATATTTTTTGTTACAGTGAAAAACATTGTAAGCCATGGATTGAGAATTTTTGGAAGCTAGATTAATTTTTTTTCATGTCAGTTATGTACCATTTCCTGGACTCATAGAATAATAGCTTCAGATCCAGAAGAAGGCTCAGAGGTTATCTGATCCACTCCTTTCATTACACAGCTTAAGAAAATAAGGACTAGAGAAGTTAAATGTTTTAACCAAGATCACACAGGGGACAAGTGCTTGAGAGCCAGGCACTGAAACCAAGTCCTCTGATGACAGAAACAATTTATTCCTTCTGCATCATGCTTTCTCTGATTCAGGTACTCATAATTTAGCATAAATCTAATTTTTAAAAAGCATTTTGGAGGAAATCATTGTTTTAAATTTTCCAAGAGAAGGGGATCTATTTAAAAAAAACACCTCTTATTTGCTTTTTGCTTTAAGTAATCACAAAATATAACTTATTATGACATTCCCTCATGTGCATTTCTAAGGAATTAACAGTAGGTCAATTAATTTAATGGTCCTAGTAGAATGCAATAATTTTGAGCTCACTGGTGGCAAGCGAAATTACTACCTGTTAAAGGTCAAATTCAACTTACACATAGTCAAAGAACTATCCACATTCTTCTTTTCTAGTATCATTTTGTTACGGGTCATTTACTAAGGCATGAAAATGTTTGTTCACTAAAACACTGATGTTCAAAACATGCTTATTTAATAGGTAGTTGATGAAACAGATTTTCATTTGTTTGCTGTAATGAAAATAAATTCATGACTTGAAAGGCTTAAAAGTAGTCCAAAAAAGGATGAAGGTATTGCTTACAGAACAGGGATTTGGAAATGCATCGAATTATTTGGGATATCCCACTCAAAGGACACCACAACAGGGACATCTATGATCTATTCATGATTTGATGGAAAGAATTCTGGTTTTTAAATTGAGAAGAACTTAGTTCAGATTCTGGTTGACTCTCTGAACCTGCCTGACTTTGGTCAAGTCAATCCAACGCTCTGGACCTCAGTTTCATCCATAAAATGAATATTGTTAGATTGGATGACCTGAGTTCCCTTCCAACTCTAAATCTATAATCTTTGATATTGGTTCTCTTTCCATAACTTTCTTCCCTCCTCCTCTACTCCATGACATCTTAGGCAGAACTTTTCTGCCTATGTGCTTTTCCATGAAGGAAATAAGACAGGTGTTATTTTTAGACTAGACAAAAATGAATTCTTTTTCTCATTTTGCTTTCTATTCATTTTTTTATTTTTGCCCAGAATTATATTTTTAAAACAAAAACTTACCGTCTGTGCGTAACACCAAAGGAGTGGGAGAACCTAGTACTCTGTTGTTTGTAACAGTACTAGTCACAACACAGGTGTAATTTCCCACATCAGATGGTTCCACTTTGGCTATGTACAGGTGTCCTGTCTCCTGAGAAACAAATCGTCGGCTATCTTCTTGCACAAATGATGGGTATTCATTGAAGATCCAAGCATATGAAAGCTCTAATTTTGATTTTGAAGCAGAAAAAAAGTGATGAATGAGGAATGCTTTAGTATTTGTGGAAGCTACACATCTGTGGAGCAGCAAAGCAAAGCAAGTAGTGGAGTTTTCTTGTGGCCTTTAGCTAATGAATACAGTAGAGCTACCATATAGATGTTTACAAAGGAGCTGTTCTTTTTAAAGTTATGTTATGAATTTAACAATTATTGATAAGCATGAACCTTTCCATATTTAAAGAAAAAAGAATTATACAAACTGTGAACTTCTGTTGAATATCATTTTCAATTTTAATGTATATTAAACACAGTAGTGACAATATTGCCCTGTGTATCTCTATCCTCTTCTAAAATGTTTGTTTTTCTTTTTGTATTTTTAATTTTTTAATGCTGTCCATGTTTTGGCTTGTTTGTTTTATCTCTCTATCATTAGCCAACTTTCCCCTCCCTCTATCTATACAAGACCTCCCATAAAAAGACCAAAGTATAGTCAAGCAAAACAAATCAACATATTGCCCATATCTGAAAATGCACATCTCACTCAATACCTGGGGTCTGATGGTTTTTAAAGTGCATCTCAGTGTTCGTGGGAGTTGTAGCCACAACCCAAACTAGCTATGCCTGACCTCAAGAGGTACGGGATCAACAAATATGGAAATATGAGTTTCCCCAGAACCAACCAATTAAGGGGCTTGTCTCTAGCACAATTACACCTTTCCTTATGCCTTCCCTACTGAAAAGGGAAAGGGAAAAGGAAAGAGAAAGGGAAGAAAAAAGAAAATAGGGGTGGAGCCAAGATGGCGGCTTGAAACCAGGGACTAGTGTGAGCTCCCCACCAAGTCCCTCCAAAAACCTATAAAAAATGGCTCTGAAACAATTCTAGAACTGCAGAACCCACAAATTAGCAGAGAGAAGCAGGGCTCTAGCCCAGGACAGCCTGGATGGTCTCTGGGTAAGGTCTATCCCACATGGAGCTGGGCGTAGAGCGGTGCGGAGTGGAGCAGAGCAGAGCCCAATGTGAGTGGGGCAGACCCAGACCAGGAGCCGGGTGGAACAAGCCCTAGTGCCCGGAATCAGTAAGCTGCACCAGTTACCAGACTTCTCAACCCACAAACACCAAAGAAAACAGAGAAGGTTAGTGGGAAAAGCTGCGGGAGTGCAAGGAGTTTGCTGGGTTTGGCCACCGCCCCCCGGGGGCAGTGGAGGTGGGGCAGCTACAGAATTACAGCTGCAGTTGCTTCCATCCCCAGGCCCACCTGGTGGGAGGAATTAAGTGGCAGATCAGAACAGGAGTGAAGAGCCTGCTGAAGATCTAAGTCCAGTCCAGGTTGGGGGTTCTTAGGGAAGG
>CM053624.1:348120767-348169217 GCA_028646595.1 Phalanger gymnotis
TCCATCACTATCTTACATCTCCATAATCAACTGAACAGTGAATAAAGCCCTGATTTACAACCTTTGCCTAATTTCTGAGGTTTAAATGCTCACTCTACAAATTTAACAACCTCTAACAATTTTAGTTGCATTAATTTTCTTCATGCAAATGCTTTTCATTCATTTATACACATGTGCGTGTATATATGTATGTAATATCAATTAAGTTGGGACTTTTTTACTGTTTTAGAATGATAAATTAAATGTCTTTGATTGAGCCTTACTAAGTGCAAAGCCCCAGGCCCAAACCCCTGTCTACTAGGTGCTAAGCCTATGTGGGTCCTAAGGGGAGTTTCTAAAATCAGAGCCAATAATAGGAGCCTAAATTCTGGTTGCTCAGATGATGTTTGATGATGGCTAAAGAGTGTATAAAAAGAGAGAACAAAGCTATTTGTTTGTGGTTCTCACTCTTGGAGGCATGGGACTCTAGGCAGGTGCTCTAAGAGCCTCCCGGCTCACCCAGATGTTGATGGTTTCTTGGTAACTATGAATCGTATTTGGTCTGTTTATAGTGTATGTTTGTAATTTATTTGTATTTGCTCTGAAGTTCAGGGTGCTGGCTTTTTCCCCAGAACTAAGTGAATGATATTTATATGTTGGATTGAAATAAGATTGTTAACGCTTTAACATTGCTTTCCTTAGTAAAGCAGATCAAAAGACCCTGTGCTTGCAGCATTCTTATTGCTGGGCTTGTGTTGGTCTTTCACACCCACAGCAGCTGCTAGCCAAATTGTTGTAACATATATATAGATAGATAGATATACATATAGATAGATAGATAGATAGATAGATAGATAGATAGATAGATAGATACAAACTTGCAATTGTTGACTTTTTATTTTATGATCCTTTTATCTCTTGTTTAGTTACTCTCCACCTCCCTTATTACCAGTTATATTTGCTCAGGTATATCTTCCATTTTTATTTTAATTTTTATGATATGTGCAGTCATTTGGACTTAATTGTAGCTTTTGGTGGAAGATATTGGCCTAAACCTAATTTAGGCCAAACTGCATATCAGTTTCCCAATAGGTTTTGTCAAATAAGAAGTTAGTTCTTATCCTGGTAATTGATGTCCTTGTGTGTGTGAGAGGAAGGGGTTGTTATCAAACAGTGACTCTACTTGAATTGCCTTTGTTTCTTGCTTATCCAGACTTTGACACTGATCAAATTTTCTCTTTTTTTTTTCACTAGGACCAAATAATTTTGATGATTACTATACTTGATTACTTGATAATTTTTAGTATCTGATAATTCTTGGTCCCCATTATTACTTTTAGAAAACAAAAATCTTATTTTCCTTGAGATTCTTGATCTTTTGTTCCTCCAGATGAATTTCATTATTATTTTGCTGTCTTCTATAATGTAGTACAGTTTTGTAGTTTCAATGCTATGTACGTCCCTTAATTTATGTACAGTCATCATTTTTATTATATTGAACAAGATTCAAGAAGAAAAAATAGCTCTTCAATTATTTCTTTTACTTCTGCATGGCGTTTTGCAATTGTAATCACATAAACCATGACTATATCTTGGTAGGTTAGTTTCTAGATATTTTATTCAGCTCAGCTTTACACACAGGAGAAAACAAGTGGAAGAAGAATGTCTTGATGACATGCGGTTGGATGGAAAATTAATCAATAAAAATTGGGGAAAAAACTGAGTATGACACTTTACTAGGCCCAAGATTGAATAAGAGAAGTAGGATAAATTGAACTTTATTTGAGAAAGTATTCAACTTTTAGTAGCTCCAAGTTATTCCCTGAAACAAAGACTCATCTTCTTAACATCAGTATTGATCCAGCGATGCTGCACAACTCTAAGTCAATAGATTTCTAAAGGTAATGGAGAGTTGTGGAAGTGGCACATGTAGGTTCTAACATGTTAATGATGAAGAACCACTCAGGTATAAAGGATATCATCACAGAGGCTTATGGGCATTGGAGGAGTTAGACTGCTCAGGTAGCAAGAGCAAAGAATTACAGCCTACAGCGTGTGATCACTGGTTGTATCCTACTATTGTGTGAATATTGGGTATTCCCACAAACTCATCAAATATAGAAGAAGGCCTCTTGATTGTGGTAGGAGTGCTTGTGGAAATTTTGTGGGGAAATTGGCTAGACATGCATAGAACGAGAAAGCATGAGTGTGTCGCCAGTTCCTACTGGGAGGGAATACCTTATCATTGAAGTTACAGGTGAATACTTGATACCATTGAAGTATTAAAATAGTCAGATTTTTTTTATTAATTACCTAATAAAGCAAAGGTCCTTTGTGGAACCAAAGAAGACATAGTCTCAACCTACTTGGAGGTTATTATCTGAGGGGAGAAGTAAGACATTTAAATAAATATAACAAAAGTGGGATGAAAATGTAGCAAGGAAACTATTATGGCTTATTTTTGACAAAAGACTGGAGAAAGGAAAATGTGGAGGTGCTTTGTGATATTCATTCTGTTCATTGAAACCCGAATGGATTTTAATCATGACAAATCTCTCCATACTATTTTAATGCTTTTTTTTAAAGCTGTCAACACTCTAAATACCCACGATAGATATCTTTTTGCTTCTGTGATTTCCAAACTAAAAATTTCTGTCTTGTGGTACTGATGTTCTTTGGTGGATAGAAAAACAACTGCTAGGTTGTTATGGTGAGTTTATTTGAATATATGTGTATGTGTGTGTGTATATATGTAGCATTTTGATATTTTAAAATAAGTACTTAGAGGCCTTTGGTTGATTGGCGCATATCTACTAAAGCACGTATATTAATAAAATAAATAACAAGAAATGAATGCTGATGCCCTTTCCTTTTTTTCCTTAGAGCCCAGTGCTCTAATTTCCAAAAAGACATCAGCCCATTTTTAAGAAATATTTAATTATTAAATTTAATCAATCCAAATATGAATGAGTAAAAAAAAATACGGAGAATAAATACTTCATTGCCATTCGTCCCAGTTTTTAAAACCAACGGTCTGAAAATGTAGTTGGGTTAGACTGTCCTCAAGGTAGTAATCCTTACTTATTTGATTTTATATAGTGTTTCCTTTTCATCGACTTCAGCATTTTAGATCAGGCTTGTTGCCAGGATAGCAGTCTATTGATGGCCAAAGAGTAATCTCAAGTCAAGTCTTCCATCATCTTTCATCATTTTCAATGTGACTTTGAGATTGAGAAGATCTGATAGCCTGCAACAGTAGCGAGACAGTGTTTAACTCCAGAATCGACCTCTCTCACACAGGGACTTTGTCATAGGTGTTATGGGAAACTCTGTGAGGAGATGATTAAAATCATAAGCATGCCCCTCAGCCACTATTTGAGCTTCCACAGATGCTTCAGTCTTTAAAAGCTGGGGAACCTAGTTTTCTGTCTTCCATTAAAAATAATTACAAACACTTAGCTCAGGGTTAATTCTGAATAGGTTGCGTTCTTACTGAAATATTCATGCAAAACAGAGAAGATTATAGCAAAATTATCTATAGCACAATGAGTACAGTGGGGGTTCAGCTCACATATGAATGAATGAATGAAAATCTAATCAAATAACTCTGTCTCTTCATCTAGTGGCATATGACTTATTTTATAATTGTACTTTAAATTCTAAGGGAAATACCAGAGGAATAATTTGGATGAGTTACCTAAGATTTTGGAAAACAGTCAACATTTGAGATTAAGGCCTCTTATCTAAGAAGTATGCAAGTTTGCCATGGGATAATATAAAGTATCTTACAAGTTTTGTGATTCTCATCTGTCACATTAAGGGAGTGTAGCCCCTAGATGCTTATGTTGCTCACAGGTTAAATATGGGTGGTTGTACTTCAAATTATGAATTTTGGCTTTGATACTTACCACCTATGTGTCCTTAGCACAATTATTTTTTTCTATTGTGCCCTCAGCTTCCTCATGTGTAAAATAAAGTCTGAACTACAAGATCTCTGTGGTACTTTCCAACCCTAAACCTTGTAATCCTCTAATGCTTATAATCTTAGTAATTCTTATAATAACATTGGCATATGGTAACCTTAGTTTACTGAAATCACTATATAAAAATAATTAAAGACAAATCCGCTTGAAATGAACAACAAGACCTGAAACATGAAAAATGTATTAATGAATGAAATAATGACCACTTACTATATTATATATATATATATAATATGTACTATATTATATATATAATATATACTATATTATATATACCATTGTGCTAGGTACTAATATGAATAATAACGTTGCTCCCATCCTATCCATAGAGGAATATTCATTGTCTCAAGTGGTCTTCCATTCAGTTTATAAGTTCTACTGTGAATTTGATGGTGGGTAGAAAAGTTTAGACTGTCACCTTTCTCTAGTCTCAATGTGGCCTATATGACATGTAAGGCAGCCTGAGAAATAGTTCTTGAAATTTTCAATATGTCGATATTTTAATAGCCACATCGGATTAGTTTCCCTGTATAATCCATCAGTAAAAAGGGTTACACTATTTTTGGCACAAAAAGATGGTGGTTTTGAAACATCCAGTCCCTGTCATCATCTGCTTAGGCAAACAACCAGATGAGAGCTGAAGTTAAGATAGTTAGGTGGCTCAGTTGTGGCTTTGGAGTCAGGAAGATATGATTTCAAGTTCTTTTCCCAGCACTTACTTAGCTGTGTGACCTTTGGCAAGTCACATCATTTCTTGCAACCTCAGTTTCCTCATCTGTAGGTGATAATACCTAGCTGATAGGGTTGTTGTGAGAATCAAATAAGATTACAGGTTAAGAGCTTCATGAATCTTAAAGCACTATATAAGTGCTAGGGATTATTGTTAGAAAACATTAAAAATTGCTTCCAATGCTAAAACCATGCTTCAGTGACTGCCAATTATTTCTCTTCCTTCTGTCAACTTGATGGGTTTTGAAAAAAAACGTGAAGCTGCTGCTGCCTTTCTCATCACTCTTAGGAAAGATTTCATTTGGGTAGCCCAAGATGCAGTTGTGAGACTGCACCTGTTTGCTGATTCAAAGCGGCTTTTTTCTTTGTAACCTCAGCACACTTACCTCAATGCCTTTCACATAGTAAGTGTTTAATAAAAGCTTGCTGATTGATTGATTGAACCTTGGCAGTTGATATCATGAACCGTAGTGCTGAAATATTGTGCTGTTCCAGCTACTTCCAAGACATCTGGAAATGATTGACACAGGATGTCAAGGTTTGGAGGCAAAGGGGTGAAATGTTGCATGATGAATATTGGAAGCCAGACGATAATATGGTGTTTACAGTGATAAAAAGGAAAAAGAACCACCCATTCAACCTTGCTACCTGAACAGCAAACAAAGTATTTTTTTTTTGAGCTGGGAAATTGTGCTTTTAACAGTCCCCCAGAAGCATTTCCATTCAGAATCCTTACTAAAGGATATGGTTTTGCTCATAATTTGTCATTTTAAAGGTCCATATTGGATTGCTATTTCCTCTTTCATAAGTTTTATTCTTCCAAGATTGATTCCGAAGCTCTAATTTTCCAGTATAAGGTACCTATCATAGCATTCTTTAGTATCCGTATGATTAGGAATAATCCATTTGATTATTTTTACATAAATAGGTCATCATTTGAAATATCTCTCCTTATGAATACAAAGAACCTTTCAGATACATCTCAATTTTTAAATCTTCATTTAAAAAAATCTCAGGGAAAATCAGTTCAAAGATAATAGATCCCAGTTCTGCGTCATTATAAATAGAGATCATAATTCTCTTAACATTTCAAAGATGATATGGGTTATGAATTTGTTTGCATATGCCATATTCATTACATATAGGTGTTGTTTAAAAGAATAACAGTTATGACTAGTCATAGAAGTATCAAGTCCTCAACATTTCTTTATCCTCCTCTTCTTCCTTTTCTTTTTCTTGATGGGAGCCTGAAGAAGTGACTGAAAATTGTTCCGCCACACTGATAAAATGCTATAAAGTGTCAAAATTATTTAATTTACAAGTTAATAGTTGATAGGCATGTCTGAATGATTATAGTTCAAAGTTGTTTTTGAGAAAACATTTAATACTAATATACAGACGCAGTTCCTATCCTATAAAAGAAAAGCTCTTTATATGTCTTCTTTACCTGACTACTCATTTTCAAAGAAATCAATAAGAAAGGGGAGAAATAAAAACTTCCCCCCTAGGAATACTTTCCTTGATGTTATTTGATAGTAAAACTGCTCAACTTCAGTGGAAATAAATAAAAAAAAACTCTAGAAACAATATTCTCCTCCAGTATATGTCAAGGTGAGAAGACTGGAAAACCTTCCAAAGGTCAGACAGTACTGAAAATATTTGTTTGAGGATAATTCCTTTAAAAATAAGAAACCTTTGAAAAGAGGGAAAAGGTTAAATTTGAGAGATTAATTTACAAGAAACTCTTCTTGAAAGTTTGTGTAATTAGAGTTATTAAAAATATATTCCTATAGTCATCATATTTGATTGCAATGTCATGGCACTTGGACAAGACGTTGTGTGTGTGTGCGTGTGTGTGTGTGTGTGTGTGTGTGTGTGTGAGAGAGAGAGAGAGAGAGAGAGAGAGAGAGAGAGAGAGAGAGAGTGTTTAGACAGACATTTTCTATGGGTTGTCTATATATCACAATATGATAAAAAGGCATCCTTTAACACATAATGTTTTTCAAGTGTAAGTGGCTATTCTGATATATTGAGAACTAATAGATCTCATATATGAGATTCTGCAATGTTCTGGAGTGGTGATGGAGTTTGTAGTTGTGAGGAAGAGATGGCTAGAGGGTTGCAAGCGAAGGGGAACGTGGCAATTAGGGTTTTCCTGAAATAGTGCTTTCGGAGAGGCAGTTACCCATCAAGACAGTGGAGTGCAATGGGATAATTTTCCCCAAGGTTGTAAGTGGGTTAATGAGTCTATGGAGAAGATGGTAAACATTGGTAGTTGTTTATGTTCTGTTGATCACATTTTTTACAAATTGATAAATATATACTATTTCCTAAATCACATGAATATCTACTCCTTGAAGGCAGGAACAGCTTCATTTTTGCTCTTGTCTCTACAATGCCTAGCATAGAATAGATGCTTAGTAAATGACTGTTGACTGATTATTTGATGTGGAAAATCTAACATTACAGAACCCACTCACATGCAGGTAGAATTCTAACTTCCCTGGTCTGGATTCTTCTATCCGTGCACAGTGCTGGTTCAAGGGATTGTCAGCCTTGCGTCTTGGTCTCTTGTTCAGCAACTTTGTGAATTAGTTCTTCAGGACCCTCACAATTATGTCGTGGTCTCCAATGTAAATCTTCTCTTTGCAAACTTGGTCTAATCTAACTGCTTCACCATCTGGATTCTCTTCTGTGCCATGTTTAATTCCTCTGTAAGCAGAACCAGAACCCTGATGTTTTTGTTGTTGTTTGGTTGTTTCAGTTGTATCTAACTCTTCATGACCCCATTTGGGGTTTTCTTGGCAAAAATACTAGAGTGGTTTGTCATTTCCATCTCCAGCTCATTTATAAATGAGGAACTGAGGCAAATAATGTTAAGTGACTTGGCCAGAACCACACAGCCAGTAAATATCTGAGGCCAGATTTGAACTCATAAAGATGAATCTTCCTAACTTCAAGCCCAGCACTCGATTCATGGCAACACCTAACTGCCCTACTTTGAAACTGTGATGTTGGGGTCTAAATATAATGATTTTGTTGTCCTTCGTAGTAAAGGTGTTTGTTTAAAAAATAAACTGTTGCAAATCATTTCTGTCATTATTCTATCTGGTTTTTATCATTCCATTTTCATAATTAAATGCAATAGAGATAATTTTGTTTAGTTAGGCATCCCACCAAGCTTTCTTTAAACTGGTTTGTACCTCCATTGCTTCTTTCATTTTTATATAGCAGTGCTGCTTATATTTTTCCATTATTCCTCATCATAAGAGTTTGCAAATGAATTTACATTCTAAACCAGTTCATATTCCAAACCAGGTATGGCCCTATGTTTCTATATATCTCCATTTGGTCATTAATTATTGTTAGGTTCATTGGAAGAATTTATTTTATCAGTTAAGCTTATTAAATTATGTAATTTGTGACTGTAAGATTTCTTCTATTTGCATTCTATTTTATCATTAAAAATCAAACATATACATATGTATATGTACATATTTGCATATATATGCATATGTATGTATTTAATTCTGGTTTCAATTTGCCAGTTTTTAGTATTTCTCTGATATGTGTCTATATATTCATATATATATATATATGTTATAGATCATTTCAAGTCAACAAGCATTTATTAGGTACCCACTGTATGTCAGACTGTGTTAAGCACTGGATTTAAAAATAAAGACAAAATGACGAGCCATGCTCATAAGGAGCTAATATTCTGATAGGATAAATAGTGACATACAAACAAACTATATACATGATCAGTTTGAAGATCCTAGCTCTAGGGGGATCAGCAAAGGCTTCTTACAGAAGATGTGACTTGAATGAAACCAAAGAAGAGGCCAAGATATGGAGATGAAGGAGAGAATTACAGACATTGAGAGCAGCCAGTGAACGTGCTCAGGATTGGGAGATGGAGTGTCTTATTTGAGAAACAGTGAAGAGGGCAGTGTCACTGGGTTGCAGAGTGGGTATTTAAGTAAGGTGTAAGGACACTGGAAGGTCCTAGCTTATGAAGGGCTTTGAACACCGAACAAAAGATTTTCTATTTTATCCCAGAGGTAATAGGGAACCATTGAAGGTTATTGAATAAAAGGGATGAAAATTGTCAGGTCTGTGCTTTGGGAAGAGCAATTTGATAATTGAGTAGGGAATGTACTAGAGAGGGGAAAGACTCGAAGGAAGGAGACTAACCAAAAGGCTAATGTAGTGGTTGATATGTGAGGTGATAAAGGACCTTCTGGGAGATGATGATGAGTGCTGAGGGGAAAAAGGGAAATATACAAGAGATTTGTTAAGTTAAATTAACTTAAATTAATTAATTTTATTAAATTAAATTAATAATAATATCATATATTATATATAATATAATATATATTAAATTAAATTTATTGTTATATTATATATTATATTTATTATATTATTACATTATATATAAAATATATATAATATAATAATAATAAATTAAATAATTTAATTAATTAATTAAAATAAGTTAAATTAACAGTACATAGCAACAGAGTGGATTATGGAAGATTAGAGAAAGTGAAGAGTCAGGGAAAACATCTAGGTTGTAAGCCCAGGTCACTGGGAGGATGGAGTGCCTCTGACAATGATAGGGAAGTTCAGAGGAGGAGAGGTTTTTAGGGAGAAAGATAATGTTCAATTCAGGTTTGGATATGTTGAGTTTAAGATATGAATGCAATATCCAGTGTAGGAGATTTGAGTATGGAGGTTAGGAAAAGATAAGTAGATGGAGAATCATTATTGTAGAGATTATTATATGTGTATATATATATGTATATATTCACATGTATGTATGTATGTATGTATGTATGTATATCAGAGAAACACTGCAATAGACAGAAAGTTGGACCCAGAATTAAGCAGAAAAGGGGGCTGAATTCCATTCAGGAAAATGTAATATTCCTTTAATCGCCCCAAACTGTTCACTTGAACAAAAGCCCACCTTTTGAAAATAAATATTCTGCTAGCTGTTCTATGACTGTTGCTCGTTAATTAATTCTCCAATATCTAAAAAATTAAATATGAATATCACTCAGAGAGTGATGGACGGAGAGACATTGGGGGTAATGAGGCTGCAACATATAAGAAATAAGGAGCTACAGAACTAAAGTAATTGGGGTGTCAGTCTGCGTTGAATTTCATCCCCATTAGTTTTGTAAAGTCTTGGGAAGGAACTTTGTGTATATATTATATATGGGTGAGCTAGTCGCATGCAAAGCATAACCACTGGAAAGCCCTTGTTCTCCACTCATATTTTTTCAATGTCAAGAAAAAGTAAGGCATCCAGCACATTGGACTAACACCACACAGGCTTCCCAGTGGAAAACAAGTGGGCATATCTCCATGAGAACTGCATGAGTCAGATTGTCACAAATGGGTTATAACCTCAGGCCTTTATGGAAACATCCACAACCAGATCTCACAATCATTTGAATATGAGGATAAATATAAGTAGCAATTCCTTTATTTTAGGATCAGTCCCGAGGTGGGGGAATTTCCTCTCTCAATGCCAATTGATACTGGCTACAAAAATTGAAAGCCATTGAGTGAGAAATTAAGCAATTTCTCCAGGGTGAGGCTGGACTAGAATCTAGGTCTTCATAATTCCAATATCATCTCTCTATTTTCCATACCATGCTGCCTCTCAATTTCTGAATGTTGCATAAAACTGCCAAAAAGCTTGCTGCTTCCTACTTGAGCCTTTTCCTGACCCATGGCCCCAGCTGCTAGCATCCCTCCCCTACCTACTTTGGAAACAATGTTTACCTATGTAAGGAAATATTATTTACCTATGAAATTAAATGAATGTATTGTACAATACATTCAAATACACAAAATATTATTTACCTATGAAATTAAATGAATGTACAATACATTCATTTAATTTCATAGGAAAATAATATTTCCTTGATAGAATGAGGACATATGCTTCTTGAGGCCAGGGATGACTCTGCTTGATTTTTGTCTTTGTCTCTTGGGACATCCCTTGTCACTTAGCAACTAATTGCTAAATGTGTGCTGGGTGATTGATATTGAAAATCTAAGATTAAAAAGATTCTAAGATTCTTAGATTTTTAATCTAAGATTAAAAAGTACTCTTGGTAAACTGATGGATATACCACATCGTGAAGTTGACTCCTTCCCCAACCAATGCAGGTCCCTCAATTACTCATCCTTGGCAGAAATTTTTGAATATGGTTTTCTATGACTTCTCCACAGAGATTGAAACCAGCGTGCTCTTCTTAGCCTACTCATTCATTCCCTTTGTTCTTTTAGTAACTTGGTCTGAGCAATAAACATCATTCATTGCCCTCTTAGTCTCCAATCCTACTTTCATTCTTCATTATAATTTGGAGATAATCTTAAACTCTCCAGTGGCCAATGGGCAGTTGTCAATGGGCGAACTCCAGTAGGCAAAACTACAAAATCTTTGACCAAATAAAAAATGTTTTAAGTTCCATACTTGCAAATAGTTTAAAAATCTCTTTCAGAGGACCAGCCTGGTTACATATAGAAAGGTGAATTACTAGAAGGCAGACCATGAGGTGATCAATTTGAGGAGAATGGATGGGCACAGTATCCCATGCAGTGCACACATGGTACATATGGAATTAGTAATGTAAACATTACTTTCCATCTCATGCTAGTTCACAGATATTTTAATTTGAGATAGTTCTCAAAGGATTCTTGTTTTTTTCCTACTTCCAAAATTCTATAAACTTCTAATTTCTGAATTATTTTATTTAATTCATGCTATTCTACCTCTTTATGAGACTAACTTGCAATTAGCCAGCTTATGCAAACATTATTTTACCTCTTAAAAAAACCTTATATCATATTTAAAACTAATTCTAAAAATGAGAGAATGTGAGATTTTAGAGAGCCTGATCCTTAATTGGTACTGAACAATGACAATAAATGTATTTATAGATAGTTTCTGTAGAGTTTTAAATTTTTTTTCTTATCAGTTTGGCACAGACTCTCCCTAAATTCTGTAGATGTGTTTTAGCCTGGCTTTGAGCTACATTATTCTTTTTTTTATTGGTTAAGTGAATCCCATGTGGCAATCCCCATGTGGAACTGCATTCATTATCCAGCAGATAAACAAATGCTTTACTTTTCTTCATCAAATGATTTGAAAAATATTGAGCTAGAAAAAAATTAAAAAGTTGATCCAGTACAAAGGAGCAAATGAAATAAGGTGTTCCATTGTAACTGACAGAAAGGAAATTTACAAGATTTAAATCTTTAAAAAAATAAATTTGAAAAACAAAAATACTTTTGGGACAAAATAATGTAATGGGAAGGGCAAGGGAGGTCCAATGCAAATTAAAGCTTCTTGAAGCAATCTGATGGATTTGGTCTCAATGGGGTGATTTTATCAATAGAAAGAAGAAGGAAAAGTCCGTCCCTTTAAAATAAGAGCCTTATACCATGCTGTGTCTTGGCTGCACGCAGGAATGGACCTGGGATTATTCCAGAAAACATTCAAATAACATCAGAAGTCATGCTGCTCTTATTTATCAAATTTAGATCTCTACCCTGGATGAATTTCAGAGATCAACTCATTTCAAGGCAACCATAGTAAACAGTAAAAGAGGTTCCTTTCCATTTTTTTTTTATTTTTTAAGTCATCTAAGTATCTGGGTATGATTGTTGGTTGGCTGTATTTTTAAAATTTGATTTTAATTTGTATTGTGCAGTTCTGGGCCACAAGATCTTGTTTTCTGCTAATGAAATGTTTCAATAATTTCCAAGTCATTGATGCTTTTGAACAATGATGCTCATTATCTGTTTATTCAACAGAGTTCTTCGGGTGATTTGATGATTCGGAACATTCAGCTAAAACATAGTGGGAAATATGTTTGTATGGTGCAAACACAAGTAGACAGTGTTTCATCTGCAGCAGAGCTGATAGTAAGAGGTAAATGTTAGTAGCTACCTTTTATATTCCTTTAATTAATTGATCATCTCTAAGGGAATAGAACACAGTAATGGCATGGCTATATTCACTCTTTGCCACTGATTTATTGACTAGATCTCATGTATTTACTGGTTTACGTGCTCTCTCATCTATCAGACTAGGAGCTCCCTGAGGGCAGATTCTTTGTATCTTGATGGCTCCACATAATGTCTGGCACAAAGTAAGTGCTTAATAGACAGATGGTGCAGTGAGTAGAGCACTGGGCCAGGTGTCAGGAAGATCTGAGTTCAAATTTGGCCCCAGATTACTAATAGCTGTGTGACCCTACACAAGTCTCTTTACTGCTGTCTGACTCAGTTTCCTCATCTGTAAAATGCAAGGTTCTAATAGTTTCCAAGATTGTTACAGGAGTCAAATGAGACAATATTTGTAAAGCACTGAGCACAGTGCCTGGCACATAGTTAGGCATGTGATGCATGCTTATTCCCCTCTTCTCTTCCCTTCCATTCCATTTTAAATGCTAATTAACTACTTCACTAATTGAGCATGTGAATTTGTTCTGACTTAGATCTAATGCCTGTCTATCATGATGTTATTGCAGAGGACAGGTACTAATTTAAAGTAATAAAAATCTTTATATATGTATATATGTGTGTATACACACACACACACATATATATATACATATATATATATATATATATGTACTTTTATACTTTAATTGGTATTCCACAGTCACAACCTAAGATGATGTGTTTTTAAGTATCCCATTAACTCAGAGATGTGATGGAGGTATGTCTGTGTTTTTCAAATATACCCCAAAATACACATTCTAGAATGTGCTATAGAAAACAGACTTCACGGCTCCCCAGTGCTGTTTTGATGCTGTGCTGAAAAATTGCCCCAGTATATCCTAGGGTAAAACAGCTTTAGATAACAAATTGGTAGACTACAGAGATGCATTAGTAGATTACTGGAGGATGCTGGGCCTGAAATAAAAGACATCAAATTTGGAGAGGTACAAAGATCCTGCTGCACAAAGGTCTCTGAAAGAATGTGGCATCTGTAATCGCTTAATGTTATAATCTCAGAATGACTGCCTTCCCAACTGGATTTCATACTTTTCAAACAACAGGCAGAATTTCAGTCCATGTTAAAAGAAATCGTGGTGTTTTTATTCCCAGTTAAATGGCCTTTTCCCTAAGAGCTGGAGAAATTGGAATCTGTTGGAGGTATTCAAGGGGTGCTCTTATGTGTTGTTTTCTTTTGTATTAGACTTTAAATCTTCTCACAGAGTTAGCACTCATGTGCACAAAGGTGTCTGGAGAGATTAGCATGACTATTTCATTCCTTGGACAGTAGAGAAAAATCTTATTTGTTGGCTTCCAAGAGTGAATCCCTTTACCTATAATACAAAATTCCTTATTTTGTTTGTCTTGGCTAGGTTCTCCTGGGCCACCAGAAAGTGTGAAGGTGGATGAAATAACAGACACCACCGCCCAGCTGTCCTGGAAAGAAGGTACAGACAACCATAGCCCTGTCACATCATATGTCATTCAAGCTCGGACACCTTTCTCAGTGGGCTGGCAAATAGTCACAACAGGTAACAAAGCAAAAAGAAATTCTGACTGTTGATCTGTATTTCAAACTCTCTTATTAAAGAGTAAGAATTCTTAATTCTCAAAACATTTTTTATAGTGCCTGATATCATCGATGGAAAAACATTCACAGCCACAGTGGTGGACTTAAATCCTTGGGTGGAATATGAATTCCGTGTAGTAGCCAATAACAAAATTGGAGGTGGGGAACCAAGTTTACCCTCAGAAAAAGTAAGAACTGAAGAGGCAGGTTAGTGGTTTTTGGTTTTTGGGGGGGAGGGCAGGATTGCTTTATAATCAGTTAATAATTGCTTTATAATCAGTTAATAATCAGTTGAGTTCTGAGTCTATTAAAATGTTCATTTGTAGGATCATAGAATATGGCAAATCTTCCCCGTGGTGACAGCTGAAGACCTTGCTGTATGCCTCATCCACCCCCCAAAAACGGTCCTTTCTCCAAGAGTTCTTCTCTCCTCTATCTCAAATATCACTAACAGCTAAAATCCTACCACCTTCTCTTTTACGGACTTGTGGCTCTTCTGTTTGCTAAGGCCAACCCTTTGCATGCATCTCACCCCCCTCTGTCTTCTACAGGAGAATACCCCTACTCTAATCTTCAATTTCTCACTATCACCTGCTTCTCTGTTGCCTACAAATAAATCAGTGTCTCCCCCATCCTTAAAAAGAGAAAAAAATTATCTTGATCCAACCGTTCCCACTATCTGTTGTCTCAGATCTCTCCCTCTCCCCCTTTCTCTTCTTGGCCAAAGCCTTTGAGGTAACTGTCTCCATTAGGTGCTTCTCCTTTTGTACATTTCCTCTTACTTTCTTAAAAACCTTCTATAATCTGGCTTCTGATGCCATCAGTTAACTGAAAAAGATCACTCCAAAGTTACCAGTGATATCTAAATTGCCATATCTAAAAACTTTTTTTAGGAATTGTGTTATTTGACCATTTGACACAATTGGCCATGTTCTCCTGGATACTCCCTCCTCTCTAGGTTTCCATCACGTTGCTCTCTCCTGCCTGTCTGTCTATTCCCCAGTTTCCTTTCCTGGACCTTCATGAACCATGTCATGTTTACTAACTATAGACATCCCCCAAGAATCTGTCCCGCCTTTTCTAATATCTTTCCTTTCTATTCTCTGGTTTAGTTATCACATTATTTCCCATGGGTTATCATCTCTATACATGGGATTCTTAAATCTATATCCTCAACCAGAGTCTCTCTCTTGAGTTATAGTTACATATAACCAGCTGCCTTTTGGGCTTCCCAAGCTAGATGTCTCAAAGACTTCTCAAATGCAACCGGTCTAACATTAAACTCAGTATCTTACCTCATAAACTCTCTCTAGACTTCCTTACCATGCACCCACTCACCTGTGCTCACAATCTCAATATCACCCTCAACTCTGCACTCTCACATCACTTTTAATCTGTTACTAAATCTTATTGTTTCTACCTTCCCAATATTGATCATATATGCAGCTTAAGATATAGATAGCTAGGTGTTACAGAGGATAGGGTGCCAGGCCTGAAGTCTGGAAGACCTGAGTTCAGATCTAGCTTTAGATACATAAGCAAGTCACTTAATATAGCTTTGCCTCAGTTCCCTTATATGTAAAAAGGGCGTTGTAATAACACCTACTTCCTCAACTTGTTGAGAGGTTAAAATGAGATGTTTATAAACTTCTTTGCAAGCATTAAAGTGCTATATAAATATTAATTTTTTATGAGGCAGAAGAATGAGAAAAAGACCAAATGAGATAATAATTGTAAACCAGTGCCAGGTACATTGTAAGCACAATATAAATGTTAGCTACTATAGCTGTTATATATGTCCACCTTCTCACCATTCACATAGCCACCACCCAAGTTCAGGCTTATAATGATCTTATACCTCCAAGATTATCATAGCATCTTTCTTATTCTTCTTTCTGCCTCAAGTCTCTTCCTACCCCAGTCTATCTTCTGCTAAGTTGAAAAAGTTCCTAAAGTATAGGACTGGCAGTGTCACCCTCCTCCCCCAAATTTCAATGGCTCCTTATTTCCTCCAGGATGAAATAGCAAGTCATCATATGGCATTTAAAGCTCTTCACAGCCTTTCCCTTTCCTGAGTCTTTCTAGTCTTGTTACGCTTTATTCTCTTCGACACACTTAGTGATTCGGCCTCCCTGGCTTACGTGCTATTTCTTATATAGAATATGCCATCTCTTGTCTCCATGGCTTTCTACTAATTGTTCCCCTTGCCCGGAATGCTCTCATTCTTGAACCTCATCTCTTTTCTTCTCAGGCTTCCATCAAATATGAACTCAATTATCACTTTCTTCAGGAGCCTTTTCTCTGTTCCCCCAATTACTAGTGCCATCCCCTTCTGACATGACCATCCATCTTCTCTGTAGATGTCGTGTACGTACTTAGGTCATTTCCCCAATCAAAATGAGCACCTTGAGGGCAGGGCCTTGTACCTCTTTGTATTTGCAGCACTTAGCCCATGGGTAGGCATGTATTACTCATATTTTTCACTGAAATGTTTTTGACTGCAAGGATCATCAGAGATTTGGCCTCACCCCAGAATTTCTGAATTGCTTTTCAAATATAGTCATTTTAATGTCTAGCAGGGGTGGGGAACCTGTGCCCCTATAGGACCTCAAGTACGGCCCTTTGACTGAATCCAAATGTCACAGAATAAATCCCCTTAACAAAAGGATTTGTTCTGTGAACCAGACTCAGTCAAAAAGCCACACACAAGGACCTAGATGGCCACATATGGCCTTGAGGCCACAGGTTCTTCACCCCTGAAAAAAGATCTAAGTAGATAATTTTTCCAATGGATAGAATTATCTACATCATTTTTTATAGGGAAAAAATTCATGTGAAGATATTGACATTTTGATCCATCAGAAATGGTCTTTAATATTGAACAGATATGCTTTTTCTGCTATTGTAGTGTAAATTTTGATTTATGTTATTATCTCGTAGATGCTGAAAATGCCATTTTCATGAATAGTTGGCATTTAGACTTGACAGAATCTGAGAAGACCCATGACAAAACTTTATTGGGTCCCATTTTCTTCCCTTTTGATGTCATTGAGCCATCTCAATTATGCCTGTCCTTCCTGTTTTAAGATTTTGATGAACTATTACTGTCATCCCTAAGAAGATTAATTAGAGGCAGCAAATATAAAACTTCTTCATTTCAATGCCTCAAAATTCTTGATAGTAACCTTCAATTTTAGAAGGCCTTTCACAGAAATCTGCTAATGGAATAATGAACATACAGACTCAACATTTTCAGGTTACATAATATTAAGTCAGATGAAGATCGAGTTACATCTAGTATAATTTTTTCATGCTTTAGCCACAATATCAATCACTGTTTGTTTTTCTCCTGGATTTATACTTCATAGGTGTGAAGGATACCCAGTGTGGAGACTCTTTGAACCAATATAGATCAACAACTCATCTGTCATTTATGTCTTAAAGAGTTCCTTGGGCCACTGACACATTACGTGACTTGCCCAAGATCACAAAGCCAATAAGTGTCAGAGACCGGAGTTAAACCCAGGTCTTCCTTATTACAAGCCTTGTTCTCTATCTGCTTTACAGTTTCACTTTTCATATCACTGAATGTGTTTAAATAATTTTAACTATTCAATGTCAATTGACTTTATGGACCTTGGAGAAGGTACCAAGAGGATTGACTTCAATAGAGTATTTAGTGCAAGGTCATGAAGAAGAACTTCAAGGTTTAAGTACCCCCCCCCCAAATAAGTGTGAAATTAGGAGATTTCTTGTTGCTTGTGATGAATGTAGTCTTATGTGTATGTCATTCCTTCCTATACAAAATGACATTATTGAAATAATTATCATGGTGATTATCTGCATGTTAAATCATCATTGTCGTAGAGCAAGAGGGTTGAATTTTCCCCCTAATTTCAAATTTTAATTCTTGTGCTTTTATTTTTATTTTGACAATCTACTATTGAAAATACATACCTATTTGTTGTCATAAGGAGATATAATCTTATGGCATCAAGTGCGTGATTTTTCCTACCATGTCTGATACTTCCAGTCCCTTATTTGCTTTTACACAAAGATTCCAGTTACTTCAGAGACATTCAGAAAAGAAATATTCTACATTGGTATTTTAATGATCATATTACTTCAAAAATAGATGTTGAATATGAAAGAATTTTCCTTTACATGGGTGTTAATATGCTTAAATATTGGCTTCTCTGTATTTCTCTTCCCCACAGTTCCAGAAGTACCCCCTTCAGAAGTAAGTGGGGGAGGTGGCAGTCGGTCAGAACTGGTTATTACTTGGGATGTAAGTTATTTTGATAGTGCTAGTGTATCTTAGCTTTGTGCTTGGGGGATATGGGAGGAGCTTGTCTCGAGCTTACAATACCACCTATCCAGGCAATGTGTGTTACTTGATCTTTTCAGTTAGATTTATGTTTTGTTCCATTCTTGGCCTTCCTTTCAGTGCTGTGTGTTTGTGTGTAATCAATATGAATTTCAGCTATACATCTCAGTGTTAGGAGGCCTGGCAATTGTTGGCATTCTTTTAAGGTTTCAAGGTAATAAATAAGCATAAGCAAAAGATTGTTGTAGCAAGGTGAAGCAAATAATTACACTTGTCAACAGGAATTTCTAACTTAGCCAGCTTTCTGCATTGAAAGCAATGAATTCTGCTAAATGCATAGTAATTATTTTAATATTAGTGTTGTGGTTCCTTTCTGCCAGCTCAATGACAGTGATTAGACCATTTATATAATTTTGTTTTATTTTTGAAAACTTGGCTTATGAGTTGAATTGTAGTCAGCCAAAATACTCAGTCCTTAATCAGATTTGGAAATGTCTACCAAAACATCCAGTGAATGGAAAGCACAAGAAATCAGTTATTTATTATTTGGCTTTTTTTTGTCTACAAGATACTAAACAATCAGAAATTTTCAAACATCTGCATCCAAGTTATTTTCACTTGTCATCCATATTGCTTAACATCATATAAACACAATGTTAGAAACCTGATCATTGAAAGAAAAGAAATTAGAAATGCAGCTGTCTTGCTTCTAGCTTCTATTTTCAGAATTATACAAAATTTCTTGTACCTCCCTTCTCCTTCTGTAAAAAAATTGAAACATTTTACAGTTAAAATGCCACCAATCATAATATAGGCTCGAGAAGAGGAGATTCGACGGGGCTGAGATTTTCACTTTTTCTTTATACAGCCAGTCCCTGAGGAATTACAAAATGGTGAAGGTTTTGGCTATGTTGTTGCCTTCAGACCTCTCGGTGTTACCACATGGATCCAGACGGTGGTCACATCTCCTGATACACCGAGATATGTCTTTAGGAATGAAAGTATCCTCTCTTTTTCACCCTATGAAGTAAAAGTTGGTGTATATAATAACAAAGGCGAAGGGCCATTCAGTCCAGTGACAACTGTTTTTTCTGCAGAGGAAGGTAGGTAATTATATTTTGGTTGTACTTGAAAAGCAGGGATTATAATTTTAGCAGCATATTTTGCCTTACATAGAGTAGAAGCTGAACAAGTACTTGTTGGGTTGAATTGTATTTCTGTAATATCTTTGTATAATCTTTTAAAAACAACAGTGGATTTTTTTCATGGAATTACCAAAATCATATTTCTTTCTGTCTTTCTGTTTCTCTGTCTCTCTCTGTGTCTCTGTCTCTGTCTCTTTCTCTCTATATATGTATACACACACACACACAAGTATATATATAATATATGCATGTATATATTTAATTTCAATTCTCCCAACACAGAACCTACAGTAGCTCCATCTCATGTCTTGGCCAATAGCCTCTCATCATCAATAATTGAAGTTTCCTGGGACGCCATTCCTTGGAAAATGAGCAGTGGACGATTACTGGGTTATGAGGTAATCCCTTTTAATATAAAACCACTGAGTCATATATATATATATGTATATATACACATACATATATATATATATACACATATATATATATATAATGTATTTTATAATGCTTATGTCCGTTTGATGACTGTTAGTAACCATACATTTTATGTTGACATTTCATTACTGGAGCATGCCTAAGTAGAGTACTGTCTCATTTAAGCAACACCTAGGAACAATGAGGGGACCTCAATTGAATTTAACAAGTGTGTGACAGAGACAGAGAGAGAGAGAGAGAGAGAGAGAGAGAGAGAGAGAGAGAGAGAGAGAGAGACCTATTATGTGCCTGGCGCTGGCCTAGGTACTGATATAAAAGAAGAATAAATCAAGGTCCACCTTCAGGGAACCTCTAGTTTAATTTAGGGAGGATGACAAACACAAAAGTGAAACAGAGGATAAATAATACAAGGCACAATCAAATTAATTCTGGTCATTCAGTAAATATTAGGCACCCACTCTGTGCCAGGCAGTATACTAAGAACCAGGAATTCATAGAAAGACAAAAGGCAGTTCATGTTATCAGGGAACTCACAGTATAATGAGGGCAACAACATGAAAACAACTATATATAAAGAAGGTATATACAGGAAAAATTGGAGGAAATCAGCATAGGGAAAGATCGAGAATTAAGGGAGAAAATGAGTGTTAGCTAAGACTTGAAGTAAGCCAGGGAATCCAGGAGGCAGATATGAGGGAGAGAAATCGTGCATGGGAAATAGCCCAGAGTTGGAAAATGAAGTGTCTTATGCAAGGAATAGCAAGGAAACCACTGTCACTGGGACACAGAGCACATGACGAGGGGAAGGGGAGTATAAGATGTGAGAAAACTAGAAAGGTGGGAGAAAGGGACCAGGTTATAGAGGATTTGGTGTTTGATCCTGGAGGCGATAGGGAGCCACTGGAGTTTAATGGGAGGAGGGTGTCAAAATAGTTCATAAGAGCTAAAGGTCAATAATAAGGATGAGAATTTTGAAAAAGGCTCATGGAACTTGAGCCGAATTTGGAAAGCCAAGGAGGAATGAGTGGAAGAAATGGAGAGAAGTAGAAGGACATTGTAAGCTAGTGAAATAGAAAGCATTGTGGCAGGAATGAGCAAGGGTGACAGTTGAACTAAAAAGATAGAAAACTCAGAGAAAAAATCAAAAGGATTTCAAAGCAAATTGAAAATGGGTGACAAAGGCCAAGGAGCAATCGGAGATGACTCCAGGGTTTCCAGACTGAGTGACGTGGGGTGAGTGCTGACAGAGTGGGGGGTGTGGGAGGTGGTTAACTTATGTGTACTACAGAGGTGGAAAATTGGATCCTTGGATAACAATGATAGCTATGTCTTAGAAGTGACCAGGAATGCAGGCCTGAAGCTCAGGTCCAGTGACAAAGATTTGGAGGCATTGTATGAAATGTAATTAAATGGGTAACACTAAGTGAGTTTTTCAAGAAATGAGAGAGAGAGAGAGAGCGAGAGAGAGAGAGAGAGAGAGAGAGAGAGAGAGAGAGAGAGAGAATATACCTCAAGTTAGGAGACAAGAGAAATAAGACAATTGGGAGGGGGAAATATTTCAGTAATCTCATATAATTCAGAATGCATGTTTTCTCTTTATTTTATAAATCTAATGGACTGAGAGTTTTGATAGGAAAAGACATGTTGAAATAACTTAAAAAGGCAAATAGGCATTACTATGAGCTTGTGGAAGAGATAATCCTGAAAATGTAGTTAATAGGAACTTTATAAAAATTAGGAGTAAGAAACCAACTCTGAGAGATTTATTTACAAAAGGAAAAGACATTTAGTTCGCTATTCTATCAAGATGAAATTATAATGCCACTCAATTCTCATATCATTTAGAAATTAAACTGCAAGAAATGGCAAAGCAATTGATACGATTGCCAATAAACATAGTTACATTTCTGATACTCTGTTTTCCCCCAGTTTGCTGCATAGGTTTAAAAAATTTAATAACTTTCCTATCTTTCATCTCAGTAAGGGCTGGTGGTTTGCCATGTGGCATACTAACACATCACCATTAGTATCCAGACTAATTTTCTTTCCTATTTGACAAAGTAAGAGTTGATGAGCTCATTTCTCCAGGCAGCAATTTGTGTTATCAGAAAAGTCTGATGACCTCTGACACAAATCTTCTCTTGCCCCCTTCTACATTGTGAGAAGGGAGTAGAGATGGGAGGATTTGTATTCCTGGCCATTAACATCTATTTGCTCTTTAGACAATCTGAGTCTGTCATGACAATTTCACATTCATTCTTGTTAATGTCTTCAAGTTATCTTAAGTTTCAGATGGAAATAAATAGGAAAACAGGAAAATCCTGCCCATTGTGATAAAACGTTGAGGGGTTAATACATTGCATGAAATGTTAATAGATTTAGCCGATGCTTAGAGAAATGTAAGTTTAAAATATGTGTGGCTTGCAGAGCAATAAGTCAGAAGAGCACATAGATGGCCCCATGGGCCAAACACATGGAAAAGGATGATGTTTGTTTCCTGTTATATTAATGGTTACTAAGAAATGCACCAAACAATTGAGTACTTCTCAGAACAGAGGCAGACCTCAATGGAAAAAGCTAATTTCCTACCAGCACTGGTAAAGTTGCCTGAGACTGATCATTGTAGATAAAAATAAACTATAGGAGCACACCTGGACAGTCATACAAATAATTCAAGTAAATAAGCCTGAAATTGAATGAAATACAGGTTATTGGGTGATCTGAACTATAGTATCTACTTTAATGGAATTTGCTTCATAATTGCCCAACAAGCTACTTTCCTTCCCCTTTGCAGACACATCAGAAGGGGTCTGTTAAATTACTAAAACATTTTTTAGCTGTAGTTCAAATTACCCCTTTCTAAGAATTTCCTAAGACATTTTTCATAATCCACTTTTTGATCAAAATACAATGCAGAGTGAATGGATGATCTTTTTTTCCAACAGAACATGTGTAATAAGAGTAGGTAATTGCAGCAAATGCCACATTAAGGATCATCAGAACAATGACTCACACGGTTCTGCTTTTCACAATTTGCAGAGGTCTTTTGGCTATTGCAATAATCCTAGCCCTCGTTTAGTATAAACATACCATTTTGCAAGTAAGGATATTGAGCCACAAGGGGTTAAATGATATAATCAAGATGACATAGTTTGTAAGAAAGGAAGCCTAGATGTGCACAGCAAAGCTGGTATTACAGATTCCTATCATCTGGAATTTTTGAAAAGTAAGAGAAAGCATTGTCCCACAGTAAGACACAGTTTAACTGAGAGTCATGGAACAGAGGAAAAATAGATTTTTAAATTAGATGCTCTTCAGATGCCTATAATGTTTGTCAGGAAATGGTAGGTTATCTTATTGACTGGGGAACAGCAAATGCTTTGAATTATGCAAAGTTTTAGATAAATTGATAATACCTTAATAAATTTTTATAGTATAGTTTTAGAAATTAAGTCCTAGAAAGTGTCTCTTAGCAAAGGAAAAAAAAATATTTACTTAGTTTATGCTACTGAGTTGCACTTCAAAGTCATAAGGAACTAATTCATTGCTTATTGCTTTTTTCGAAGTTTTTTTCCTTCTCATGATCTTTGATAAAACATGTATACAGAGGTATTTAGAGTCTCTTGAAATCTGTCAATATAGATTTCTTTCAATAGACTTTAGGCACAATTTGGACAATGTGTTCCTTGAACTCAACATAATGGAAGAGTGAAAGGATAGCTAACAGTTTTGTGTCTCAAAGAAATTTTGAGGGTCAGTGGAAATAATGCTGGATTTGGAATCAGAGAATTGGGCGCACTATTGACTTTACCACTTACTGCATGTGCAACTTCGGACAAGTCACTTGACCAATCTAGGCCTAAATTCCTCATTTGGACAATGAGGGAGCAATATTAGATCACTTTGAAGCTTCCTTCTAGCTCTCAAACTATGATCTCAGGAATGGTAATTCAGTCAGGGTACTGACCGAATCAAAGCCCAATGTTAATGATGGTTTAATCCCTGTAGCAGGAATATTAACAGTTAAAAATTAACCACATTACTAGATAATAAAGGACTACAGCACCTTATATATATAGTTGGTGCTAAACAAGTGCTTGTTGACTTGATTTTACTTAACTTGCCAAAATCAATACCAGTTTGTGGTATAAAGATCCAAAATGCTTTGAATTATATAGAGAATGAATTATATAGAGAATAAAGATTATGATAAAATTATAAAGATTCATGGTAGATAAATCAAGCCTCCAGGAAACCAACTTGGCTGGTTTATCTCAAGAGAATCTATAGTTGAAATTGGAAAGAGCACAAGAGGTATCCAAATGGAAATGATCTGTCAACATTTGTTTGACACATGATTTTCACTCTTGGTGATTAATTCTAAGGTCTTATGCTATGTGAATAAATGAAAACAGTAGCTCAAGAAGATGAAGAGACACTGGTCACTAGTAAGCATACGTATCCTCAATCAACAATTGATAAGCATCTATTAATTGCCTACTGTGTGCCAGGAAGTGTGTTAGATGTAAGAATGAAAACAATTATGAAACAATCCTTGAGCTCAAGGAAATTACATTTTATCAGGGAAGACAACCTGTCCCTACATACGTATATACATACATACATACATACATACATATATATGTATACATATATACATATATATACACACACACACACATACACATATATCTCCTTAAGGGTGGTTACACAATTTGGAAAGCATTGAGGCTGTAATTTTCAATAATGAATAATGATAGTATATATAATGTCAATGATAATAACTTTATTTTATAGCACCAACTCCTTTCTAAATGTCCTGTGAGACGGGCACTATAGGTATTACTATATCTATTTTACAAACGAGGAATCTGACATTCAGAGAAGTCAATTGACTTGCCCAGGATTATACAGATACTTGGTTTTGGAGATGAGATTTGAGCCCTGGCCTTTCTGACTGAGTGTCCAGTTGTCTAATAATATTAAATGAATGGGGGAGGGAGGACCAAACATCACAGACTGCTATATTACCCCAGACTGGCTGCCAAGAAGATACAAGCAGTTGTTTTTTTTTTTCTTCTCAATAAAATCTTTATGAGAATGAGAGTATCATTTTATTAAAATTTGAGAAGTCAACAGACTTTTATAAATGATTTTCTGTAGCAAATCTCATCTTCACAGTCACACAATTGCAGAGAGGGTCAGGTTTCAGGATTGTGGTCATTTAATATTTATCTAAAAGCCTTGTCTTAGCAGTTTTATCATTTTAAAATAAAGCACAGTGTCAAAGGTCACTCAAGGAAAAATCATACTTTTGTGTTAGATGGTCTTTCATGAATAGCACCAGCATCAAGGCATTACTTTTTATACCCCTTTTTAGATTCGGTACTGGAATAATGGAGGCAAAGAAGACTCATCCAACAGAGTCAAGGTCATGGGGAATGAGACAACGGCCAGACTCCAGGGCCTACAGAGCAACTTAGTATATTACACCGCTGTCCGAGCATACAACAGTGCTGGGACAGGGCCTTTCAGTGCTACGGTGAATGCAACCACAAAGAAAATGCGTAGGTATTTTCAGATTCTCTGAATGGAAAAGGAGCCCCATATGGCATATAATTTGCATTTAAAATGAAGACCATATGTGTCACTGGGGATGAGCAAATCAATTACTGTTTCCATTATTTGGTGAAATCCAAAAACCCAGCTCCTCACTACAAAAGTGCCAAGATATTTAGTATGAAAAAGGCCCAAAGCCTAATATCTTTTTCATTGAAAATGTCTTGGCATTTAGGGTAAAGTCCATACATGGAAATGGGCTTGCAGTCCCGGAAGACCCAGTACCTCTTAAGCTAAACAGATCTGTTGTACTCACTCATAGAATAATCTAGAACTATGATTTATTTTGGAGAAGGAGCACCCAGGTTCAAATGCTAATCCTGACCCTTATTTCCTATGCCGTTCAAGGCCTCAGTTTTCATTTATCTATCTATTTACCTCTCTATTTATCTCTCTATCCCTTTATCTATCTTACCTATTCGTCTATCATCTATCTATCTTATCTATCTATTCGTCTATCTATCATCTTACCCATAATGTCTAGACCTTTATCTATGTTCTAACCATCTGGATTCATATAGATATACACACATATGTAAACATATATATGTATATATATATATGAATGTGCATATGCATTTTATATATACCTATAAATACACACAATTAAGGGATTGGACTAGATGGCTTGTCAGGCCCCTTTCTACTCTATTACTTTATGACCAATTTAATTGATATTAAGATGTTTTAAATTCTCCAGGCTTGATGTTTTATAAGAAGTTCAAAATAGCAGCTCAGCTAAAAGTATTGGCTGTTTCAAACATTCCTTGCCCGAGTGGGATGCTAATTGGCTTGAGTGAAAGAATCTTCAAATAATATAGGTCAGCATTAATACCATCTCCCCTCTCAGAAATCAAAATAAAAACCCCAGCCGGAGAAAGTAGTGTTTCCTACTAAACTGAGTAATCTGTAAATGATCATGAGTCGAAATGTAAACACAGCTCAGAATCACCGGTGTGAAGGTTGCTTTCTAATCAACATAAATCCACACGCAAATCCATATTATTTGATTTTTGAGTCTTACTTGGATGTTCCAGATAAACTACTATTAAACACGAATGGCTAATTGCTTTTCATATCTTATTACATTCTCCTAGTTTGACCATTCGACAGATGAAAAATGCTTTTCTCCTAAGAAAATATCATGAGCAAATGTCATTGAGCTTAAGTACTACATTTTTTATTCTCGCAGTACAACATCCATGGAAACTATGTATATGCTTGGAATAGTTTTTATTCATTATTAATTAATTCACATTTTAAAAAAATACACAGGTTAAGAGAGCCTAGATGTGAGATTGCTACTGTGGTCTATATTTTCATCAATGGCATGTCATATTGTGTTTCCCTGTATTTAAAAAAAAAAACTTTTTTGTTGCCTTAAAATATTATGAAACCATTAATGTACATTTTTTTTCTTAATGTGCATAGACATGAATATCATTTTTTGGGATAGTTGGGTTTATCATTTATAATACAAAAACCTTAGTCCACGATATTGGAATTTCAGACCATAAACCAAAATAGTGTTTGGCTATTAAATCTATGATCTTTGACCTTAATAAGCTGTGCCCATTGAGGGGGAAAGGTGGTTGGACCTGTGATTTCATTAGTATGGAGACCCTCCTGATGTGGAAATTCCATCTATTGATACAGTTTAGTAGGCTGTCAATATTTATAATCTCAGAATTTCCTGGGTCATGGAGAAATGATGGTACACTTATGGTACGCACATATGTACATCAGAGGTCTAGATAGAGCCAGAACCTCCTGACCCCAAGGCTGGACCTTGCTGCTTCCTATGTCTGTAGAAAACTGATTTGGTTGCCAGATTCACAGGGTTAGCCAGATTACGGGGGAAATGCTTAACCTGCTTAAGGCCAACTCTTTTAATTACTTTATCATGTCAATTTGCAAATGACTAATGTAATCCCTATAAATCAGTCTTGTCTAATTGCTTAAAAGCACCAATGAGACTCCAACTTCTCAGGCTTGGTTAGCCATTAGATCAAGTATTATCTGCCTCAAAATAAGAGAAAATAACTTTCTTTTAAAATATCATAGAATTCAGATTTTTCAGGAAATCCATTTGATTGTGATGGCATTTATGCTATAATAATAGCTGACATTTATATAATGATTTGAGTCTGGGGCAGCACTTTCCATATATTTTTTCATTTGATGCTTACAACAACCCTTAGAGGTAGGTGTGTTTATTCTTGCAATTTTACATTTGAAGAAGCACGAGCTGGAAGACTTGTTGAGTTTAGCTTGCTCGCGCCTGAGGTAGAATTCGAATACATCCTTCTGATTGCACATATGTTTCTCATGGCAAAGAAGCACCACACACACAATAATTTCTGACTTTGTGATGAAATCAGCCATTTATGATTTACTACTGCAACTAGGTGGCACAGAGCAGAGGGCCTCGGGCTGACCTGGAATCAGGAAAGCCCTAAGGTCTCTTCTTGCCTCAGACACATCCTAGCTATGTGACCCTGGCCCTCTCAGCCTCATGACACCTACCTCGCAGGCTTGTTGTAAGAATCAAATGAGATAGGTAGAAAATTCTATAAACCTTAAAGTGCTCTATAAATGCTTATGTAAGTGTAAAGTAGTAGTAGGAGTAGAAAGAGGAGGAGGAAGAAGAGAAATTGTAGTGATGCTGGTGGGATGGCAGCAGCAGCAGCAATAGTGGTGGTGGTGGTGGTAGTGGTAATAGTAGTAGTAGAAATTGTAGTGGTTGTGGTAGCAGTAGTAGTACTAGGAGTAGTGGTAGTAGTAGTAGTGATTGTTGTAGTGATGGTGGTGGTAGTAGTAGTAGTAATAATAATAGTAGTAGAAATTGTAGTGGAGGCAGTGGTAGTAGTAGTAGTATGTAGTTTAAGAAATGAGTACATCACAGTAAAAGAAAGGAACAGCAGGAAGAAGATAATAATTATGTTATAAAATTAAGTTTTTACTAATGTTCATTTAAAAGTCACTCTCAAGAAGACTTTAGTTCAGTATAAACAGAAACTTTCTCAAAATAAATAGAGCTGGAAGAGAATACAGGGAGTATGTAGTCTGACCTAATTGCAAATTGGGGAACTGATCTTTTAGCTTCCAAGACTGAACTGCCTGACCATAGAACTGGAAACCTTGTTAAGTATTAAGTTGCATGTTACTGCATGTATTCAAGAAGAGAAGTCAAATAATTTGTCAAGAATGTAATAAGAGTCATCCCTTGAAGATTCTATGATTCTATGTGAAAAGAAAAAAAAAACGATTCTCATTAATCCCCAAACTCTCAAGTTCAGAGTGATCTTTTATTTCATTCATCGAAATATAATTTGGTATTTTTACTTTTAGCTCCTTTTTAAAATCTTGATGAACAATTTAACACTTAACTAAATGTTTTCATCTTGTGCCTTTTATGAATGTGTCATTAACACAAGGAATGGAATTACCTCTAGCGGGATATTTAAAATCTCTGAAAAGAATAATGAATTACACAGGTGTACTCCAGGACACCAAAAATCCCATGATTCCTCTGGTATCTGAAAGGGGAAGCCTTTCGTAGATATCACAGCCCTTCCATGGTTAGGTGGAAGCTTCTTTGTGGGTAGCAAGGGTGTTCAATTTTCATCATCTGCTGGTCAACACTGCAGTGCTGAGCTTCTCCACTTGGCTGGCTTGTTCATCAGATTTTTCAATTCATTTCAATTCTTATTAAACTTCTAAGCACTTACTGTGTGCCAGGCACTGTGCTAAGTGCTAGGGATACAAAAAGAGGCAAAAGATGGTAAATAGTCACCCCACATTCAGAGGCTTCCATTTCGGTAAGACTGTGATGAACTTGCCCATCTTCAGCGTAGACCATGGTGAGGTCTAGGTTTGGAATGTAATACAGATTGCAAAGGTTAGATTGCATAAAAGGTGAAATAGTAACATATAAATAATACACAAATAGTAACATAATAAATAATACATATAAATAATTATAATATATGGTGATATATTATAATTATACACATATACAAATAAATATGAATAATATGCAAAATAGTAATATAATAAATAACATACTTCTTCTTAGTTCCAAATTATGTGACTAAACACATGATTATCTCTTACTATGTTCCTGAGAAGAGAACAGTGCTGAATGTCCATTGGATGTGGTTCAAGAAAATGGGATAGAGTAGCAAGATTTGGATCTCAGAGACCTGAACGTAATTCAAGAATGTTCCACTTAGCCCTTAGGTGACCTTGGGCAATTATTTATTTTTCTCTGATGGATCTCAGCATGCTCATCTACAAAATGATGAGGCTGAGCTAGACGAGGCCTGCCATACTTTCTGCTCCAGATCTATGATCTCGTCACATACCTGGGCCTCAGTTTCCCCATCTTTAAAATGAGAGGCTCGGATTATATGCTGCCTAAGGTCTCTTCTAGTCCCAAATCTGTAATTCTGTATTTTTCCACCCAGGATGATCTTGATGTAAGTGAAGGCATGGTAGGAAAGGGCAGCACTTAGAATTAGGAAGACATGAGTTTGATTTGTGCCTCGTATGCTTACCATCTTTGTGATCCTGGAGAAGTCATATGATCTCACTCTGCCTTAGTTTCTTTATGTGCAACATGAGTGGGTTGAACCTGATGATGTAACAGGTCCTTCTAGCTTTGAGTCTATAAAATAAAACTAAAAGCAGATTATACTGATTAAATAATTTTCCTGCAATTAAAACCACAAAACTTTCTAGAATTTTTACTATTTTTTTCGCTATTTTTTTTCTTCCAAATATGTCCCAACATCTTTTTCAGTGTTTCTCTTCTTGAAAGTTTCTTAATATAATCAGTAAATGCCATCATTCATCAGGGCTCCATGGTCAGGTCCCTGTCAAAAAATATCACCTTGTTCAATACTTCTGCCAGTTAGTTACCTTCCTGATTTGAAAGGAAAGCGATTAAGAAGATCTCTGGGAAGAAGAACCAGTTATATCGGAAATTTCGTTGTCTCTTTGAATGTTATTAGACTGAGATTTCTGCTATATTCGGACTAGTCCCTTTGCTTAGAAGGTTACCTCCTTTGGAATTTGAAAAGAGGAAATTTGAATATTTCCCAGTTGGGATGTCAGCAGGCTTGTTCCTCGCCTAAAAAAGAAATCACTTGGTCGTCTTACTTGCCTTGATGAAAGCGTAGTGTCTTTATAGTGCTTGTACTTTCTCACCTTCTTGCTGAAAATGTAGCCATTTTTGAGCAATTAATCATATCAAGGATTCCTTTTTAATAAAAAAAATTACTCTTCTTTTTCAATATGTGTTAGTTCACTGAAGGTGAGAGTGAAGCAGTGGGGCCTGTAATCAGCTTTACATTCCATATGCCTCTGCCCCTACCAGCACAGGTATCTAAGTAAGCCAGATCAAGATAAGCATCCTACATGAACGGAAATCAGTCATCAAAAGAATACTGCTGGGGTTATTGCAGGGTTGTCAGCAGGCTATAGATGCCTTTTAGCTGCAATGAATGCACAGCCCAACAATTCCATTTGTACTCTTGGGATGTCAGGAGAAATTGAAGCATCCTAGCTTGCCCTGGGGGAGGGGTGTCACTCTGTGACCACCTACCTCCTCTGTGCAATGGGGATGGGAATAATGGCACCTACCTCCCAGGGTTCTTTTGAGGATAAAATGTAACAGCATTTGTAAAAACCTCGTGCAAACCTAAAGGAAGTATATAATTGAGAATAGCCGTAGAAGTATGAATAGTGGTGGTGGTGGTATAAACTTAGGGGAGGATTTGGACAAGAGATGACCAGGATAATAAGCATGGACAGGTTGGGTTGTGCATCATTAGAGGGGACATCCAAATTAATGAGGTAACTGATATGTTGGAATATTTTGAGTAAATGTGTGTCCACTGTGGAATCTTATAATCCTAGAGTTTTCAACATCACAGAATTTCACCTTTGGATGGAACCTCAGTGTCAACTGAGTCCAACTTATACCTGAAAGGGAAGCCTTTCTTCTATATGCCTGACAAGTGGTCAGCTACATCAAAGGAGGAGAGACCAATAACCTACTGTGAGAATGATTTCATTTTTTGAGTAGTATTAATTATTAGGAGGGGGCAGTTCTATGGTTAGAGCATCAGGCCTGGAGTCAGGAAGACCTGAGCTCAAATCCAACCTTACATACTTACTAGCTGTGTGGCCCTGGAGAGGTCACTTGGCCTTGTTTTCCTCAGTTTCTTCATCTGTAAAATGAGCTGGATAAAGAAATGGCTAACCACTCCAGTATTTTTGCCAAGAAAACCCCTGGACAGCATTTGTGTGCCATGATCCATCCGGTCATGATGAGTCAGACATGACCGAAGAACAATTTTTAAAAAGTTTTTTTTTCTCTTGTCAATCTTATACTTGCCTCTTTGCAAAAAAGGGCACATCCTCTTTTAGCAACTCAATTAGGAGCTGGGCTCAGGACATTTTTTAACTTACCTTTCAGTTGGAACGCTTTTCTCTGAATGGATACTAACACACGTTTCTCATGATATGTGAATATCAAAATTTGCTACGCGTGGGACTTTCTCTGGTCACAAGCTGAGAGATTCACCTAAAATAGAATCTAGTAACTTATCTTGTTAAAGGCATGACTCACATAGACGGAGCATTGCCATGAGTCATATGTACTCATGTACCTGAGAATGTAGGCAGGTTATTAATTACCTTAAGAGCTCAATAGATTTTTAACCTTCTAGTTTGTGTTGTTAGCCTGATGGGGCCTCATGAGAGGCATAAGGAGGTAACCAAAGACACCTACTTTATGTTAGGTTATGGTATGATTGTTATCCTTCATTCTCACAGAAGACCAAAGCGACATCACTGTGTTGGGGTCGAGGTATGGTGTGAATGACTGTTGCTGATCAGACCCATATAAGCTCAGAATGCTTTACCACAGTTCGGCTACAAATAGTCCATATGAACATTTGGAGTGGAGATGGCTCTAAATCTGTGTATCTGATGATTCTTTTGAGCGACTGCAATTCTACTTTGTTCATAGAACACAGCACTTTTCTCTAATGAGGGTAGACCATGCTGGGCAGTCCAGTGATAATATCTCCCATGTCACACAACTCCAAAGCTCTTTAGAGATACCTTCAGAGTGTCCTTGTAATGCTTCTTCTGACCTCCATGTGAGCACCATCCTTGTGTGAGTTCTTCATAAAATAGTCATTTCAGGCAAGAGTACATTTGACATTTGAACAGTGTGGCCAGCCCATCTTAGTCATGCTCTCTGTGGCAGAGTTTGAATACTTGGCACTTTAGTTCAAGAAAGGACCTGTGTTTGGTATCTTACCCTGCCAGGTGATCTTCGGAATCAATCTTCCTAAGACAATTCAAATGGAAGCGATTAAGTTTCCTGGCATGGTGCTAGTAGATTGTTAGGGTTTCGTGGGCATACACAATGAGGTCAGCACAATGGCTCTGTAGACCTTTAGTGTGTTAGGTAAGGCTTTTTGTTATGAGGGTTTGATAGAATTCATCAAAGACCATTCTTACTGACTTTTTCTGGATAGGCTGCATGACAAAGTTTCCCAAGTATGTCTGCATACAAAATTTATTGTGCAGTGCCTTCAGTGCAGCTTATGACTAAGGAAGAAGCACATGAAAGAGCTGACCTCAGAGCCAGGAAGACCCGGGTTTAAATCTCATCTCTCACACTTAGTGACAGTGTGACCTTGAACGAATGTATCAACCTCTCATCCTTGAGGCCAGAGGTATCAAATTCACTGCCCTTGAGCTGAAAAACTCCCTAAAGTGTCCCCAAATAGATTAAAATATCATGGGGAGATGTTTAACAAAATAAGTAAAAATACAATACAACATACATAATGCTAATTTGTGGTTTTCTAAGTCAATACGCTCTCTCAGGTATCTGCTTCTATTTAAGTTTGACACCACTGGTCTAGGTGACATTCTTAAGACTACAGGTTATTGCTGTTGTTTAGTTGCGTCTGATTCTTCCTGGGTTAAGTGACTTGCCCAGGGTCACACAACACAGTGCTATACTTTGTCAGTCTGTTTTATAAATATCTCATTCAGTCCTCATGACCCTGCGAGGGAAGTTCTATTATTGTTAGGCTCATTTTACAGCTGAGGAAACTAAGACAAACAGAGGTTATCTGACTTAACCAGTCACACAGTTAATAAATATCTAAATCCAGATTTGAACTTGGGTCTTCTTGACTCCAGGTACAATGCTCCACCCACTGGGCCATACTTACTTGGATATTAATACAAATCAGTATTTTAATTGCTTATAATTCTTTATATTCACCATCTCTTTTCTCAATATTCTTTGGGATGGATTAGTTTTCATTTACATTTCTCCTGGCAAATCCTGCTCACTTCCACAGGTTCTGCACAATCACTCTGTTTTTCACTATAGAAGAGGCTTATCCATCATCTTTAAAAGTGACTTTCTAGGCAGTTGTGTCAAAAATGCTATTGGCTCTTTGTCTCCCTTAATGTGATCAGACAGCAGAGAGTTCAATAACAGATCATGTGTTACTCATTAATTCACCAGAGCAACTAATACATTTTAGTTCCGTAATTTGAAAGGTAAATTAATTTCCCCTTCAGTCAATGTAGGATCATCACTGAGGAATAATCATTAGGAAAAGGGTACCTGGCCAATTAATTTGATTTCTAATGTTCTCAACTCCAGTAGTGATAATAATAACTCATCTTTTATAGAGTCTTTACAGTTCATAAAGCAATTTCTTCACACTTCTGTCAGGGGTTCTGGCCTGCCAGTACTACCCCATTTTACAGCTGAGGAAAACTAAAGGTCAGAGTGGTTTACTGATGTGCCCACAGTCACATGACTAGCAAGAGTCAAAGCTATGACTCTCACCCAGGTATCTGATTCCAGGTCTGTTGCCCTTTCTATAGACCTTGGTTGCCTTTTTGTAACAGTGCACTTCTTTTCATAAACCTTCTATCAGTGGTTCCCTAAAGCAATTAAGAGGCTGAATGATGCAGAACAAAGTGACAGGAGGAAGGAAATCCGCCTGCAAGTTCTGTGGTTGATATTGGAGATTTTAACATTTAAGCAAAAGGGAGAAATCATTATATTGCTGCATTTTCCTACTTTAATCGACTTAAGGTCTCAGAACATGGGTACTTCTTCCAGCAATGAAGGTCACAAACCATTCCTGGCATCTTACTCTGTGGGATTATGATCGCTCACGTCTTTGAAGAGCCTCCACAGGGAATCCGCCCCAAAGCTGAGGTCTTCCTCTAAGTCAAGAGTTCTTCTCTTGGGGTCCATGATTTAAAAAAAAATACATTTTGATAACTACATTTTAATCTAATTTGTCTCCTTTGTAATTTTATGCATTTTATTTATCTAGCTAAAATTAATCTGAAAAGGGTCCCTTAATCTTCACTAGAATGCCAAATGGGTAGATGACACAAAAAAGCTAAGAACCACCATCAGATTGCTTAATGGGAAATTTTTGGTTTGGCTTTTTTTTTTTAACTCTCTGCTTTTGGAATTCCTTATCTTTTGGTGAGGCTCTGCTTCCCTTTAGGGCCTTTTCTGAGATTTTGCCTCCAATTTGTTGTGATTTCTCCTGTCAAGACTTCTCTATAACTATTTGTCTTCTATACTGTATTTATTGTACAGGCTGCTCTCATAGTGTAACACTTCCTTCTCCACTCTCATCCCCATGGGATGTAAATTCCTTGAAATTGATTTCACTTTTATATACACAGTACTTAGCTCAGTGTCTTTCATGTGAGGCATATTAGGTGATGTAGCAGATAGAGACTGAGCCTGGAATCAGGAAAACCGAGTTCAAATCCAACCTCAGACACTTGCCAACTGTTCGATCCTGGGTAAGTCATTTAACCTCTCTGTTCCTCAGTTTCCCCCGCTGTTAAATGGGGGTAATGATAATACATAATTTACAGATGTGTTGTGATGTTCAAATGAGGTAATATTTGTAAAAAAAAATAAAGATAATGTTTAGTACAGTGCCTTTGGAGAAGGAAATGGCAAACCAATCCAGTATCTTTGCCAAGGAAATCCCAGCTTGGGTCATGCAGAGTTGGACATGATTAAGACAAGCAAACCACTGAAACAGTGCCTAGCATGTAGGAGGCCTTAATACATTCTTATCCCTTTCCTTACTCTCTTCTTGGTGACTTGAAGTGACATCTTCTATCTCCTCTTCTTAGTAATCGTATTTCCCATCACTCTTTCTCACACATTTAGCATCTTTCCCACAAGAGCTGTCTAGTGACTTGAACCCTTGACGCTCTCAATATTGTGTCCACCTGAGAAGAGCTTTCTTAGCTATGTACTTAGCCCAAGTGGCCACTCTTGCAAACAGTACGTTGTTAATTGTCGTTTCTGTTATTTTTTTCTTTTCAGATGCTAGATGTTGAGTGGTTAGAGACCAGATGTGGTGATTCCATAGACCACTGAGGATGAAATCAGATATTTATTGATAGGCTGACATATTTGTTCTACTTCTGTCATGTGTTGTTTATTCTTCTCCCTACCCCATAGTTGTCAAAAGGTGGACATTTTGAACTTTTTTTTGTTATTTAGCAATTTAGGAATAGAGATAGCATTTATTTATCAATAAGCCTTTATTAAACATCTGCTACATGCCAGGCACTGTCCTAAGGACACAAAGAAATGCCAAAAACAGCCCCTACTCTCAAGACTTATGGTCTAATGGGATAGGGTCTGCACAAGTGATCTTATAGGCAGAGGGAACTCCCAGATAAAGAAAATCCCTCTACCTAAAAAGGTTGGCTCATTCTCTACATCTGACAGTCGTAGAGACTTGCCTGGATCACAGAGGATCTAAGTGACTTGCCAAAGGACACACAGTAAATAGGTATCAGAGGTAGGGCCTAAACCTATGTCTCCCTGGCTCCAAAGCCTAGCTATCTACTTACCATTCCACACTGTCTCTTTTCAATATTGTTAATTGGATTATACAAGTCATCTCCACGTCTAGTACATGTATTATGGAGTATTATAATAAAGTTATTATTTGATATTTGAGAACAAGTTCATTTAATCACAACAGTATTAATAATAGCTAATAGATTTATAGCACTTTGTTTGGTAAAACTTTCTTTATGTAATACTTCATTTGCCCTTCACAAAAAACCTGTACATGGCTATTATCCTCATTCTACAGAAAAGGAAGCTGAGGCTGAGATAGCTTAAGTGACTTGCCCAGGGTCACTCAGCTAATAAGTTCCTAAGGCTTGCTGATTTTTACATGAAATGCTTTTCCATTTTCCTTTGAATTAATACTCTTTTTTAGTGCATCATCAACCAGTAAACAAATGTTTGACTATTCCCAACAAATGAATTCTTAAGAATTTGGAAGTCGTGTTACAGTATAGAAGTCATTAGTTTTGGAGTCAGAGGCTCTGGGTTCAGAGCCTGCCTCTGATGTATACTAGCTGTGTGACTTTGGACAAGTTACTTCCACAGACCTCAGTTTCCTCATCTACAAAATGAGATGGTTGGACTAGATGGCTTCTGAGATCCTTTCCAACTCTAAATGTGTGATCCTATAAGTTTCTCAGCCACATGTGGTTTGTTAGGATCCCTAGCCAGGAAAAAGCCAATATTTCACTATTTGAAAAAGTATCTTACAAGGTAGATTCAACAGCTGGATTTAGAACCATTTTTTCCTACTTTAAATTTTATTTTTAACCACTTTCTTTTTTATGCTGAACTTAACAATCACCAAAAATATACAAATAACTAAGCACACAAAAGAATGAAGTCATCCAGAAAAGCTGAACAATTCTATTACCAAGATTTCCAATTTAATATGCATTTCTTTTAAAAACTGTATAAAAGAGTCATTTCTGCTTTGATGTTCATATTGGGAGAGATCATCATACCCAAATCGCAAAAAAGTTTTCTGCAGTTTTAAGAACTGTACCATTTAACCAAATAAGTATTGGAATGCTGTCCAGGGAGTTTTGGCTATAGCCCATATCATAGAACGTTTAATGAAAATGAGCAGAATTGGCAAAGCCAACAGTTTGGGGATTATATCGTTCTGATCGAGCATGGACACGTATACAGTTCTGCTATAATATCAAGCTATTGTCATCCTGTTTTACTTGGGTTATGAAGCACATTCTTCTCCGACCTAATCTCAGTAGTGATGCCTCCTTCACAAATCTTGAAGACAATAAAGAGCTTTTCTAAAAAGTAGACAGCTAATTATAGTGGTGCAAAAATTGAACTTTATTGCTATCATTAATTACATAATGCATTTTATATTTTTACTGCATCTACGGCCCTTGCCATCATTCACCCACAATGGAAGATGTTCTTGCATTCTTCCAGGAAGCAAGGCATAAATCTTGCCCAAATCAAAGCTATGAATCAAATCTAATACCTTGATGAAGGTCACAAATAACATACAAATCACAGTGTCATTTTTACCACTAATGCTGCCCCTTTCATCAAGTATGTGCTCAGGAAGTAACATTTCCGTGAAAAAATGAGTCAACAATGTGTCCTGTTAATCTTTGGAGCAGGGCTCAGAATCCTTCATTCAAATCCTTCCTCAAGCACATGCTGGCATTTATACTCTTGGTTAGTCATGGAACCTCTCGGTAGTTTCCAGGTATAGAAGTTGCCAGATGGCTGCAGATCCCCATTGATAAAAGGAGTTTCCTGACTGGTAGTTCCTTACATCGGTGGGAAAAAAACAGTTCTGAAACAATAACAGAAACAACATCAACAACCAAAACCAACAGAAAACCTGTATCTTATGAGTATGAGATACCAATTTCAACAGCTCTGCAAACATTTCTGTGGGTATTCCCTTGACGAGGGAAAATCGCAATGTATCTATACTTTCTCTTCATGTTCATTCCTTATCTATATCATTCAGTAAATCTTCTAAAAGCATATTCATCCATGTTGTTTGTTTTGTTTAACATTTCATGAATGCCAGTGCAACCCTCAGGCTGTCCATCACTTGCTTTCATGATATAATCAGCCCATGTCTTTTTTCTGGCTATAAATGTCTTTTAGACATAACAACATGGGATCATAGATTTAGAGCTCAGAAGGCACATGAGAAGCCATCTTCTACAAACTCTAAACAATGATCCTCATCTGGCCAAGAAGGATCATTTGGGATAAAAAAAAAAAAAACAGAAACCAAGGGAAATATTTAAATATTGGAAACAACAGGTGGATGATGGCACAGTGCACCTTAGAGATGAAGAAGTGCGTTTTCAGAGAGGTGAATGACTTTCCCAGTGTCACAAGTTAATAATAATGGATTGCGTTTATGTTACTTTAAGGTTTTTAAAAGCACTTTACATATATCATATCATTTCATCCTTGCAACAATCCTGAGAGATAGATACTACGATTATCCCCTTTTTACAGATGAAGAGGTTGAGTAACTTGCCGACCGTCATGCAACTAGTAAGTGTGTGAAAGCAGCTTTGCCTTCAGGTTTTCCTGACTTTAGTTCCATTGTTCTATCCAATTATCACCACCTAGCTATTTATTAAGTGTCAGAGTTGAGATACTTCTTACAAGCAAATGATTGTTGATAATAATGGATTGTAGATTAAATGACTTTTATTGCATGTTAAATGACTTTTCCAGGATCGCACAGCTGTCTCTGACCAGATATGAACTTATATCTTCCTAATTGCACACCTAAAGCTCTATCCATCATGCCTTTCTGTTTCTACATAAAACCTCTGAAGCCCACAAATGGTAGTACCTTCTTTCACTTTCTAATATTTAACTCCCTTATATTTGTTCTATGTATTTGCTCTGAACATACTTCTATTTGACTCATTCTTTCTATTTGTATCCCAAATACCTAACAGACTATATGCCACAGCTTAAATACTTAGTAAATACTTGGTTGATTCTCTAGACCTCTCAATCCATCGTTTTGCTGTAAATGTGTGATCTCTAGTAGAAAATTTGGGGAGGAGAAAGCTGGCCTGTTCCCATCTTCAGTCCTTTTCAAAGATAACATATTGAATCAACTCTAACACACATCTTTTTTTTATATAAAAATACCATCTGTTTTCTTTTCTGCTCTTTGTGAATGCTCCCTACTTCCTTGACATACCTTGAAAATCAGTCCCTTAGCGCCTTTAACGTTTTGTTGCAGACAGCATGATTTTATCATTTCTCAGTTGGTCAGATCTTGTTGCTTTTCCCAACTATCTTCTTAAGTGCCATTTTTACATCAATAGTACATTGAATACAGAGCTGTTAGAATTCAAATTAGTGATCTCCTGGTGAGAATAAATCCTTATAGAAACACTTTCAGATCTTTTAAAATTTCCGCGTATTTGTTTTTCTCCTTCCACTTTCACCTAAAAATGTTGTTGAGGTAATGTAGTTATCTGAATGCCACCCCAACATTTCTGCCCCTTCATTTTCCCTAGTACTTCCTTTTAGTATTGGTGAGTCAATACTGTTTATACTCTTATATCATCCTCCACCAAAGTATATGATCATGGATTTTAAACCAGAAGTATCAAACATGCAGTCTGTCATACCTCCCAAGTATGGCCCAAATCAGATGAAAATACAAATGGGAAATATTCGACAAAATAAATAAAGATACAATGGAACATAAGTAATGTTAATATGTGTTTTTCTAAGTCAATATGAGGCTTGTGGGGAGCCACTTCTTTCTGAGTTTGAAACCACTGATCTAATTCAATACTGCCTTTACATACCAATATTGCTTTACTTAACAACCTGTGCATTTGCTTGATACGGTAGTTTCTGTACTTTTTTTAAGCTTCCTAAATGTGTTAAGTTTTACATTGGTTAAAACTTCTGTAAAAAGTGGTAATGATCATAATCAAAGTTTTAACTCCTCTGTATTGTGTAGAGTGAACACTTTTTTTTGGTTTCATTTTGTTTTTTGTCAATAGCTTTGCCCTGAAACCAGTGTCTTCAACTTTATTCTCTTCTCCAAAGAGAATTTTCATCTCCCTTGTCTTAGGAATGTCACTATGGATGGGATTTTTTTCTCTTCAGTTTTGTATTAATAGCTTGTTCCTTGAAAGAGATAATGGCTTGATAGGGATTAGAGAGACTGAAAATATATTATTCATTTCTAATTTGCATTACATAGGCAGCTTCCAGATCATGAAACCTCCTCAACCAAAACAGGTTATCACATTCACTCCTAGTTAGAGCATCACTAAGGGTACTGAAGGGTTAAATGAATTTCTGAGGGTGCATAGACACTGTTTCTTAGAAGAAGGACTTGAACACATCTTCTTGGCTCAAAAACCATCCCTAACTATACACCATCCTGCCTTTAGTCATTATATAAAGATTTTTACTTTTGAGTGCCAAGAGTTAAATTAATACTTGTAATATTCTAAAAGCTGGGATTGTTAGCATTCTCCTTTTTCGCCACTGCCACTGAAGTGGTAAAAGGAAGCCAGGCTATCCTGAGGGCCGTTTTGTACTTTGGTTTGTTTCATGTATTTCCATGGCCAAAAGATTCACACTCATTTATTTTGTGATGATAATCCTCCATACTTAGCCAGATTAGTCCTTGGAGACCTTATATTTCATGTCACTCACTAGGAATACATCTAAAACCTAACAGGGAGAAAATCACTCAATCTCTCTGGCCTCACTCATTTTCCTCATTTGCAAAATGAGGGGGTAAACTGTCTCCTGAGGTCCCTGTGAGCTCTAGATGCAGGATCTGGAGGTCACACTTCTCAGGCTTGTAATAAGACTTCTCACCTCTGAACTGCTAATCCAGCATTGTTTCTTTTGCATTTGGTCTTTCTAGACTTGATTAAATGAGGTTATAAATAAATCTTCACTCTTTGCAGGCTATTCATTCTCTAATAGGAGTAGACCAAGTATACTTCTCAAAATTATGCTTCATTGTTCTAGTGCCTTTTAAAAATGTTCCCTTAAAAGCAACTTATAAAATTAGAAACTGACACTTACTAAAATATAATTTTTCCTTGGCTTAATTATAATATCAAAGGGAATACAAACAGTCTTCTTGCTTTCCCGTTTGGCATCTTGCTCTTGCACTCACTCATGTCCCTAAAAATCACCTATGCTTCATTCATTGCTTCCTTTAGTAGCAATTTCCACAGGTCTCTGAACTTGTTCCAAGTATGGGGTGTCCCTAAAGTCTGGACACATAGGAAAAATGTACATTTTGAAATATTTGGAATATTATCAGACCTTAGCCCCCTTGACTTCTTTTCCTGGGACATGCTAAAGGAGAAGGTGTACTCAATGAAAATCCACAGATGCAACACACTTGATTAAACGCATAAAGAGTGAATGTCCTAAAATTGACAGCAATGTAGAGTTATTGCATCAAGTTCATGTGAATCTTGCAAAGCACATCAACCTTCGCATCACAAATGATGGAAATCATATTGAAGATGTTATTTGTTAATATTCCAATTAAATCAAATGTTGTGGAAAGTTTCATTCATTTCATTTCTTGAAAATATGCATTTTTGCCTATGTGTCCAGACTTTAGGAACATCCTGTAATTGGATGTATTCAGTCAGCACCATGGCTAAGGTACAAGGATCATCTAGCAAAATGGATAACCACAGACTCATTGATAAGTTGTTCTTTTGCATTTATTTTGTTTTCCTGTAATTTGGGTTTTTTTGTTTATTTATTCATTTTTACCATTTGGCTTTATGACATAATTTCTATGAAATGCATTATTGGCACAAGTGAGAGCTACTTATACTTAAATACACTATGAAAATACCAAAACATGCTGTCTCTTTTTGTCTTTGTTTAAATATTAGGCAGAAAGCTGATATTTTAAAGTAGGCGAAGAGATAGAGGCCTTTGAGTTGACCCTGCTTCTGGTCCATATGTATTCTATGATTGTGGACATACCACTTTCTTTTCAATGACTCATTTAACACTTCTAAGACTAAGGACAGATGACAATTTGAGTTAGTGGAGGGAATTTCCAACCTGGGAGGAACCCATACTGATGAAATCAAACACTCAGAAGGAAAAAAAATGTCTCAGTAATCCATGAGAGTTTATTTCAAAAGCAATACTCATATCATTTTGTCTTCTCTCCTTGTAGTTTAGCTAACAGACTATACAGCATCTATATCTGAGACCCAACAATAATTAGTTGTTGAACCTACAACTGTGTAGCAAATTATCCATGTCAACAGATTTTAAAATATGCTTTCATTTTGTGTTTCCAGCACCTAGTCAACCACCAGGGAACATTGTCTGGAATGCCACAGAGTCTAAGGTCTTAATTAATTGGGAACAGGTCAAAGCAATGGACAATGAATCGGAAGTTACTGGATATAAAGTAAGTCAGTGCCAGGTAGCAGACAGAAAGAGTTGCAACTTTTACAACGTTTTCTTCATACAAACCTGGTCATGTATTTCATCTAAAATATGTTGAATCTAAAGTCATTTTCTGCATACTTTAGATAATAAGTAAGCATTAATTATGTGCCCAACATGTGCCAAGGTACTGTGCTAGGCAGAGTGTATTATTTGATGTGTTTGACACCTAAAATTCCAGGCAAAAAGGCAATTTGAAAAAAATTTTCTGGTTTCAATTAAATGCTACATGTGTGTTTTGCTCATTTGCTGATGCCATTTTGAGATTTCTTAAATTGGGCTGCAAATTTGTGGATAGTGCAAAAGTTAATTTCACTATGCAATAAATTTTAATATTTTATCACTTCTGGTGCTTACTACAAAAAAAAAGTAGGTTAGGCTGTTGTACACAAAACTGAATAAGTATTAGAAAATTTATTCATTAAAGTCTCATTTGGGAAATATATTCATGTTTTGTCTTTGCATGATATACTTTCCTGAAAATTTATTCCATAAAAAAAATTTGTTGAAGATGGTTTGCAGTTGGGGAATGGAAGCCTTTTTCTGCTTTAACAGATTTGTAAAACTCAAGCATGATCCAGTTCTCCAAGGGGTCTGTGATCTCACTGATTTGGGTATTTCTTCCAATACTGTAAATTAAAACTTGTGCCTAATTACCCATTAGGTCAGACCCTAGTCCATTTCTTTCCATCACAGAGGGAGCTTGGTGATAGAGAATGGGGGATGGAGGGAGGAATGTCTACACAACTTTTCCCATTCTTTTAAGATTGCCTGGTTAACAAGATATCCCTCAATTACATATACCTTGTTCTTGCCAAGGCATTTTTTTCTGGTCATGTCATTTTTCCAATAGCCTTTACACCCTCCATTTCTCATTTAATTTGTGCTGTGATCTGTTAACACCCACAAGGTGCCTCTCCATTGTCCTTTGGGTGATTGTCAATTAAAATTCTTTGTGCACTTTACTATCCTTTGAATCACATACATTTAGTACTCGAATAAATCATTTATTATTGATAGACTACAAGAAATTAAGACCTTTTAAATGCATGTGATTTTAACTGACAATACATATATAAACATGATCGTGATTAATTCATTTCTTAGTAATTGTTCCCAATTTATTTTTCCAAGTTATTAGTTCATGGATATCATATGTTTAGGTTTAATCAGAGACAACACATTAAGTCTTTTTGTTCTCCCCTGATGTTTTGGCTGGTGAAATGTGGCAGCATAAACAAACAGATGGCTTTTCCTGCCATTTCTTGGGCAATACTTGGGTTCTAGCCCCGAGTCTTGCTTTTCTGTGTCTCAAGGATGAATAGTTCAACCTATCAGTCAGAAGCCTGTTTCAAAAGCGGTAAAAGGAAATAGGAATAAAATATTTTATTATCTTTGTAGTTGATCTCAGCTTGGAGTATGACAAAGAGGGTCCTGAAATTAATATACCTATATAAGGGATCCAGAGACCTTATGGAAAGGAATGTCATAATGTAGTATAGCTTCAGTTTTTTGCCCCAAGTCCTTCTAAAGCCAGTGGGTAAATCATTATCTGCCAAAAACCAAAAAAACACGCATGAGATTTGGGTACATAGACAAATTTTCTCAGTTAAGCATGATTCTTTCCTGTCTTCTGGGATCCAAATTTAATTTAAAGTTGGATTATTGCTAATATGATCACTTTAATGTAGCCATGATCTGCCTAGTATAATGACTAACTTCACTGATACAGATCTCAGCTTCTATAAGTTAGCAGGTTCTCTTATTCTTTCCCGTAAGCCAACCATAGAGATATTATCTAATGTGCTAGAGTATTAGAAGTAGGATATGCTCTGCAAGATGTAGTCATACTGAATAATCAAGTACAGAGAAATTCATCACCAGTAGATTATGTACCAGCCAATGATATGGGGTGGGGGGTGTGGTGCATGGAAATCTATGAAATGCATGAACTCCCAAATTAACCCTTAGTACTGTGTTAAAAAAAACACATAAAAAGGGCATTTAGAAACACATTGTTCTTAGGTCTTTTACATATATTGATTTTAATGAACAATCTTGTGCAACAGCCAAGGGGTCAGCACTGTATTTTTGAAAAGCCAAAAAAAATGGTTATGCAATCTACTAGGGTTTTTTTTTTCCCATCTGCCAAAATAAGATGAGAACTGAGCCAATGGAATTTTACTATAACTTCAAAAGTTTGGGAGCCATGGTAAGCTGTATTTAAGAAATAACAATCTGATGGAAAATGAGAAGCTTATTTAAAAAAGTAAATTGGATATGGCACTAACAGATTTATATGGGGATTTCCCCAATGGAAATAAAGTTCTTTTTGGCTCCTTCATGAGTAAGGGCAGTTGAAGAGGGCAATGGCTCCTCTCATTCATTACATTCCCCTACAAGGCTTCTCATTGTTGATATGAAGGACAGAGTCATCAGTCACCTCCAGATGAATCTCTTAAAGAATCAATGAATACCTCCCATCATACAGAATAGAGAAATAGAAAGTGTTACTGGCGAGAGGCTTTCTTCTTATTCAGTGAGTTTGTGATATATGTTTAACACTCACCTAAAAAAGGCTTGTCTCTGTGCCACTCATATATTAATTCTACCCCTGATATTTGGGCTGTAATGAGCCATATTCAGTCTATCTCTTTTATATAAATACCTTTGGAAACAAAAGTCTACTATCCCCTCACCAAAGAATCTCAAGAGTCCTTGGGATAGAATCTAAAATGGTCACCTTTAGCTTGACCTCTTTCTTTTATATTTGTTATTTTGGATTTTGAGCTTTTGACCTAGAAGATAAAAAAATCAGTGGAGGGAAGGATTTTTGCTTGTTTAGAAGGGGTGACTTCTTAACAGTTCAAGGAAGGATTTCAAAAGACATACCATTTTACTATGCATTGTGAAATATCAGATTAAGGCTTAGAAAAAATAGCTTCACTAATAAAAAAAGATTAGAATCCTCTAAACATATATATGGAAATCATACATTGAGTAATGCAATTTTAATATACTCAACTTTATTTTTTTCCTGTTTGGGGAAGCCATTAAATCATTTATTCATGGGTAGATGGCTATTTTCCTGTTGTGTACAACAAAAATTACTCCCTGCACTGCACCTTCATATGCACACATGCATCCAGATTGGAAATATATTAATGGAAAAAACCTGAATGCTCAAAAAACATCCCTTTATATGTTGTAGGTATTTTACAGGACAAGCAGCCAAAATAATATGAACATACTGAGCACCAATAAAACATCGGCTGAACTTCTGCTGCCTATTAACGAGGACTATATTATTGAGGTAAAGGCATCGACGGATGGCGGTGATGGCACTAGTAGTGAGCAGATCAGGATCCCAAGGATAACAAGTATGTTATCAGATATTCGCTGGTTGTAGATAAGATTTTAGTACATTATCATGTGTTCAGTGTCATGACGTGCAGAGCATAGTTAACTCCACACATCATCCTTTTTTCCTCTATTCTTAAAACTGGAACCAATGAGTCCTGATGAAGTGTGGAGCATTGGGAATCATGGAGTGGGGGGGGGTGAGGTAGAAATTGACAAGAAAGAATGAAGAGAGTCATGTAACCTAATTGAGCCCTGGGACATGTAGCCAGAGTGGCCTGAGTTCATGTCCTGCCTTTAGAAACTAGCTATGTGACCTTAGACAAGTCACTTATTGTCTTTCAGCATAGGTTTATAGACTAGATCACAATAGGTCCTTGCCCAAGCTCCACTTAATGGCTGTATTTTAGGCTCTCTTGCTTCAGAGTGAATGTCAATGATAACAGTTTCTCTTTGGAATAGCAATGCTGAGAGTCTTTCCCTCCCAGCTTGATTTTTTTTTCTTTTTTCTAATTAAAGGGGCTATCCCTTGACTCACATCTTAAAGAAACCTATTCATTGAATGGGCATCACCTCACTCTAAGTAAGTGAAAAGGCCTTAGCCTAGGGCCAGGTTCTCCCATTGCATCCTGAGCCATCTCCAGTCATCCTGATGAATATCTGGTCACTGGATCCAGATGGCTCTGGAGGAGAAAGTGAGGCTGGTCACCTTGCACAGTGCTCCCTCACTCAAATCAGAGTCAACTGCAAATCATGTCATCATTTCCCTGATGCTATGGTCCTCCTAGAAAACAAAGGACAAACACAACCAGCAACCTTATCTGTAATAATACGACTTAATTTATGGGGTTGTTAGGAGAGTAGAAAAGATAATACATGTGAAGCACCTTGTAAATCTCAAAGTGGTCTGCAAATGTTAGCTATTATGAGTTAAAAAAATATCAATGAGGGGGCAGAGCCAACATGGTGCTGGAAAGCAGGGACTAGCGTGAGCTCGCCACCAAGTCCTTCCAAAAACCTATAAAAAATGGCTCTGGACCAACTCTAGAACTGCAGAACACACAAAACAGCAGAGGGAAGCAGGGCTCCAGCACGGGACAGCCTGGATGGTCTCTGGGTAAGGTCTATCCCACATGGAGCTGGGAGTGGAGTGGAGCAGAGCAGAGCCCAGCGTGGGCGGCACGGAACAGCCAGACCAGGAGCCAGGAGGAGCGGGCCCTAGCGCCCTGAATTAGTGAGCTGTGGCAGTTGCCAGACTTTTCAACTCACAAACACCAAAGACAACAGAGAAGAATTGCAGAACCCACAAAACAGCAGAGGGAAGCAAGACACTAGCCCAGGAGAACCTGGATGGTCTCTGGGTAAGGTCTATCCCACATGGAGCTGGGAGCAGAGCGGAGCAGACCAGAGCCCAGCGTGGCGGCATGGACCAACCAGACCAGGAGCCAGGTGGAGCATGCCTTAGTGTCCTAAATAAGTGAGCTGTGGCAGTTACCACACTTCTCAACCTACAAACACCAAGGACAACAGAGAAGGTTAGTGGGAAAAGATTCTGGGAACAGGGAGTTTGCGGTTTTGGCCACCACCCCATGGGGAGCTGAGGTGGGACAGCTACAGAACTACAGCTGCAGCTGCTTCCAGCCCCAGGCCCACCTGGTGGGAGGAAATAAGTGGCTGATCAGATCAGGAATGCAGAGCCTGCTGAAGATCTAAGTCCAGTCCAGGTTGGGGGTTCTTGGGGAATGAGGAGTGCTGGTGAGGCAGAGCTGGCACATCTCCCCAAGCTTGGAACATAGAACTCTATTCTACAAGCAGTCATACCCCGCTGAAAAACTCAAGGGTCAAGTAAGTTGTCTGGGAAC
>CM053624.1:348169717-348190161 GCA_028646595.1 Phalanger gymnotis
AACTCTTGTGAAAATCAATGCTGAAAACTAAATGTATTAAATGATAAAAATAAAAATCTTAGATGCTGTAATGAAACCCCTTTAAGTGACAGTTCAACCTAGGCTAAAGCTGCCTCCGCACTCTGTAGGAAGAAATGTTTTGCTAATTAAATTAATTGTGCAAGAGAGTATTTAACCTATGGACAATCTTTTTTAAGGTCATTAGCATTCTAATTGCTTGTAAACTACTAATTACAGATAGTTCTGATCTCCTCATTAAAGACAGTCCAGTGGATATTCTCCTTGGATTTTAGCAAATAATTCGATTTATACAAGTCCTTGAAAGGAAAAACAAAACTGAACCATTGCAGTTGTTTGTAAAGAATATTTTCAAATTCAGAATTTTCATTCATTGTTATTATCATTTACACAGTTAGTCCATATTAGCAAGACTTTACTACATTAAGAAATTAAATTAGAAAAATAGATGCAAAATCATTAAAAAACTGATTTTCTGCATTTAACCAGTTTTCTAGTCATTTTTATCCAAAGCTTTGGCTCCCTAGGACCATTTTTAGATGTAGATTCTACCAGTAAACTCTTTATTCCCAAAGCACAGGTCTAGCCATGTCACTCCCTTCCTCAATAAATGTTACTGTCTCCCTATGACCTCTAGAATTAAATGCAAACTCATCTGTTTGGCATTTAAAATCCTTCATAAACTTACTGCAACCTATCTTTCATCCTTATTACATATGACTCCCCTTCACACACTCCATTTTCCAGCCAAACTGGCATTCTTACAGTTTCTCATATACAGTATTGTATCTTCCACCCCTGAGCTTTTGTGTAGGCTGTCCCCCAGGCATGCATGTTCTATTTCCTGACCTTTGCCTCTTAGAATTATTATTTTGCTTTAAGACCTAGCTCATATTCCATCTTGTGCATGGACCTTTTCTACTCTTTGTAATTACTAATGCCTCACCCAGGTGCCCCCCAAAATATCATAATGTATTTATTTTGTACATATATAAATGAATATATATTCTCTCTAATGAGAGAGGCACTCTGAAAATGCACGCACACACACATACACACACATGCTCACACACACACTCATTTAGATAGATACAGATATCTATGTAGAGATGCCATCATATATTTATTTTGTACATATGTGTATATGTGTATATATATGTATATATAGATATATAGATATGTAGTTATATCTATATATATAATTCTCTCTGAGAAAAGCAACCTAAAAATACATATCTATATATCTATCTACATTTATATAGATAAAGATATCTATGTAGAAATAGATATCTATTTGTATCTATATAGAAATATATCTTTATCTATCATATGCCATCTATCATCTATCTATCCATTTATCTTTCTATCTATATTAATATATTGCTTCTCTCATTAAAATATAAGATCTTTGAGAGGGTTGATATTTTGTATAAAAAAAACAAGATGATATCTTTACTCAAGGAGAGGAAATGATTGCTATTAGTACCCAAAAGACAAAAGTCGATAGGAAGTCGGATGGATGAAATTCAGTAAAACATAGATTTCTGATTAAGAGAAAGACAAGGAGGCTGACTAGTTAGACATGGGGTCTGTGCCATGAAGGGTTGTACAAAGTATTCTTCTGTGATTTTTTTAAAGCACTCCTCATGTTCTAGTGGGATATGAGGTGACAGATCCCACAGCAGGAACCTCAGATTTTTACCTAGTTCTCTAGTTAAGTAGATTTTAAAATTTAAAAAATGATGCTATATTGTAAGTAGAAAAACTCTCAGAATTGTGTTCATGGTGACGAATGCTTCTTCATTAAACACAAAGGCTCCCCAGAAAAGTTGAGTCTCCATGATCTCATGGGGTGGGAGCTATTTTTCCCTATCCGGCTGCAGAATCATGGCTGGTCCTTCCCCTTAACAGCTTGAGAATTGCTGAATTTGCACAGAACAGTGACTGCAGGAGGCTTTCATTATGAAAATGGAGTTTGTATTGATTTTTTTAGGCTAGTGCTTTTGCACTATATGCTAATTACTTAGCTAGAAGTATATGAAAACAAACAAATGAATATTTTCCATCTGCTCACCCAAAGGACTTTTCATCTAGAGACTAGTCAAAGACCATATAAATTAGGTAACATTATGTGTGCAATTAAACAAAAATTTAAGGGAATCTTCCTAATTTAACTGAAGTCCAATCAATAATGCTGGATGAATAACACCCAACTTACTTTATTCTTTCTGGTCTGATCTGATGTGATTTGATTCAACTTAGAACCAAGATTTCCTCAGTTTGGGGAGTTCCCAGTGAGGAATTTCATCTATCGAGGCAGATCAATCAGCATCTTCTCTTCCACTTAGAGTCTTAGAGAGTTTATCTGCTGCACTGAGAGGTTAAATAGATGACTCCCATAGATAACCAGATATCAGAGGCAGGGCTTGAACCAAGGCTGGTATTCTCCACAATGCCAGTTTTATTGTTGTTGTCAGTCATTTGTCAGTCATGTCTAGCTTTTTGTGACCCCATTTGGGGTTTTCTGGGCAAAGATACTGGAGCAGTTTGTCAGTTCCTTCTTCAGGTCATTTTGCAGATGAAGAGACTGAGGCAGATGAGGTTAAGTGACTTGCTCAGGGTCATACAGCTAGTAACTGTTCGAGGCTGGCTTTAAACTCAGGTCTTCCTGACTCTAGTCTTGACACTCCTACTACTGAACTACCTAGCTGCCTCCTCCCTGCTTATGCCAGACTGCCAATCAAAAATGTTTTATAAAAATATAATTATTTTGTCTTTCTTAGAAATGTTTAGGGAAGATTAGTTTGAGGGATAAATGAGGTGAAGAAAAATAATAAATCATCATCATAACTCAGAATTCGTGTCGAATTTTCTACCTGGTGTGAAAGTCATCACATTTGTCATGATAGTGGTACTGCCATCATAATTTGGTGTTGTTTGTTTTTTCCCCTATCTGTTGCAGATATGGATGCAAGAGGGTCTAGTTCAACAGTCTGCGATGCCTACCCCTTCTTATCAAGCTGCATCACCCTATTACCCATATTTCTTGTGAAGACTCTTTGGTGATACTGATTTTCATTCTCTAGGAAATTGATAGGTTACACCACCCCACCCACCTTTTAAAAAGTGCTTTCTTGATATACAGTGATTATGCATGGTTTTCTCCAACTCTCTGTTTTTAAGTATTTTCTATTTCACTGTAGGTTAAAATATAAATACAATTTTGTAAAAGATTCAGTAAGTCCTTTTAGAGGAATCTGAAATGCCTTAATACTTACTTGATGAACCAAAGGAATTTACATATTGCACCCTTCAGATTTTTTCAACCAACATGATTATGTGAAGAATCCAAGCATTGTCTAAGAATGAAAGCTCATAAAAACTCAAATCTTCTTTCACTTAAATGAAGCTCTATTTTTCCAATAATCGTATTGTGATTTGATAATTTCATCAGGTGCTATGCCGACTCATGAACTGTAATTCACAGAGAGAATGCAATTTGTATGTGTTTCTTAGAATAGCCAGGGATTAATTTGATCTATTAAGAATAATATGTTTGCAAATTACAATTTGTAAAGCTCCCACGCTTTGAGCTTCATTATATTTTGGTCGATTTGAGATCACATCAAATGGGGCACCCCTACCCATGTTGGGGATCTCAACACATCTATGTCAGCTTATTCTTGGTAACTCATGTCCATGGAGAAGTGGGTAAAGCATGTTATGCAATGTGTTAATCATTCATTGGTTATTTTATAAAGTGGAAATTTCTATAATACATGATTTTTCCTTGAGGAAGTTTTCATTCCTTTCCCTTGAACAGTGCTTCAAAATGAAAGATCTAGAAAATGGAGAATATCTTGATTCTAAACTAAAATATTAAACAAAACTACATTCTACATTCTTAACTTCTTTATTTACTGAAACTCACCATTCTGTCAAAGCACATTTCACAATTGCTATACTTTTCACTTAAGGTTTTAATGAGATTGTAGCAATGCTGGGGATTTTATTATGTGTAACTGACAAAATCTTTCAGCATTCATTAAAAAAAAGTTCCAGACTCGTTTTCCTAGCAATATGTAAAGAATATGTAAAAACAAGCACATTCAGTTATGACTGTTTCAAAAACAAAATTTTCCACTGATATTCCATTTTACAAGATTATTTTCTTGTTTTTACTTCCAAGGATATCAGAATTTAAAAATGTGAGAAAAATTTCAAGAATAAGGATTAGTGAAATTCTGATATCACTGTGAAACATCTCCGTATACATTTAGAGATTAAATTTAAGAGACATTTATTGTATAAAACAGAAAAAAAGATTCACAACTTTCTCGCAAGGTTTGTATATACTGTATATACCTAGAAAATATAAATGGCTGGTAGCTTTCCATATGGTCATGGTTGTTTCCTACAGGTCACAAATTGGGAAAATAACATTTCCCAATCAATCTGTATTTCCTGCTATGTGTAAGAGGGTTGTAACTTTTTAAAAATTATTTTAGTAATTCCTACAAAACATTCATGTATTTCCATTCCTAAGATGGCTATCCTATTGCTTCATTTAACTTCTAGTTATATATCTCTGTGAGATATGTACCAAGTATCTTGTTTCACATTGAAAAGTATGAAATTTCTCCTTAAACTGCTGTGTGTGTATCCTATGGTTATCTGTATTTATTATTTTCTATTATTCTAATAAAATTTATAACACTGGAAAATGCTGGCACATTTTAAAATATGTTAAAGTACAGACACTAGCAATGAAAAGCAGAATATGTAAAAAGGTCAGAAGTGGAATTAGTAGATATCCTAATGGCTTTGCCTGGTTATAGTATCATTCCTTGTATTTTCCTGACATTTTGATTTTTTCTTTCATTTAAAAAATATTTTAATACACTTTAAGCCATGACTCAGTACTTGCTTGATTGACCTTCCTAATAAATATATCTGTTTTGTAGTCAGTGATCTTTGTACTTTCAGCCTTTTTACATTTGGGATCAGAACTATGGTGTTCACTTTACTTCCTCTGAAGTGACTTATTTTATCATGCCTTGTCTTGGTCTTATTAGTAATATGTTAACATTATAATTAATTCTAGCTTATAAAAGACTCCAGAGTTGGTCAGGTGGCACAATGGATAGAATGCTGAACTTGGAATAAGTAATACCTGCAAATCGACTTTAGTCATTGAGCTCAGACAGCTTACAAAGAGTTTTCTCTTTTGTAAAACAGATAATAATAATACATAATAATAATGGTGATGATGATGATGACAAGGAGATAACTTAAGTAGCCCTTTAAAGTTTGTTAATTGCTTTACAAGGATTCTCTCATTTTATCCTAGGAACAACCCTGGAAGTTAGGTGCTATTATTAAGTGCTGTGAAGATCAAATGAAATAATTGAAAAGCAAAGTGCTTGTAAACCACTGTGCTATATAAATGTTAGGAAAACTCTCACCAGGGCTTCCATTGACTGTCTTTAAAGTTATGTGAACTTTTCTTTGAAGATTGCATTAATATGCTTTTTTAAAATCAATACTGGAAGTATCAGAAAATAACAGGTATTCACATCACCACTTTGATGTATCTGTGAGATCACTAACTTAAGAACTTTCTCCAACAGGGCTGATCTCCATCCATCCATCCATCTATCCATCCATCCATCCATCCATCCATCCATCCATCCATCCGTCCGTCCATACTTGCCTTCTTATTCTGTACAACACTTGCCCTTGCTCTTCTGTAGACTTCCAACAGAGACCTACCCAATGTACTAGTCCCCTGTCCATAAGTTTTCCCTCTATCTTCCTGCATGTCTCACCAGCCCATCTTGTTTTGTTTTGTGATTGTGATTCTCTTTAGGCTGTGTTTCCTGCACAATTCCTCATTTTTGAAGTTTCACCTTAAAATTTAATTTAAATTTCACTTTGAAACTCCTCATTCCTAAAGTTTCTTTATTTTTTATTATTAAAGCCTTATTTATGCCAAGTATAATGCCAAGATGTTTTTCTTCCATTATCTTTTTAATGATCCTTAACTTCATTTTTTGGGGAAACTATAGTGTTCCATATTTCATGTACGCACAATATCATTGTATGGTTATTTAAAAATATGTCGGCCCATGATCCAGGGAGAAACATGGAAAGGAAAACTTGGAATTTTCAAAAGATTCTTCAGTCTGCTCTCTTCTTCCTCAGTTCTGCACTGGCTAGCGATGACAAGCATTTATTAAGCACTTACTGTGTGCTCGGTACTATGAATAGTGCTGGGGATACAAATACACACAAATGTACAAATAGTCCCTGCCCTCAAGTAGCTTCTATGGGAATGTAAAGATTATATATAAAAAGAAGCAGGAAAAGGAGGGGAGAGACAGAGAGATAGAGATAGGTACTTACACATAGGGGTGTGGTAGAGAAATCCAGAAAGCCAAAAGTGGAGCTGGGAGGCAAATGAAACATGGCATTGTTCTGTGCCTATCCACAGTGTCTGCCGAAGAGGCATGGAGAACCAGAACCTTGCTTTGTTCATCCAAGTACAAACCATGAGTTGTTGATTGGAATTCTTTATCTCCTTGGGGTTTTGGTTTTTATTTTTCCTAGAAAGTCACACACACACACACACACACACACACACACACACACACACACACACACACACACACATGCACAACAAGGACAGATGATTCTTTAAGTTAAAAAGATTCAATTGGACTGGATGATAGGGTGAATAGAACCTCATGTGAGGCAGCATGTTTTCTGCTACACAATTTTGGAGGTCACTTTGTTACTCTGATGACAGAGAAGATGACAATTATAGTTAACATTTATATAGCATGGCCAGGCACTGTGTTAAGGGCTTTATACTTGTTATATCATTTGTTCTTTGCAACACCCCAGGGAAGTAGCTGCTATTATTATCACCGTTTTTCCAATGTGGAAACTGAGGCAAACAGAGGTTAAGTGACTTGCCCAGCATCACAGCTAGGGAGCATCTGAAGCTTGGTTTGAATTCAGGGCTTCCCAACTCCAAGACTAGAGCTCTATCCACTGTACCACCTAACTGCCTAAGGTCAGTTGATTAAGGCACAGAATAAACACATACACACACACACATACTTCCTTATTATATAAATATTAGATATGCAATCTAAATCTTCATTTTTATGCATGTGTGGATCTATATTAGATATGCACATATATGGATCTCTATGTACAAACACATAAATATATATCTAATAAGGAGATTGCCTATACTTTAAGTGACTGACCCACTGGGGGAGTCTTTTATGCCTTCCTATAAAATAGAAACATTTGCAGCAGAGACTTTCTCCTCAAAGAGTCCATTAGTCTACTGGAGGAGATAACGTGTGAACAACTGAAAAAAAACCAAAGTATAGACAGCACAAATTGGAGATAGTTGAGAGAAAGAAAACACTAACATTAAGTGGGATGGAAAAAGGCATCTTGTAGGTGTGGTTTGAGTTGCTATTTGAAGGAAGGCAAGGGAGGCAGAAGAAGACAAAGATGAAGAGAGTTAGTAGAAAATAGCAGAGTTTATAACCCACTGGCATAATTTTTGAAGATTGAGGATTGTATCCACCTCATGATGAGAAAATAAAGTAGGAATTTGTTTTTTAGGCTATTTCAAATTTTCATAGAATCATAGATTGTTAGCATTGAAAGGCAGCTTACAAATCATCTAGGCCACCATTTTAGTAAGAACTGGGAATGGGGCCCAACTGCCCTTGTTACCAGCCCATTGTTCAGAGAATATAACATTCAATCTTTCTAATATTTTGTTATATTTCATATGTAAAAAACCATCTAAACCCAGAGTGGCTTAACATCAAAGTTATGAAGGCAATATAATTGCTCATATAATGACAGGCTTCCTTTTTCAATTTTATCATCATAGATAAGTAAATTTATAAAATACAATCACATCTATATGCAAATAATCTTTTAACCCTATGAACCTATGATAATATAATGATTTAAAATCAAATAATCTTAGGATTTAGCAAAATAAAAATTAAAACAGAATTCTGAATTATTTGTCCAAATCAAACACTTTCCTGAAGTCTAATTTTCTAAAATTGAAGATATGTTTCCTTCATTTTAAAATTAGCCTTAGTTGCTTTCAAATTTCTAAAGGATTTCACCTTTGCAAAACTGAACATTAGAATGATATAAATTATAATTTCTGTAACCCTTCTACAAATATTGATAGAGAAATCAAGCCCAAGCAGCTATTACAAAAATGGGCAATTAGTGAGATGGAGAAGTCTAGATAAAAAAAAAAAATCTTAGAATGAGGTTTGTAATCATCATTATTATCTTTTTTATTTTTTTTTACTGCTTAAACTTAGTACTATTTTCCCATATAATTCTTTGATTCATATATAGGAAATAACTATTTCTTTTACCTCTACAAGAGAAATCTCTGATTATAGACTGAAATCTTACAGAGATCCATGGGTTTGAGTTGTTTGGGGGGGGGGGTTGGCCAATTTCTCATTTTTTCATTACAAGTGCAATTATAATTGAGCTCTTAGGAGGTTTCTGATCATTCTACCTTAATGATTTCATGCATTATGGCAGACTTAAAGAGCTTGTCATAACATGCTAGGATCCTGAGTAATCAGAGAATGTTTATTGACTGATCTTGAAGAAAGGGGAAATAAGTGATATGGACAGCAAATTAAAGAGATTTCATTTGAGGCTACTAGAATTCAATAAACAATGAAAAATGTATGGGCAGAATAATTTAGGAGGAACTAAAACTGTATCAAGTCGATAGAAATGTTTTATTATAATTTTTTTAAACATACAAGTCTAAATTAGAAATGTCAGGTGGAGCCCTGAGGGTGAGGTCGTCATAAACTATTTCAATATCCACATTCTTCAAAAGGATAACAGGGAACTGGCAAAGTAGCCACCCATCCCTCCTTTACAAATCTTCCAGTTTCATTTTTATCCCATCAAAAGCTCTCCAAGCCCTCTGTACTGGATCACTCACTGCCAGTGAGGTTATTAAGCGGTGATACATCCTGTGAGAGGCGATCACACATACTCTAGAAGTCTAAGATTGTAAAAACTGTGACTAAATGAGCTTAGGTACAAAGGTGGATGCCTAATTCCTTCTGAGGCTCCAAGCTCCTGAGAGAGACTACTGGCCTACTGGGAAGTCACTCAGAATGTTCTTGGCCTCCCAACTGCTTTAGCAATCTTGCTCCTATCCAAATGGCATTTAAACAACTCCATTGTAGTAAAGCCCTAGAGTGGGGTCTTATTTAGGAACCAGCTGGTGCACCTCTTGATGTGGAACAAAATGAAGGACAGCTGAGGTGCCGGGGGGGAAATGTGTTGACTAGAGGGCAGCTTTCTGACACTTGTCTGTAATCCACACTTGCCTATAATCTGTGAAAAGAGGCTGGCCAACTTTAAATCCTTCCTCTGATGCTTACTGTGTGATCTTGGCCTCCTTGAGACTCAGTTTTCTTATTCAAAAAAGGAAGAGGTTGGATGATGGCCTTTGAGATCCCTTATGGTTCCTATGGCAAGAGTTCTTAAGCTGAGGATCCATGAAGTTTTTATACTTTTAAATATATTTTTATATATGAATGTAAGTGAAATTATTGATATATAAATAATTTCAATATAATTGGTTTCCTTTGTAATCCAACGTAGTGTTTATGCACTCAACATATTAGTCTGAGAAGAGATCCATCGGCTTCACCAGATTGCCAGTGGTATTCATTACCCAAAAAGGTTAGGAGGCCTTTTGCTCTAGGGACTCTGAACCCCTTGTACTGTAGGATATCCCAAGGAAAGGTTGATTCTGAGAACCTCTGAAGAATTGTGCTCTTCCCCTATCTGAAGAGGCAAAGAGGAAGTCCATGAACTAATCCCAGAACGTGGCCTGACTTTTGTTGAACTCACAATTCTCAAAGTGTGGTCTGGGAACATCTGGGAATCCCTAAGACCCTTTCAAGAGGGTCCATAAACTCAAACATATTTTAATAATAATATTAAGATGTTAGAATTTCTAATACAGCAAATACTGATAGGTATAACACACACACACACACACACACACACACACACACACACACACACATATATATAGCTCTGGGAAGCAGATGGGGGGAGTCCATAATAGTTTCTAAGAGCGCAAAGTGGTTCTGAGACCAAAAAGTTTGAGAACCTTGGTTCTAAATCACTGGCTGGGTGACAGAGGAGGAAGTGTGATTGGGATCCATAATCTGAGAGAAAAAGTTCTATAGTATGTTAACAAGAGGTAGAATAGAACTTGAAGGTGTCATGTGCCATCAGTAGATGAGAAGACCAAAGAGCCTGATTCTTAGGAAACTCATCATCTTCCCTTTATGTCATCTAAAAGGAACAACACATTGAGGTTAGCCTCAACGTAACACAGTGTTGACTTCTGTTTGGGACAGACTTTTGATTCTTCCTTTTACCCAATTCTACCAAAGGTCTACTGACTGAAGTCTGGTGTCATGAAAAAGGTTCGTGAAGATGTATATGAGCCTGGAGCTTAAATTTTATTTTTGGTCTTGTTTTTGTTGCCACGAACCTATGATTTTATTGATGTGAGGAACTCCCAGTGAGGAAATTGTCCACTAAGGGAGATTCAGCAACAGTTCAGTGGATATTATAGTCAGTTATTTATTGAGGGTTGTTGGGGTCACCAAGACAACAATCGACTGTCCAGTGTCACACAACCAGCATGTGTCAGAGGTAAGACTTGAACCTAAGTCTTCTCTACTTCTGAAGCCAGCTCTCTATCCATTACACCACACTGCCTCTAAAAAGAGTTAGCATTTGTGAAGCACTTTTATTGAGAATTGCTGGGGGCACTGATACATTAGTTGATTTGCCCCAGGAGTAAAGGCTATGATTATTATGATTCAGGTCTCACCTCTCTTGTTTATTATGTGACATTAGCCAAGTAACTTCATAGAAATATAGACTTACAAATAAAAGAGAATATCAAAGTCATCTGGCCCAATCCCCTCCCCGCTTTTTTTAACAGAAGAGGTAAAATGAAGTGACTTGTCCACAGTTACCCAGCTGGCAAATGGACAACAAGGTGGCAAAATGGATAAAGCAATGGGTTTGGAATCAGGCAGACTCATCTTTGTGAGTTTAAATCCAATCGCAGACACTTATTAGCTGAGTGACCAAGGGAAAGTCATTTAACCCTGTTTGCCTCAGTTCCTCATGTGCAAAATGAGCTGGATAAGGAAATGGCAAACTATTCCAGTATCCTTGCCAAGAAAACCCAAAATGGGGTAACAAGAGTTGGATGTAACTGAAATGACCCAACAAGAATCCAGTTGGTAGAATCAAGATTTGAACTCAGATTTTTCCAACTTTAACTCCAGCTGTCCTTCCATTACAGTTCCTTAATCTGGGCTTCAAGCATCTTTTAAAAAGGGGAAGTTAGACCACACCCTCCTCTGTTTCCATTAATCCCCAGCATTTAGTGGATTGTGATCAGAACCAGAGAAATGATTGTGAGGCAGCACAGACAAAAAAAAAAGGTTTCCTAAAGATGAGAACCACAAGTAATTAATAATGGAGATGACATTTCTATAGGCTCTGAAGCCTCCAAAGCATGTTTACTCACAGCAACCTTAAGAGGTAGGTGACAAATTAAGAGAAGGAATCAACCTGGGGAGTTTGTAATGAGAGTCAGGAAGAACTGAAAGTGTGAATCAGATACAAGGGAGAGAAAATATGCCAGTTTTTTTTATCTGCTTCAGAGAATTTTTACAGGCAGCTCAATGGCCTTTGATGCCTGGCTGAAAGAGCATTTTGTTTACAAGGATATGAACAACTAATCACACATAAAAGACATTATAATCACTAGAAAACTGCTGAGACTATTTCATTGAACAACAAGGGAAAAGACACATCCACAGGTACTTTTCTGATAGTAATAAATCACAGCTGGAAGGAAGAGAGGATTTTTTTCCTAACTTAGAAATTTCCTTTGTCATCCAAAATTTGCTTTGAGAAGATTATAAAATAGTCAACCTTCTAGTGACTGTGAGGGTATCACCATCCTTCCAGGCCCCCAGGCTCAAAAGCTCTGTTATTTTTCACTTCTCACTCTTGCTCACTCCACATTTCCAATCTGCTGCCAAGTCCTGGCATTTCTACTTTCATAACAGCCCCTCAAATATAACCCCTTCTCTCCATTAAGGCAGCCAACACCCTACTACAGGCACTTTTTACTTTTCATATAGATAATTACAATAGCTTCTATGTGGTATCTGTGCTGGAATAATTTAGGAAAAATCTGAACTATATGATTTATTAGTAAAACATGCATTTCCCTCATGTCTCTATCTCAGGTTTCTCTCTACTCCATCATCTACTTAGCTGCCCAAGTGATTTTCCTAAAGCAAACATTTAACCGTGTTATCTTACTATTCAAAAAACTCCAATGGCTCCCTCTGTAAGTTACCTCAAGGCTTAAATCTAAAGTCCCCTGTTTGACATTTAAAGTCCTTATATATAGGCAACTTCTTCCCTTTCCAATTTTCTAATACTTTACTCCACTCTGCAATCCAAGTATGCTGGTCTGTTTGATGCATCTCATGCACAACAATCAACTTGTCCATAAACTATGTGCCTAGCACTGTGCTAAGCACTGGGAAACAAGGATATGCCAAGGATAGTCTGATCTTGTGCTCCTGCCTTGGATTTCTCCCATAGCTAGAATACTATACTCTCTCACTTCTGCCTTTTAGACTCAGCTCAAATCCCACCTTTAGGTGATCTATCCCAGGCTCCCTACCTCTTCCATAAATTCTGTATATATCTTCTCTGTATATATAGTTATATTCATGTTGTCTCCTTCATTAGACTGTGAACTCCTTGATGGCAGGGACATTTTTAACCATTCTTTGTATCTTTAATGTTTTATCACAGTGCCTAGCACAGAGTAAGCACTATATTGAAATGGTTGTTGACTGATTGACTGACATTGACAGAAGAGATATTCAGCATTCCTTAGATTCGGCTGAGGATAGGGAATGGAATGGAGACACTGCTCCAAGTCTGTTACTGTAGAGATTGCTGCCCTACAGAAAGGAGTTAGTTGGGATCACTTGGTAGTCCCAACCTAACGATAGGTTATTGAGAGGAAAAAAAGAAAGATAAGCTATGGGGAGGATCAAAAAAATTACTTTTTCCTCAACCCTATTGGATTCTCTAATGTCTTATTCATCTTCCTTATATTTGTCTCTGTTTGAAAGTGACATGGAAGTCATGTACAATTATCACGCTATTTCATTTTTTTTTTTGGAATTCATTAGGTTTTTTTAAACATTTAGAAATCATTCCCATTATTTTATTCTCTAGGGAAATTCTTTTTGAATAATATCTAAATGTTTAAAGTAAAACCTAATGAATTGCAAAAATGGCCATTTTCAAACAGAGACAAATATAAGGAAGATGAATAAGACATTACAGAGTCCAGTAGAAATTTGGGGAAAAGTAAATATGGTCAAACTTTGGAAAATATTGAATGCAAATTATAATGAGTATACCTATTTTTGAGCAATGCATAAACAAATTAATCAAGTGCTAAGACAAAAAGAATCCACATATAAATGCTGAAAGAAGAAATATTATTTGTTTTCCTTCCTAGACCATAACATACAAAACTGTAACCAGTAGGAAGGTAATAAAAATAGAGAAGTAATGAAAAACAATCAAAATTTATGAGGCACAATTCTTAAAAGAAAAATAAATATTTTAAACATTTATAAGAATAAAAAGGTAGAGAGCACTAACTTAGCATCCTATTTTAAAAAATAAAATGTAGATGAATCAATGCTATAACAAAAAGCATAAAATATTTTGTAAGTCAAAGGTGATATAAACAAAAAATGGAAATATGAACTAATGAACAAAATGAACAGAAAAAAGCAAGGCTTTTTTGAGAAATACCTACAAAATCAACAAATAATTGTTTATGTAGTTTAATACTCTCTGATTATTCTCACCAACAGTGCAAATCATAAGCAATCCATCAATATTAATGTGTGATGTTTATCCATGCCCTCCAATAGAGGTCACGTAGTCTCTGCCCAACATATTGGTTTTCTTGGTATCATGAAGATTCCAATAGAGCTATGTGGTTTGTCCACTAGGTATCCCTCAGTACACACACACTCACCACACATCCTGCCCCAAATCACCAGAAAGAAAAGAAAAAGAATAAAGAAAAAATTCAGAGGACTAAACCCAGAAATCCTCAGCTTACCTTCTCTATTCAGAATCTTAGATTTTAGTGATCTGGCCCATGTAGTGACTGATGTCATATCTTTGCAGTTCACAGTGATTCTCCTAATACAAGGTCGTGATGATAAGCAAATGAGCTAGGGCGATACTAGGAATATCAGAGCCACAGCACAGATAATAACACCATCACCAAAATCAGAGATTATTTTCCTGATGTGAGGCAGTGAAAATGAACAGGAGCAACACCAGAAATTTCAGCAGATATATGAGGCAGTCAGCAATTCATCATACATGGTGTCATCTGTAGTAAAGTTTCAAAGAGGTCAAAAGACTTTTGTTTTCAACCTGTACTGAGATCTAAGTTTATACCAAAGTTCATTCGATTTTGTCACTCACTAATCTTAGACCCACCCACCAAAACCTCCTACTTCCTGAGATCTATATTGGGGGAATGAAATTAAATTTTTGTCCCTTTAGAGACCTGTACGGAGAGACTGCCCCTATCTTCCATAGCAGCTAAGTAAGGGCTCTCCCTCACCCCAATCCAGGGATGTGAAATTACTATGAAGTTAGTGAGGGGATACCCTTTCTTCCAAGAAAACAAAAATTCACCATAATTATGTAGAACTGTTTAACATCTTCCATGGCATTACAAAGCAAAATACCTCCCAACAATAGCATTCTCCCTTCCCCCAAACCCCTTCTGGGAAGGAGTTGTCTGAATCATGGCAAAAGAAAGGAAGTTTGATACTTGAGGGGTATCTGGGCTATTTCTCCCCTCTGCACAAAATCCTATGAGAGGACAAGGGCTTCAAAGTGAAGACAACTCCATGCTGGGGGAAAAAAATAAGTTTAGCTTCCTGTAATCTATAGGAAACTGTCAGGTTTACTTCCTCATGAGCCATGGAGGATAACTAGTACAAAGACTTTGTTGTCGTTGAGTTTTTTCAGTTGTGTCCAACTCTTTACAACCCCTTTTTGGGGCTTTCTTGACAAAGATACTGAAATGGTTTGCTATTTCCTTCCCCAGCTCATTTTACAAATGAAGCACAGAGACAAACAACATTAAGTGACTCTGCCTAGGGTCCCAGAGCTGGTAGGTATCGAAGGCCTGATCTGAACTCATGAAGATGAGTCTTCCTGACTCCAGGCCCAGTGTTCTATGACTGAGCCACTTAGTTGCCCAGTACAAGGATAGGAAATTTCATATTTTGTGTGAGGAATAGAGGGAAAGGCAGATAAGGTCAAATTACTTTGGTAGCTATGTGTAATAATGAACTCTGATTTGAGAGACTTGAAGCAAGGTGATGAATTATGATGCTGTTGCAATAATCTGTGAGAAAGGTGATGAAGCTCTGAAATAACATGACAACGCAGTGACTAGAGAGAAGGGATCAGATGGAGAAAATGTTGTAAAGGTAGAAATGGCAACATTTGGCAACGAATTAGATAAATGAGATGAAGAAATTGAAGAGTCAAAGATAATGTGATGATTAGGAACCTGAAAAATTGGAAGGATGGTGGCATCTTTGATAGAATTAGTGAAAGTTTGAAGTGAGAGCAGGTTAGGAAGGGAGTGAGCTCCATTAAGGTGTCTCCAGAGCATCTAGTTTGAACTGCTCGATAGGCAGCTGAGGACATCAACTAAAATAACTGGGGAAGTTGATTAAAACTCAGGGGAAAGACGAGGATCAGATAAAGACATAGAGATCATCTGCTCCCGTGGAAATTGGTGAGTTTACCGTGAAAAAAGAGTAGAGGTTCTTAAACTGTCGTTCATTCGTTTGTTGCTGTTGTTACTCTTGTTCTAAAATATTGATAACTGTAATTCAATTCTATTTAATTTTATGTACTTAAAATGTTATTTTGAGAAAGGATCCATGGACTTCACCAGACTGATAAAAAAGGGTCTGTGACACGCAAAATAAAAGGTTAAGAAACCCTAATATTTGGGGAGAAAAGAAAGTCAAGGATGGAACCTTTTGAAACACCCACATTAAGAAGGTGGTGATGGAATCCTAATAAAGCTGCCCCCAGCCCAAATATTCTAACTTCCCTACAGGCCCCACTGTACAGCAAGCCCACTGCCCTTACCTAGCCCTCCCCCTCCCCCACACACACTCTATAGTCTAACTACTTCATATATGCCTCACTGCTCACTAGAATGGCAGGTGTGTCCAGGAACTCATGGTTTTCACAGAAACAGCAGGCATGTCCATGTGATGGGATCCCAGCTACTGCCTCTAGCTAGGCACTGCCCCCAGATCCATTCCCACAGAAATATGTGTGTCCATGCACTCAACCTCAACCACAGCATCCATCCTGACGAGACAAGATCACAATAGCTAGCCAATTGGAGAGCAGCATGACCAGAATGTTTAACCACCGAACCATAGAGGGTGCCCCTCCTCCATTACCTAACCCCTTAATAAATTCCTCCTGCCTTTTTAATATCAGTCATATTCCTATATTCTTTGTTCATTTTGATTGTTTAATCAGCATTTTTATCCTATAAAAATCCATCTTGCTTTCTCGGAAATTGTTGGTTCCTTTTGGAACTTAGCCCACTTCATGAGAGGTGTCGATCTCAATAAATGCCTATACTTGAATTAGAGGTGGTCTGACTCTGAATTCCTTGAGACGGTTCTACCACAACATATCATGAAACCCCAAAAATTTTTGTCATGGGCAGAGTTTAAACCTCAACAGTTTTTGGCAACTGTATATGATGCCTGCAAAGAGTAAGAAGAAAAGAAAAACTTAAACAGGAAGTAAGAGCATAACCAGGAGCCAACAGTATAATGAAAACAAAGAGGGGAGACAGTATCCCTAAAGCAAAAGTGGTTAAGAGTGCCAAATGCAACAAAATTGTTAAGAAAGATTAGGACTGAGAAAATATACCCTTTTTGACAGTTAAGAGGTCACTGGTAACTTTGGAGATAGCAGTTTCTATTGAATAATGAGACTGCAAACCAAATTGTAAAGAACTAAGGACGGAGAGAGAGGCAAAACATGGAGGCACTGAGTGAAGATAAGCTTTTCAAGAAGTTTGGCTGAAAATAAGAGAACATTAAAAAAAAAAACACATGGGAATGAAAGGACCTACATGACACCTTCTAGGTTTAAATCTATGACTAGTAAATTGAATTAAATAATCCTAGAGAATAAAAAAGAGACATTTATTTACTTCAGTAAACTCACATAATATAAAATAAACTAACAAAAAATCATTATTTTTTTTCTATACTACCATTACAAGAAGTAGGAAGAAATATGCATTAAATATCAGGATTAACATACCAAGACACACAAGAATTGTATTTAATCACAATAATTACAGAAATAAGAGAAAATCTAAATAATTGAAAAACTAGTCAACATCCATTTCTGAGCCAATCCAAATTAGTGAAAAAAATGATAGTACTATCTAAATTACTTATCTAAATCACTCAGTTGTTTTAGTGGAATGTCAACCAAATAACCAACAGAACACTTTATAGAATTAGACAAAATAAGAACACAATATATTCAGAATATAAAATCATCAAGAATATTGAGAAATATAATGAAAAAAAGAATGAAGGTAGTTGCATTAGATCTCAAATTACATTATCATACAAAACTGTCTGGTGTTAGATAAATTATAGACCAATTGATCATAGTGATATATTAATAATTAAGAACTAGAAATAAGCCCCCAAAACTTCTAGTATTCAATAAACCAAAGAATACAAATTATTGGGAAACAGACTGTTTATTACACAAAATCTGGTAGAAAATTCGAAAAATAGTCTAGCCAAAACACACACAATACTGTAAACCAAAGCAAATTCAAAATAATATCATCTCTTTCACAATTGGAGAAGACAAAGATAGAGAGAATTATTTAAAAATAAATGATTTCTGATATACAAACTTCAAAAAGTTTTACACAGATAAAATTGCTTCGACTACAAGTATAAAATATATGGATTGGGAGAAATAATTGTATTAAATATCCTTACAAGAACCAGTTCAAGTAATTGTGGGGAACTAACACAAAAGAAACAATCAACCATGGAAAATAAATAAACAAAACCCGAGAGCCTTGAATTGACAAAGGATGTGAACAGTTTTCATAAAAATTAATACAAACCATTATACTCCTTCTGAAAAAAATCTAAAATGACAAATAACAAGAGAAACTAAAAATGAAAAATGAAAACAAACCGGAGATATGCCTGCTGAAACATCAGAATAATGGTTGTCAATAAAATAAAATGGGGGAACTTGTAGGAGAGACCGTGGAAAGACAGGTATATTAATTTACTGGCCATGAAGTTGTATGAATTGGTTCAAATTCTGAAGAAGAATTTGGAATTATACAAGAAAAATTCCCAACTTTTGTACTTTGTGTAAATAGCAATCATGTTATCAAAAGTTTTTGCTCAACCATTTTGGAGGACTCTGGTATTTTGAAGTATCTGTTATGTTAAGACAATTTTTTTTAAAAAAAGAGAAAAGCTTAATGTATGCTAATTAAAGTCTAAAGCTCATATATTTTGGCATTTTCCATTTGCTGGAGCTGTAGCCTTGCTGTTTTTAAAAATCCTGTAGGCACAGAATTTATAGATTCTGCTGTTTTATTTATTTTAAAATGTAACCTTTTTAAAACTAAAAATAAAATCAATAATGTTATAGTACAGCATCTCTCTAGAATGTAAGTGTGGAGAAGGGTAGATGGGAGGAATACATACAGTAATGTTTCAAGTTAAAATATTAACTTCGACCCGGGAAGGCATACACCAGCATTGTTACTTTCTACAAACATAGATGTCCATAGGCAGTGCTGTGATATAATGAATAGAGTGCCATGCCTGGAATCAGGAAGACTCATTTTCCGGAGTTCAAATCTGGCCTCAAACCCTTACCAACTGTGCGACTGTGGGCAAAGCCCTTAACTCTATTTGCCTCAGTTTCCTCATCTGTAAAATGAGATGGAGAAAGAAATGGCAAACCACTCCAGTATCTTTGCCAAGAAAATCACAAATGGGGTCATGAAGAGTTGGGCACACTTGAAAAATGACTTGGACAAACAAAAAATATACATCCATAACTTTTTCCATATAGATGTGAGTAAATGCTGGAAGAGACAGCCACAATGCTTACCAAGAAACCTCTCAATAATGCTTGTTCACTGGTTAGATGAATCACAAATAACAGACCAACCTAAAATGTGGGGAACCAATCCCATAACCCAGTGGCTCCATATTGTGTAAATAGGCAACAGAGGAAAAAGCAACAGAGGAGGAGAATGAGCAAGGACTTTTTTTGGCAAAGGGTCCTGGACAGGACTGATTGAACTGAAAGGTACAATTAGGACTTTGGCAGAGATCCCATAATTACTTTTTATTCCACCTGGGAGACAAAGAGATTAGAAGATGAGCCGCAAGAGAAAAGGATTTAGACTTCCCATAACTGCAATTGCTAACCCACAACTGTTAGGCTCTGAGTCAAAGAGATAGCAGACTGATGGTGAGCCAGGGGAATAGTCCAGAAGAGTCCTAAATAGTTTCAAGCCAAGTCAATTAAACAAGCTTTTGTTTAGCACTATCTTCCAAATACTGTCCTTGGGGGTAGAGAATACAAACACCAAAATTAAATAGTGACTGCCTTCAAGGAACTTATATTTTGTTAGGGGGATACATTCATAGAAAAAAAAATAAATACAATTTTTAAGAAAATAAGTACAAAGTAATTTAGTGGAGTGATTTCTATGATGATAGAAATCAAGAAAGGAGGTAGCCCATAAGCTTCTTTTCACCCTAGAAAATAAATGAAAAATTAATAAGCATTTAAGGTGTCTACTATATGCCAGACACGGTTATAAGTTCTGGAATCATGGGAGATTCATTATTTTTGCTTTGAATAGGATTGAAAGGCTTCCTCAGAGATGAGACTAATCTGAGACTCTTCATTTTCACCCATATCCCACGTCAAATTAGATGCTAATCGGGGGGTGGAGCCAAGATGGCCGCATGAAAACAGCGTCTTGCCGGAGCTCTCTCACAAGTTCTGTTGGATTCCTATAAAAAAGTGAATCTGAGCAGATTTGAGAGAGTTAGAAATTGCGAGCACTCTGACTGGGGCAAATTTCC
>CM053624.1:348190661-348215946 GCA_028646595.1 Phalanger gymnotis
ACATAGTGCATGTGCAGATACTTTGGTACATCTGAAATTTCATCAAAGGGGATACCGTTATCCCTTCCACATCCCTTCCACAGGTCAGAGTCATGACACCCCCATCATCTGGAAAATTCATATAAAATTTTTTGGCCTTCCCTTCATACCAGAGAAGAAGTATGAATTATTATGGTATTAAAGATAAAATATGTTGGTACTATACAATACTACACACATATTTTATGCATTTATGCAGTTCTAAAACCTTTTCTGTGTTGTCTGCTGCTCTTCATGTGTTATGCATGGCTTCCATACAACTTTAAAAAAAATTCCCATTTAATTTCTTATCTGACCTGTGATATATTGAAACTGTGATAGGAAAGGGATAATTGTAGTTTTCCCAACATGTGGATGGCAATCCTCCTTTACTTACCCATCCTGGGCAACTTTGGCCCATACATATATCTGACTTTGAAAATAAGTAGATACTAATGGAGCCCATGAGGTAGTTTTTGATTATCTTTTGTTCTCTCTATGTGAGAGGCAGCCTGGTACACTGTAAAGAATGCTAGACTTGGGCTCAGGAGTTCTGTGTTAAAATACTTCCTCAGGCAGTCAAAAAGGACTTATTAATCACCTACTATATGACAGAATTTTTGGAAAGTGCTAATCATGGAAAAAAGCAAAAACATGGGGCCTGTCCTCAAGGAGCTCATAGTCTAATGAATAAACTAAACTATTCTAAGATGATAGCTGTTTGATCCTGGACCATTCAATTATCAGGGCCTCAGCTTTCTCATCTGTAAAATAAGAGGTTTGAACCTGATGACCTATAAGTTTCCTTCTAGCTAAATTTATGACTCTGTGACCAACTGAACAATTTTCTTTTTTGTGCCCAGGTCTCTTTTATGACATCTTCTACACAGCTTATCTCGAACAATGTTTCATTTATTTCTGTTGTTCAGTTATTTCATTCATGCCTGACTCTTTGTGACCCCATCTGGGTTTTCTTGGCAAAGAAACTAGAGTGGTTTGCCATTTACTTCTCCAGCTTATTTTATAGATGAAGAACTGAAGCAAACAGAGTTAAGTGACTTGTGTAGGGTCAAATTTGAACTTGGAAATAGGAGACTTCTTGGCTCCAGGCCTGGCACTCTATCCACATAGACTATTCTTACCCTCCATTACTCTTTGGGTGCCCTGTGGATACGTGATGAAACCAACTTTTCTTACTAATTCAATGATCCTTAATTTCTGGAAACAATGGTATTTCATGATTAATAGACATACTGTGATCCTTCATAGAGTAGAGACTTTATAAATGCTTGTCACATTGAATTGATTGTGAATTGATTCATGTTGATAATTCTTTCATTAAAAGTACAATGCAAGATAGAGTAGTGTGATGATTTGGAGAGCTGGCCTTGGATTCTAGAACACCTGGGTTCAATACCTTCTCTGAAATAAATTGAGCATGTGAGCCTGGACAAATTACTAGCATTCCATGCTCCAGCAGTTCTCCAAGACTGTAAATGATAGAAAAGGTAGCAACTTATATTGGTAAAAGGACATTACTCTCTAAGAAATCTTTACACCAATGAAATCACAAATTTGGCCCCCAAAATCAAACATCTACTATAAAATGGTATAATCTTGCCATTGTCTGCATGTACCAAAGATTGTAAAATTTATCACAAGTATAATTTTACTGGGGAATTGTGGTATATGCTAATGCATGAACCAAAGGCAAATTAACCTTTTTAGTTTTGTTTTGCATTGAAGAGCCACAGAATGACATTGGAAGTCTTCTGACAAATGGGTAGGTTGGGGATGAAATTGACTCAATGTGATTTGAGAAAATCTGAATGATCCTTTATACAAATAGCCACTTCTGACCAATACTGTCACAGTCCCTGAAATCTTCATATCAATCATTCTTTTGATTAACAGAATTAAAGACCTGCATTAAAAAATGAATTGTTTTCTGGAGAAATCTCAAATTTAGTCATTCTAATACATTAATCTACTTCTCTTTACTGTAATTTACTGTGCAATTGAGGTGGGGAGTGGGGAAAGAGTAGGATCAAAAGAGGGGTAGGATTGGTGGTTGGGATGGTGGTGATGATAATAACAGAAAAGGCAGATTTGCTCAACTGCTATTTTGCTTTTGTATTTTGTGCCAAGACTGATTTTCTTTGAACTAAAAACAACAAAACAATACTGCCCAAAAGGTAATTGATTCCTGAAATAAGGAGATACTAAGAGAACAACCAACTGACTTTGTTAAAATCAGTTTCAAGTCATCTGACCCAGATGCTGTCAGGGATTGAAAGATCATAAAAGATGATGGAGTAAAGGCAGGAACTCACTGGACTCTCCTAACTTTAAAATAGTGCCGCAAATCCAATACTGGAGTGGCAGAACCAACAAAAGGTTAGGGTGAAACATTTTACCAGCCCAGGACAATTTAGGGGGTTTGAAAGAAAGTCCGTTACATCACAAGGTGATGGTCAGCCTGGAGTGCAGTGTAGGCCATTGCAGCACCAGCATCAGGCCTTGAAAGTAGCAGCAACAGCAGTAACAACAGCAGCAGCAGCTTTGGGATCTCTCAACCCACAGATGGTATGGGGGTTTGGACAGATAGAGATTACAAGGGACCCTTTGTTGGTGCTGGGTTCAGGACCTTATAGCATTGCTCATAGGCAGTTCTGGGTTCCAGTTCCAAGGCAAAGAAGAGCACTATTAATTGTGGATGCAGGGGAATTAGGTCACATCCTAGGTAGAGATCAGAGCACAGGCCAGGAGAGCAGGGACCATACCTGTCCTTGTATCATACCACTTTGGAAACACTGAAAACTTATAGAACTCCATAGCTAGCATGAAAACAGATGAATGAAAAACCTGAGTTGGGATAGTGCCCCCTCAACACCTAGAGCAGAGCCCAACTTTAGCATAAAGTTAAAAACCAAGAAGAAGTCTGGAAAAAGTAGCAAACAACAACAAAGAACTTGGCCACAAAAAGCTTCTTTGGCAACAGGGACAACCATGACACACATGTGGAACAATGATGTCAAAAAAAAGCAACAAGCAAAGCCTCAGAGGAGAAACAAATTGTGAATTGGACACAAGCTGAACAAGTATTTTTGGAAGAGCTCAAAAAGGATTTAAAAAAACAGGAAGGGAAGTAGAATCAAAATTAGGAGAGTAATTCACTAATGAGAGCAATGCAAGAAATTATGGAAAGAGAGTCAACAGCTTGGGGAAAGAGGCACAAAAAATACTGAAAAAAACAGGATAGGTAAAAGGCACAAAAGTCCACTGAAGGGAACAGTTCCTTAGAAACAGAATTGGTGAAATGGAAAAAGAGGTACAGAAGGTCACTGAAGAAAATAATTCTTTAAAAAATAGAATTGAGCAGGTACAAACTCATGACTCCATGAGATACAGAAAAAAATAACATAAGTAAAACGAAGTCAAAAGAATGCGAAAAAAAGAAAATGTGAAATATCTCACTGAAAAAAAAAACTGACCTGGAACATAGATCAGGGAGAAATAATTTAAGAATTATTGCACAACCCGACAACTATGATCAAACGTAAAGCTCAAACACCATATTTCAAGAAATTATCAAGGATATCCTAGATATCCTTCATAGTGCCCTGATATCCTAGAACCAGAAGGCAAAATAGACATCGAAAGAATCTACCAATAACTTCTTGAAAGAGATATCAAAATCAAAACTCTCAGAAATATTATGGCCAAATTCCAGAGCACCCAGTGAAGGAGAAACTATTGCAAGCAGATAGGGAAAAAAAAATCAAATATTATGGCAGTACAGTTAAGATCACACAAGATATATAAGCTTCCATAACAAAGGAGCATAAGGCTTGGAAGGCAAAACAGCTAGGATTACAACAAAGAATTAACTACCCAGAAAACCTGAGGGGGGAAATGGACATTTAATGAAATAGAGGATTTTTGAGCTTTCCTGATAAAAAGACCAGAGCTGAATAGAAAATTTCACTTTCAAGAGAAGCATAACAAGTTAAACATGAAAGAAAAAATATATGAAATTCAAAAGGTTAAGTCTTTTACATTCCTACATGGGACGATGATACTTATAACGCTTAAGAATTCTAGAGAGCATAGGAATAAATGGAGTCTTCCTTAAAATGATAAGTAGTATTTATCTAAAACCATCAGCAAACATTATCTGTAATGCGGATAGGCTTGTAGCCTTCTCAATAACATCAGGAGTGAAGCAGGGATGCCTATTTTCACCACTATTATTCGTCTTGTACTAGAAATGTTAGCTATAACAATGAGAAGAAAAAAAAGTTGAAGGCATTAGAATAGGCAACGAGCAAACAAAACTATCACTCTTTGCAGATGATATTATGGTACACTTAGAGAATCCTAGACAATCAACTAAAAAAACTAATTGAAAGAATTAACAACTTTAATAAAGCTGCAGGATATAAAATAAACCCCTATAAATCATCACATTTCTATAGATTACCAATAAAGTCCAGCAGAAAGAGATAGAAAGAAAAATTCCATCTAAAATAACTGCAGACGATATCTTACACCATTTACCAAGATAAGGTCATATGAAGAGAAATGTTACAAGAAAATTAGAAGAAAATGCAACATATTACTTATTAGACTTATGTCTAGGCACACATTTATAAATAAATAAGAGATAGAAAGCAATGTTAGGAGTAAAACGGATAATTTCAATTACCTTAAATTTAAAAAAAAAAAGTTTTGCACAGATAAAAAATGTGTCCAAGATCAGAAGGAAAGCAGAAAATTTGGAGGAAAAGTATGGACAGTTTATCAGATAAAGGTCTTATATCAAAAATATATAGAGAGCTTTGTCAAATCTATAAGAATACAATTGATATCTATTGATATATATCAAATCTATAAGAATACAATATATTCCCCAACTGATAAAAGGTCAAAGGATATGAATAGGCAGTTTTTCCAATGGAGAATATATATATATACATATACATATACATATATATATATATACACATATATACAGTATAAACAATTCTCCTTAAGATATAATACTTTTAATTTTGGTAATATTATTGGGAATTTACCATATCTAGCATGGTATAAGTCTTCAGAGTCATACACACATTCACAATTTGTAGGCCTGAAGCCTCTGTGTAGTCCACAAGCCTTTGGTCTCTGTCATTTCTTAATCCTGAATTACATTTTCCAATGTATCTTTCATCATCATGTCCTATATGAACTTTTGATGAATAATATAATAATAGTTAATAATAATAATAGCTAACATTTATCTAGTATCTACTATGTGTCAGGCACTGTAGTGCTTTACAAATATTATATCCTCTGAAGTAAGTGGCATTATTATCTCCATTGTACAGTTGAAGAAAATGACCCAAAAAGAGGATAAATGACTTACTCAGGGTCATATGGCTAGTAAATATCTGAGGCTAAAGTTGAACTGAAATCTTCCTGAAACCAGACCCAGTGCACTATTCATTGTACCCCCTAGCTGCCACTGAGTATTGAACTACGTGTTAATTTAGTTAGGCAGTCTAATCAAGTTCTCCCTAGAATTTCCCTACTTCCTTCCTTTGGAACAGATGTTGGAATGTAAGTTGCAATCATTTTTATTATAATTATTTTGAATGATCACTGGGTTCATTGCAATATGTAATGATCAAAGAGTCTATGAAATTGTATATCATATTGCTTATGTACATGTAACAAAAAATAAATTTCTGCAACTCCTTTACTTGCCTCTTGAAGAAGGCCCTGCTATTCATCCATCTGTTTAGTTACAACCTCTTTTTGTCTGCTAATTTCCTTTATAGAGATGATGTCAAAATTGATAATATTAATTCTGCCATTAATATAACTATTCATTCTACTTTGGATAATGAAATATTCAGATTGGTAGAAGCTAAGCTAATGTTTATAGATGATTAAAAACTGTGATTTTCATCACTCTCTGCTCTTTCATCCCACAACTTTGCCACCTTACTGCATCAATGGAATAGGTCTTCACAATATTGAGTCATTTTATATTTTTCTTTGTTTCATAGGTTGCCATATCCAAAGAATTCATTACTAGGCATCCATTCTATTGATGATGAGCCACTAAGAACTTAACTGAGTAGTCTCTGGAAAAAAGGAGAGTATCTATCCTAGAACATATCTGAAATATTTCTAGCATGGTAAAAGTTATTCTGTAGTGACATATCCTTGGGAACTCCATGGGATCCTCCACACCACAATGAGGCACTGGAGACATTGTGCATGAAAGTGGAGAAACTGGCTGTCTCCTCACCATGTAACCTGTTCTCCATCCATTGATTCCCTAGAAAGCACTTAACAAATGATCTATCTCTGTCTATCCATCTATCTATCTATCTATCTATCTATCTATCTATCTATCTATCTATCTATCTATCTATCTATGTATCTATCTATCTATCTATCTCTTCTATCTGTATATTTGGTATGAATACTTTGGTATTTTGATATATGAATATATATTAATATTTAAAGGTACATAATTATATGATAACTTAATCAGTTTTGAAAGTCTGGAGTTTTGAAATGAAGGCCTTTTTTCCTTTTTAAGTTAGTTGTATTAAGTTGGTAGAAATAAATTTGAAACTCTACATTTTAGTAGATTTAATTACACAAGTTCAGAATAGGAGATTACAGGATGGGACAGATAAAGTTGGACACCAGTTCATGTGAAAAAAAAATTCTGAGTGTTTTAGTGGAGGGTGAATGCATATGAATGGGTCATCAATGTGATATAGCTATGGAAGCCAGTATTACCATAGCTTACGTTAACTGAGTAATAATATCTAAATGAGGGACATTAAAATACCATTGTACTCTATTCTAGTGAGCCTAAATCCATAACGTTCTGTTTCATTCTGGCTGCCATGCTTAAAAAATAGTTGTTCACAAGTTGGAAAACTACCCCCCAAAAAAGTCACCAGGATGATGAGTAGATTTCATGTCATTCAAGACTTAGTTTAAAGAACTGAGTATGTTTAACCTGGGGAAAAAGGAGTTTTGGAGGTGAATTTTTTAATTGTCTTCAAATAATTGAAAAGTTATACCAAAGACAAATTAAATGTGTTTCGTTTAATCCCTCCCTAATTCATATAGGAACATAATTTGCAATGACAGAAGACTGGTTTTGACTCAATTTCAGGAAAAAGACACAACGGCTAGATGTCCAAAAGTTGAATGTATTACCATGACTAGATAAGGTATCCTCCATATTATGGGCTTTGCAGCAGAGAATGAATGGTGGTAAGTTATTTTTTGTTTTGTTTTGTTGTTGTAGAGGAGATTTTTGAATTGCATTAGATGATCTCTGAGGTCCTTACCAACTTTATGAGTCTACAATTTTGAGTCTTCAATAGACTGATCAACAAATATTTATCACCTATTCACTGGGAACAAAAAAAGACAAAAATCAAACACTACTTACCTTTAGGAAGCTTACTGTTTTGGTAGGGAGAAACAACACACATGTATATAAGTCAATTCAAAATGCATGCAAAGTAATTACAAATTCTATATGTATGTTATATCTGTCCTAGCTAGTATCTGTCAATAGTCATGAGTGTACAGCAAATTAATATACTAAACCTATGTGCCTTTATCTGTTATCATGCAGAGAACAATAGTACATTAAAATGATAGCAGCTAGCATTTATATAGCTCTTTAAAGCTCTACAAAGCTCTTTAGGAAGCACTTAAACTATCTCATTTGGTCCTCACCACAACGCTAGTAGGTAAATGCTATTATTATCATCTTTATATAGGTGAGAAAATAGACAGAGGTTAAGTTACTTGCCCAGGGTCACAGAGCTAAGTGTCCAAAGCTGTATTTGAAGTTAGGTCTTCCCGACTCCAGGTCTAGTGCACTATCTACAGAACCACCTAACTGCCTCTAGATAAAAAGATATGAGAAAAAATGAATACCCAGGGTCCAGCCACTTTTCAAATTCTTCCTTTTAGGCAGAATGGAGCCATTGAACTACAGGTAGACGACACCTTGCAGTCTCATCACTATAGCAATAGTTAGATTGGAAAATACCCCATGGGCAGTTCTGTGTGCTTGTTACAGTTTTAAATTTTGAATCAGGTACAGAGTGGGCATGCTTCAATGTCCATGTTGAATCACATATTAAATATTTGCAATGAATCTAGGATGCAATACCTACACTTATTCATTGCATCAAAGTAAACAGCCTTGAGTGGCCAGACAGGAAAAGCAACTAAGGAGAACATGATAGAGCCAAACAAAGCAGATTTGGAGAGTTTCAGGACAATGAAAGAAAGACTGCTTCACCAGCAGGAGAGGACAAAGGAGGCATGATTAAACAAAATATTTCAATTTCTAAAATGTTTATTCAGTCGAGACAGAGGATAGAGAACAATTTTGTTTAAGTAATAGCACAATAAAAAGTATCTTTTGTTTAGTTCTTGCTTCTTTTTATCAGTCTGCTTTCAATTGAAATTTAAAGATATTTAGTTATTTATTCCATAGAGTTATTTTCATAATAGGATAATTTTAGATAAAATACAAAACAGAAACCTGAATAAGGGATCATTTCCAACAATGTGAAGAATCACGGGTTAACAGCTTAGTTCCACAAAGCAATATTATCATATAATTTCAAAGAATCTTTAAGCTATTGTTGATATTTCAGCTAGTTTAGTCCCGTACACTTATAAAAATGTCAAAAATTGACAATTTTTTTTCCCCATATCTCCACCTACCGACAGAAGCTTCTACGGTATTCCTCTCCTCATTGCTGACTAGCTCAGCATGCTTCACCTCACTCTCACCTTAACTCTCCAGACTCTACCTCCTTCTGTCCTGCCACATTGCCCCCAAATACCTAACCTTACTCCTCCACCACTTCCTAAGTCCCCTATAAGGCTTGTCCCCATTATAATCTAAGCTGCTTGAAGGTGGGGATCACCTTGCTTGACTGTATTTGTATCCCCAGTGGTTAATACAGTGCCTCACACATAGTAGGGACTTAATAAATGTTTGATCTATATTTCTCTAACTAGGAAAATGAAGATAAGATATTTAGTGATATAGATTTTTCCACAGTTAATTATTATAAATAGTCCACCACTACAGAATGGTCATATTGCTAGAAGGCACCTTAAAGGTCATCTGATTTAAACTCTTCATTTTACTTTTTGAGTAAGCAGGATCCTATAGTCTGTGAAATGCCTAACGCTACACAATGGTCAGTGGCAAAGCTGGAATTAGAACATAAATCCCATGTTCCTCAGGTCTTATGTCTATACTATTCATATGCAAGGAAGTTCCAGTTTAAGATTCAAGACACTTGAGAGTTTTCTTTAAGGATGTTTATTTTTCATGATCTTTTTTGAATTCCTGAAATATTTATGACTAATGGCAGAGCCACTAAAGACATAAAGCAAGAGGATATTTCTCAAATTTAAAATAAAGCATGAATGATATGTTTTCATTGTATCAATGTAATGCATTTTAAAGCACCTACTGTATGCTCTAGAGAAACTAATCAATCAGTAAGAATGGATGAAACACCTACAATGGCACCTTAACATAGTAGGTAGAGATTTGTCTTTGGCCCCAAGGAGATGGGCTGAAATCTTGTGCTGATTTCACATACTGGTTGTGTGGTCATGGTCAAGTCTCTTCTCCCCATAGTATTGTATACAGTTCTCTAAGATTCTTATTTGCAGAGAAGATGCCAACCTTCATTCTAAGAGAGAAAAAAGGAGGTTCTTTCATTAGGAAAATGCCTATGACAATGAATTCATAGCCTCAGTATCTTTTTCTAAGTTCCCAGCACTTTGAGATAGGAACTGATCAATCGACAGCAATTTATCAAGTGCTTATGATGTGCCAGACACTATGCTGAACAAAGAGAAAAAAATAGCCCCTGATCTCAGGAAGCTCTATTCATTAAATATCTCTTTCTATAAAGGAAAGCGTTTAACAATTGCCTGAAAGAAAATTTTGGCAAAAAAGTACTGGCATCTAAACTCATGAGTAAGTAGAAGATTTCTCTTCTTCATACCTTTGATTGCTTGATTTCAGGTCAGACCACAAAGAAGTCAGATATTAGCACGTGATTGGCTTGATGTGCAAGAAAAAAGCTAAAATATCAAGTGAAAAATTTCCATCTCTTGCTTTTGGCTTTTTTTTCAGGACTATTAATGAAAAGGGTAATCACGACATTGAAGGGGTTGCCTACATAATTAATGAAACTATCTTCTGTACAAATGTCCTAGAAGCATGAAGTAAAATTGGACAATTACTGTGGACATTTTCAAGTCTAAATTTTTTGGGGAAGGAGGAAACATGTTTAACATTAAAAGGAGAGGAGTGACCCTTATTAAATTCTCATGGCAGGCACTTATCTCTTCCTTTATCTGTGATAATTTGAATTCTATATTAAATGCTGCACATTTTTAATTAAGCTAAAGGAGTTTAATGTATCCAAGTGGAATTTAATGTAATAATCAACACCAACTCTATATCATGGCTTCTGAGAGCCAATGATGCCCACTAGCATTAAAATTAGAAATGTGACTGGAGAGTAAAGTTATGCATTTATTCAAGATCAGCATAGACTTCCATCATCAGGATGTTTCAATAATCTGGCTAGCAGCTGTTGTGGGGGGTGAAAGACCAATACAAGCCCAACAACAAGCACACTACCAGCATGCTGCAAAAGCTCAGGTTCTTTTGATCTGCTTTAGTAAGGAAAGCAATGTTAAGGCGTTGACAAGCTTGCTTTAGTTCAGCATACAAATACCATTCACTTAGTTCAAGGGGAAAAGCCAGCACCTTGAACTTTGGAGCAAATACAAAGTACAAACATCCACAGACAGACCAAATACCATTCATAGTTATCAACATCTAGGTTCAGCCCGGGAGCTCATAGTAAGGGCTGGCCTAGAGTTACTCGTGCCACCATGGCTGTGGGTAAGAGCTCCGAAAAAGAGAAAGCCAACTCCTGGTTTCATATCTTTTCAGGGTCAAGGGTGAGTCACACATGTGACTCACCCACATGACCTAGAATCATCACAAAGAGGCCACTTTAACCCATGTGGTCTAAAAGCCTCTGATGTCCCAAACATGTCACTCAAACTCGTTTGTAAACTAGTCCCTCCCCTGAGGCAAGGAGGTCACCAAGGACTCTCAAATCTAATCAAGGAAACAAAGGCCAAACTCTTCAAGGCACTTGGTTGAACCGAGTGCTAAGAGCCCATTTTGTTTACCAACACACAGGATAAGAATAAGACTTTGGTCTCTGGCTCTTCCCTATTAATGGTTTCCTTTGAAGATCAAAACTCTAGAGTTGGGAGGGATCTTAGAAGTCATCCAATCCAACTCCCTCTTGTTACAGATAAAGAAATTGAGGTACACAGGGTGGGACGGCAACTTTCCTGAGGTCCTGAAGATAGTTGGTAACAGAACTGGCAATCAGATCCAAGTCCTGTGGCTCAAAATTCAGGGCTCTTTTCAGTGCATCCTGGAACTGGCTTAATGCTTATGTGCCTGTGATGATTCTTTCACTGAGTTAAGACAAAGCATGCAAAGCTTGACCTATACCCCTGTCCCAATGTACTATACCTGTGGTTGGACTTGCAGCTGCACAGTGAGCAGCAATGGCTTTTTATGATAGTGGTAGACAAGCAGACTTGTCCAATCAAGACTAGCAAGACTACGACCCATGTTCCATGTGCTATTAATTATATGCATATGCATTATAGACATACCTATTAATACATACACCATTAAAAATAAAAATATAGTCATTTATGATGACTCATATCTGCCTGTCTCTATAAATATACATATGCATATATATATGCACACATGTGTGTATATATGTATAAGTGTGTTTGTGTGTATAAAAGCAAGTCCCTCTTAGTGCAAATAGTGAATCTGTGAAATGGTTGCATTATTAATGTTTATACTTTGGATTTACATTGCACCGAAATAAATAACCACATTTTATAATTACAACTTTGAATAGTGTGAATTTGAGTACATGTGACTACTTCATGGGATGCATTATTTGTGTTAATATAGGCCGTGTATACAGTTATTTATATTTGTATAATACATGTATATCTATGTATATAGACACAAACATATATGCATGTGTATATATACATAGAAACACATGCATGTACATAGATACACAATATACACATGTAAGTTTACATGAATACACATGCACACATATATTGTATATGTACACACAGCTTGGTGCACAGTGAATAGAGCACTGGGCCTTGAGTCGGGAAATTATGAGTTCAAATCCATTGTCAGACATTAACTTGCTGTGAAATCCTTGGTGAGTCACTTAACTTTCATTTGCCTCAGTTTCTTCAACTGTAAAATGGGTATAATAATAGCACTTACCTCCTAGGTTGTGAGGATCATGTTAGATAATATTTATAAAGCATCTAGCACAGTGCCTTGGTCATAGTAGCTGTTATCTAAACGCTATTGTTATTAATCATATATTTATATATATGCAATATATATAATTGCATATATGCATTATATATTTACAAATATATATTATTCAATTTATATTTATAATTTTATCTATACATACTACAGACTAATGTTTATATTTACATGTGTAAATAACATTATATATGCACATGCATGTGCATGTAATTAATAATACATATAGGCTAACATACATATACATGTACCCATGCTTGTAATTACACATATATGATATGCATATGGATGTGTGTATATGTGTGCCTCAATGTCTATATGTGAATATAATGAACAGAACATATTTAGATCAGCATATGACTATGAAATTTTCTAAACCCCACACATATATGTAGGTATATATATATATACACATGCATAGTTCATGTTTCTATACATGTATATGCTATTACTTTTAATTGTGATGACTTCTTTGTACATTAATGTATAACATATGAGTGATTTTGTCAGGAGGCGTGCTCCCTTCACCTAAAAAGAGAGAAACCTCTATGACCTCATAAATGGTCTGAAGGCATTACCAAGGCTAAAACCTTCATTGGGTCATAGTCAATTTGATGATGAACTGACTTAGCAAAGCTTTTCTATGGACAATAGACATGAAGTTCTTCATGACCCTGACCCTTGAATCTTGGTACCTTCATCCATTTATTTTTCCTCTCATGTATTAGAGTGACGAATATGAACCTACTCTTGACCAACTTTAATCCATCAGTCAATGTTCTTAATCCTAACCTATACCATTTCCTTCAAGGATGTGTTGTCTTATAAATCCACCATCCTTCTCTTCGTTACCTTCTCATTTGCCTAGATGTATACTTAAATGCTTTTGTTAAGAAAAAAAATTGTTCTTTCGCTCTTCTAACCCACCTGCTTCCCGTTTCATTTCCTCTCCTCACTTTCAACACCAAACTTTTTGGCAAAGTAGGCAAAACCTAAAATGTACACTTCTTTATTAGTCACTCATTCTTCAACTCTTCATCAGCTGGCTCTCATTAAAAATTTCCTTCTTAATAGAGTTCTCTCTTCCAAGACAGCCTATCTCCTGAGTTTGACCTATAGGCAAATGACCAGGCTAGACACTGGAATAGGGGTGGGTAGGGATTATAGACTCAGTGCCCAGAACTCTCAGCTAAACCAACATTGTAGGAATAACCAGAGCTGATTTTGGACTCAGTCTCTTGCCTAGACCAGCAGCTCAGGAATCTCCTAGAGGTGTGAGAGCAAGGACTCCACAAGATCCCAGAGCCCCAAGCATGGAATTGGCTTAAAGAAATCAGGATTCAGTCTTTGCCTACACAGCAAATTCATTCTGTAAAATTTGGATTAAGTCAAAAAGCCACACTTAAAGATCTAGAAGACCACATGTGGCCTTAAGGCTGCAGGCTTACCACCCTGGTTTATAGAAATAAAAATGGGATAAATAGATCAAGAGTCACTTTCTTGAATGTCATTTTCTTTGGAACTGGTCAGAGGAGAGTAGAACACACACACAAGCACCCACATAAAGGGTTTGGTGTAGAAATACATTAAATTCAACAGGAAAACCGGAGGAAATAGGGAGAGAGATAAGGGGTGAATATGTGGGAGAGTAGATCAAGGGAGGAATTTGTCACAAGCAAAAGAAACCCTAAATTTAAAGGGATATGGTAAAGAGGGGTTTAAAGTGAAAGAAAGTGTAAATACCTCTGATTGGAGTCTGGGCAAAAGGAAGAGAAGAGGGGAAGAGGAGTGGAGACTTTGCATCAAACATAGAATATTGGTCCTAAGAACACTCCTGTTCCATGTTCCTCTTCTTTATACAGAAGAAGAGGGAGGAGAAAAGAGAGGAAAAAGAATGGAAACTAAGGGGTCATCCATCAAATGAAGAATGACTGCATAAATTATTATATATGAAAGTAATGGAATAATATGGTGCTGTAACAAATTATGAAAGGAATGGATTCAGAAAAAACCTGGGAAAATATAATATTTGATACAGAGTGAAGTGAGCTCAACAATAAAACAATTTCTATTATGATATCAGTATTGTAAAAATTAACAATTATGAAAGATTCAAGAGCTCTGATCAACCATTACTCCAAAGAGCTGATGATGAAAATGCCATCCTCCTCATGACAGAGAGGTGATAGAATACAATAGAAAATGAGATGCACAATTTTGGACATTGTCATTATGGCTATTTATTTTGCTTGCTCTGCTTATTTGCTACAGGTGTTCTGTATTTTTTAAGAGGACAGAGAAAATATAAATGTTAATTTTAAATTTTACCTACTTCCACAGTTTCAATGATTTATTACCTCTGTTCAAATGATTCCAGAATCACTATCTGCAACCTCTTTGAAGCTTTAGATGCTTATTTCCAGTTACCTGTACATCCACTCCATCTAGCTATCCCATTGGCAGCTCACATGTATGTCTTAAATACAGGGAAGGAGAGATGGGAAGGAGTCAGTGATAACTCCAAAGTTAGGCATGCCTAATGAGGCAGTTGGCAGCACCACTGACAAAAACAGCGAAGTCAGATGGGTTTTGGGGTGGCGCTTATTAGCTTTCCCCTCCCCTAACCTGTTTCATTTGACTTCTGTTTCCGTCCATGGTACTGACAATTACCTAGTTTGGCTTACTTGAAAATGTGAAGTTATCATTGGCACTTTTTTCTCCCTCTCCACCTCTAAGAAGTTAATAAGTATTGTCAATTTTGTCTCCACAAACTCACTTGCTTCCACCCCCTCCTTTTTATGCCCCACTGTCACCACCCTACTGCTGCATCATTACTATCCACCTGGACTAATAAAAAGGACTCCTAACCATGCTTCCTACATCCAATCTCCTCTCTCTTAGATCAGTCTTTCACACTGCTGTCAGCTTAACTTTCTCATGCACACAACGGATGTCACTCTTCTTCTCCAAACCCTCCAATGGCTCCTTATTGTCTAATGATTATGGACTCATAGTTCTGTCACCCAAGATCATCTGTGATCCAGGACCACCCAGCTTTTCCATATTAATCTTACTTTATTTTTTCCCAGTAATGAACTCCATCCACACTTGACTCACCATTCTTTATACATTCAATGAACTTTCCCACCTCCCCCTGGGTCATTGTTTAATATCTACTCTTTTAGCACTTTATGCCTCTCTTACTGGTCTTCTAGTTATTGGTGTATCTTTCTTATCACTTTAATATATTTCAAATTATGCAAGGGCATGAAGTTATTAATCTCTATTGCAGTAGGTTCCTCAATTCAGTGAGTATTTTTTTAAGTATCTACCATTGTTGACATACTTGTTAAATGGTGGAGATAGAAAGCTGAAATAAGACACTATGACTTTTCTCAAGGAACTTAAAATCTAGTAGGGAGGATAATATGTCCACAAATCATAAGACCATAGGGAGAATGCGATAAGTGCTAAGGAGAGAAGCTAAGTGCTATGATATATTTATTTTTTTTAAAGGTTAAAGTGACATTTATTGAAACAAACCATTATATTTGTACATTTAAGGGTATAATACAATTTCTAAGCCTAATTATACATGTATACATACATATATGGTCATCATAAATATACATATGTATACATGTACAACATATACATATAGATATGAGTGAATATGCATATCTACTACATATATGGTTACTTTATATTGTCCACATATGGAAATTAATTTGATTTTAGGTCATCAGGGCAGCATGTGGTGACTCATGGGGTCTCAGGCATCTAACAAATTGAGAAACACAGATCCTAAATGGATGAGACTTTTTGTACACTTAAATGACCAGGAAACTGTTTAAGGGGAGCAGTAGCCAATAAAGTCCCCATGACTCCCTTGTCTCTTTTAGAAAATACAAATTTCTTTTTAGTTGTTTAGGAGGGAAGGAAGAGGCATTAATTATGTTATGAGGAAATTATGTTAAATGTTAGTTCCATCATAAAGAAGTTATGTGAGTTTTCCAAGGTCACTCAGTTTATAAATGTCTGAGTCAAAATTCGAACTCAGATCTTTCTGATTTTATGTCTAGCCTTCTAACCATAGTACCACCTAGCTGCCTAATAATAATATTAACTAACATTTATATGGTGCTTTAAAGTATGCATAGCATTTTGCATATATTATTTCATTTGATCCCTATAATAACCTTGTGAGGGTACATATTTTAATTATCCACATTTTACAGACAATGAAACTGAAGCAAAAGAGAGGTTAAATGACTTATCCCAGGGTCAAACTACAAGATTCATTTCCATATGTAGACAATATAAAGTAACCATATACCAGTGACTATGTATATTTATTCATATCTACATGTGTATATTTATGATGGCCATATATGTATAGGTAAAAAAACAATTAGGCTTAGAAATTGTACTACATCTGTGTAGGGTCGAACTGCAATTACTCAGTGTCTGAAGCAGGATTCAATGCATTTTCATCCATGATATCAGGAAAGGAGCACTGAAGCAGACATTAGGAAACCTGCTTTCCAATGCTGGCTCTTGCATCCACATTTGTGTTAAGATGAGCAAACATCTAACCTCCCTATGGTCAGTTTCCTGACCTGTAAAATGAAGAATTTGGATTAAATAATTTGATTGGAGGTGGTGTAGTTCATTAGAGTGATCCTGGGCTCATTGGATGTGGATTCAAATTCTAGGTATGCATTTTCCTACCTTTTGATATCAGTGAAGTCATTTTCATCTCTGTGGGTATTTGTTTTGTATAAATTAAAGGCATTAGATCTGATCAGAGGTGACAGACTCAAATAGAAACCGATCCCTACAGGCTGCATATTGACTTTAAAAAATCACAAACAGCAATTACATTTTAATCTGGGAATGTTGTAGGCGGCAACATGCTTGACTCCTCTAGATTAGATGGCCTCTGATGATGGTCTCTATGACCCTATGATCTCTATAGTCCCCTCCAAGTCTAACATTCTATCATTATGGAAATATTCAGATGGATACTTTTAATTAAAGTCCTACGTTTATGTCATTCAGTTCATGTCTAATACCATTAACGTATGATATTCTTCCTACAAGGTTATTAGCATAAACATCTTACGTTTCACCAAAATGAAGCATAATCATAAGAATATAAAGTAGCAAGTCTTTATCTTAGAGTATATTCAACATATCTTGTAAAGCTAGGGAGAGACATAAATATGATAACATTTTCTCATTTCCATTTTTACTTTTTGTACATTTTCTGCCTGACAATATCATTATTTTTAGCAGATTGCAATTTCCTTATGAGAATTTCACATTCGTTCAACCTTTCTATCTATGACCCAGACCCAGACATAGCTGGGGCATGCTCGCTATCCTGAAAGAGAGATGGCATGGCATAATGGATAGAGTGTTTCAATTTGAGCCAGGAAGACTTGGGTTCAAATCCCATCTCAGCTGCTCACTACCTGTGTTATGCTAGGCAGATTCCTTGTCATCTCTTTTCTTAGTTTTCCTCTACTATAAAATGAGAGAGTTGTACTTGATAGCCTACTAGCTCTGGTCCATATAATCCTATAGGAGGCATTAGCCTATTGGAGTCCCTTCCGTGTTTATTCCCTCCCCTTCTGCCTTTCTAGTGTACAATGGTGCGTTAGCCAAACCCAAACATCATAGGAATATCCTCCCTTGTCAATTCCCTTTGGAAAGAAATCCAGATTCTTTTCCACCCTTAGTTTATGCCTCCAGAGGCTCTAACTACCATATTGAAGATGCAGGCAAAATTTTGTTTTGTTTTTGTTTTAGGCCTAAAATGATGCATTGAGCCACAGGAAAATTTAAAGAGTACATTTGTGGATAACTTCTAGAGCTATCTAATACCTTTAGTGGGAACTATCTCCAAGGTCTGAGATTGAGTTAAGTAACTAGATACACAAAGTCTTCAAAGGTTTTTCTATTGTCTTTCTATAAAAGTTGGTCATAAGATTTCATGGCCTTTCTTTAAAGTCAGTGCAGGGGCTGCTAGCTCAGTCTTTGAAGTTGGCAATTATTTGCATTTTATTCTCAAAAATATCCCAAGAGGGATGCTAGACTGTGCACCATAAATGTGAATTGTAAAAGCTCTTAAGAAAAGCTCAAAAACATAGAAGAGTCTGGCAGTGTGGATAGAGAATCACCAGTAAAACCAAGGACACCTGAGATCAAGTCCTCATTCTGATACACACATATATAATTCACTGAATTTCTAGGTGTCTCAGGCACTTAAGCGCCAATTATATAGTCACTTAGACTATGTTATTGCAAAGAAAGTGCCGATCTGCATTTGTCTTCCGGATCTCACTGGAAGATAGTTAAATGTTCCAGAAAAAAAATCAAACTTTCCCACAGGCTTATCAAATGTGTCTTTACTCCTTTTGATACTTTGAAGGACTCAGGATTTGATGTGTGTGGGTATGTTCTCTGCTTTCTTGTTCTGTACAACCTTTGTTCATGTTTTCACTCCCTCAAGGATTTCCCTGGCTTACTGAAAGGCTTCATTCTTGTCCTTCAGTATGTCCCACTTGAGCTGTCCATTGTCTCCCATTCTCACTGAATGACAACCTCCACTCCTTCTTTTGTAATACATACATGTCCTTGATGATCCATGTCTCACTAGAATGTAAGCTTTTGGGGAAGCAAGGGCTGATTTGGTTTTATTGTTGAATCCACTGTGGTTAGCCTGTAATGTAGGAAAGGTTTACTAAATGCTTGATTTATTGATTGCTTTTGTCCTTGGTGCTACTTCATATGAACAAGAAATAATTAGAAAAAATGCCCACTGTGTGTGTCTCCATTGTTTTTTGGATCATTTCTCACTTAATCATGCTGAGGTCATGCTCTTCTATGACATATCTTTATGACACCACTAGAAGAATATTTGAGATAAAGACAGTTGGGCGTTGAAACACGGAACAGTCTCACAGTATCAAAGTAAGCCATTCCTCTCTGCAAAATTAACTTGCCAATCCTCCTCTCCTCACCCTGACTCAATAGACACTCATTTGGCTATATTGAACATGCATTAAATTCATCCTTTCTTCATAAATCAGGTATCAAAATTATAAATCACTGCTCTACCCTGTTCTACTTAAACTAGATTGTTTCCTTCTGAGGCTACAGCTTTTTATATTTCATGTCAGGATTACCAAAGTCTACATTAGTTACGATAGTAATATTAGCAGCTCAGTTAATGATTGGTAGTAATGATGATGGTAATGATGATGATGATGATAGCTAGCATTTATACGGCACTTCAAGGTTTGCCCAGCACTCCACAAATAATATTGCATTTTACCCTTGCAACAACTGTTATTGTCTCCACTTTACAGATGAGAAAAATGAGGCAAGCAGAGGTTAAGTGATTTGCCCAGAGTCAAACATCTAGTAAGTATATGAGGACAAATTTAAATTCAAGAATTCCTAACTCCAAATCTAGAGCATCACTTCGTGTTTCTAATATACAAAATAGCAATTTAAGATAAAAAAGCACTCAACCAACCCATTGACCTTCCTTTGCCCCCAGGATCCTTCGCTCTTCCGGTGAGTTTTCGCTTTTTCTCGTTTTGAACCAAGCTATCACCTTGCTTCCCAGCCTTTCCCAAACATTCCACTGCATAGGTATCTCCCCGCCCCCACTTTCCATCTCTAGCTTCTCTTAATATATGGTGTTCCTCTATTAGAATATAAAATTCCTAAAGGCAGAGAATAGCATTCTTGATATTTTTATAATTCCGGTACTTAGAACAGTGCCTGTCATTTATTTGTTGTTGTTTAGTTGTTTTTCAGTTATGTCAAAATCTTTGGCACTGCATTTGGGTTTTCTTGGCAAAGGTGCTAGAGTGGTTTGCCATTTCCTTCTCCAGCTTATTTTACAGATAAGGAAACTGAGCCAAATACTGTTAAGTGACTTGCCTAGGGTCACACAGGTGGTGCATTTCTGAGGTCAGATTAGGACTTAGGAAGAGGAGTCTTCCTGACTCCAGGCCCAGAACTCTATCCACTATGCCACCAATGCATTTATTAAGATTTAATAAATGGCATTTAAATCATGCCATTAATAAATGGCATTTAAACCATTATTCTTTCATTCAGGCATACAAGCCTTCCTTTTAAAAGCAGGATAGCATAATGGATTGATATTAGAGTCATGAAGACCTTTTTTTCAAATCCTATCTCAGATACATACTTACTGACCATGTGACCCTGGGCAAACTGCTTAATCTTTCTCTGCATCAGGATCTTTGTTTTTATAAATGACGATCACAATAATACCCACCTTCATAAAGTTGCTGTAGGGATCAAATGAGAGAATGCAGCTAAAGTAATTTAAAAGGCTGTATAAGTGTCAGTATTGTTCCTCACAACAGCCCTGGGAGGTAGGTATTAGTATCCTCATAGTGTGTGTGTATGTGTTTTACTAGATCTTTGCTTTCATCAGTGTAGGCATCTTGTGGTAGGAAAATTCCCAGCCCTGATATAGAAAAGCACCTGTTTTACAACCCAGAGTATTAGAGAGTTGTCTGGAGGAACTTGGAAGTTAAGTGACTTGCCCAGGATCACACAGTCACTGTCATAGGCATGACTTCAAGCTGGAGCTTCACAATTCACATCAGTTCCTTTTTGATTGTGTCACTGCTGCGTCTTATTCCTATATTGCATATTTCTCTATTACATATAGGAAGAATGAGACTCAGAAAGGTAAAGTTTCTTGTTTGTGGCTAAATGGGACAGAGATGGAAGTCAGCCATCACTCACTTGGCTCCAAACCCCGTGGTAGAGCAATGGAGTTCCCTTATACTCATGGTGTCAAACTCAAATAGGAAGATTCCTGAGGGCTTCATACTGTTGTAAGAAAGCCCCAATTAACATTATCTATGTTGTGTTATATTTTATTCATTTTGTTAAATATTTCCCAATTACATTTTCATCTCATTTGGACTATCCTTTAGACTTACGTAGCACGTCCTGGGTCTGATGCCTCTGCCTCACCCTATGTTGCCAGTACAGACATAATGAGGCCCTTAAGAAAATAGGAAGCTCATTTTCATATATTAATGCATCATTTAGTAATTCCCATGCACCTGTAGACTTAATCTTAAGGGACCCCGGCCCTTGAGGAATAATTCCCCAATGCTATTTTCCCTTCCAACGATGTCAATAACAAACTTCTTATTTGAATGAACAGGAAGATTGAACATCAGCTGGGCCATTTTCAGGATGGAGTCTGAAATTTTAGATAATGACTTAGATTTTCTTTGTGATTTATAGGATTCTTACAAGTCTTGATCAGATGCCTGTCAAGGTTTGACTTCTAAGGTCCATGCAAATAATTTTAGATGCTTTGCTGTTTTGTTGTTTGCTTATATGTCATCTTGAAAGTTTTGTAAGTTAACTTTTCAATTATTTTAATGTATAGTCAGTTTGGCTATAATGCAACGTGTATGTTCCTAAAAATCACTGAACTATGCAAAATTACAAAATGAAAACCACATGGCATATGGGGAAAATAGTGTTAAGGCACAGCCATCAAAAATTTCATCAGTGACATAAAAAAGGACCTACTAAAATGGTAGCACAATTTTATATATGCTGAATGGTTAAGAAATAAATACTGTAAGAGTGGTGGGTCCACAGCCTTAGACTGCTGCCTGACCTGTACTCCAGTTCCCAAAGATCAGATTGGGACTTTTGAGGGCCATCAGTGAGAGAGGGCTGCTTCCACAGGCCCCCATTCCAGGACTCATTCAACCAGGGATGTTGAGTGAATGCATACATGATTATAAATGGATGACTTTGAGTTTTATGTGTTCCTATGAAGTTCACTTGGCTGAGTGCAGTTTTCTGTTTCTGGCTGTTTCTCGAGGTTAAAATTGTACATAAGCAAATGAAAGATTTTAATTATTCTCAAATTATTCCTTAATATAGAAATCATGTTGGAACAAATTAATGCTTTCAAAACAAATGTTATAGCAGAACTTAGTGTATTTATTAATAGTGAGTGGCAGTGTTGCATAATGGATAGAGGGTGAGTTTTATAGTCAAGAAGACATGGGTGCAAGTATTACCTCTGCCTCAAGTATTACTACTACTGCCCCAGACAATTCCCAGTGACTTGGGATGGCTATCTGATGGGAATCCATGGAGGGAGTTTCCATACTTTGTGTGTTTCCTGGGCAGATGAAATCATAGACTCTCCACTCCATTCCCCCAACAACAACAATTAGTTTTATAATTATATGTGTATATGTATGTGAGAAACAGAAAAGGGGAGTGAGAAGAGGGGAATAGAAGATGGGTAGTGAATGAGATAAATGATTGAATTATGGAAAGAGAATTCAAATATGTAGTGAGAAATTAGTGCTTGTTGGGAAGAAGCATTGTATAATAGAAAGAATACTGGATTTGCACCAGGTACCACAGTGGACAGAGCACTGGACTGGGATTCAGGAATATCTGAGTTCAAATCTAACTTCAGACACTTATTAGCTATGTCACTTGAAAAATCACTTAACCTTTGTCCACCTCAGTTTCCTTACCTGTAAAATGTTTATAATATAACCTAACTCTCAGGGGTTGTTGGGAATATAAAGAAATAATATTTCTAAGGCACTTTGGAAACCTTAAACACTCAATGAATGTAATTTATTGTGGTGATGAGGATGAGGATAAGGATGTTATTGCTATTTTTATTTGGAGTCTGAAGACCCTGGTTCAAATCCCGGCTTAGATCTTCTGTGGCCTAGAGTAAGTTATTTTTCTTCTCTGGGTCTCCTCAATTTTGTTAACAACAAAATGAGGGGATTGAACTAGTTGACTTCAAAGATCTCTCCCATATTTAAATCTGTAAACCTATAAAGTGGATAAGAATTACTTTAAGTGTAACTTTGGAGGGTAAGTGAGGGAGAGACATATCCCACCCATTGTTAACAGGTGCCATACATATTCAAAGGAAGGCAAACTTGACTTCATTTTCTTCCAGTCTGGAAGCAGGTTTCCTTCATCTGAAGAGAACTTTTCATTGTGATTTTCACTTAGAGCTAGGTCTGTTCATCCCTGAATATATATCAACAAAATCCACATCTCCAATGAATTTAGACTCATCATCTGCATGGACCAGAGAGCTAGTGTAAACACTGTTAGTTACATGATATATTTCTATGTAAAATTTCAAAGACCATGGTGTTTATGCCATCTGAAACTTATTAAAAAGGGAAACGTGTTTTTCTTTTCTTAAGGCACTAACAATGAATAATATGTTCTCAGATTAAAGTGAGTGGAATGGTAGGTGTCTACTTGCAACATGGTTTATGCTTGCCAGTGGACGTCCCTATAATTCCCAAAGATAAAATGGCCTTTTAATCAGTTTCACTGACTTATAAAAAGAACAGACTTGGAATTTTCTTGATTTTTTTTTGAAACGCCACAACTCAGGACTTTAATATAGCTCCGAACAGCCTTGCCATATATTACTGTGCTTCAAAACAGCGATAAGATGGATGCTTACACATCTCCATATGAATGAGATATCGCCAGAGATACTCCACAGACATTTGTTAAAACAGCATAGTTGATGTCTCTCCTAAATAATTTACGGATAGGAAATGAACTGAATATCTGGGAGGATTGATCATTTTTAAAGCTGTGTGTTTCATTGCATGCAGTGGATGGCTATGCTGAATAAGACCCTGTAATTCCCACTATTTGCATCTAGTATTCAAAAGGATGTATCTATGTTTGAAGGCAAATCTGCATATGTCCCAAACTACCCAAGATAGCATTCTAGAATCCTTTGGGGAACAGGTGTTCACATTTTGATGTTAGGGATGTCATAAAATTCTACTGAATTTACTTCTACGCATTAGTATGCAGCCAAGATACACTGTATCATTCAGCCAAAATATTTCTTCTTCTATTGAGCTGTTTTGTAATTTTTGGGGTCAAGCAATGTTGTATAATTAGGGAAAATTTCAATTCAACAGTGATCTGAGTGACAGCGTCAGAATCTATTCTTCCAATTCAATGTTTAAATTAAAGTAAGAACTGCATTAATTTGAAAATATGGGATATATGTATTTATTTTCAATGGATAGGTACAATTTCCCTGTTGTATACTAGAGAATTTATAGTATCAAATCACTTCTCTATAGCTATAAATCATGGAAAATAATAATTTCTGAAGAATTATAATTACAAACAATCTAGAGGGATTTGGGGAAAGATGTCTGATATGAAACAAGCTGTATTAAGCTACTGGGTGGGTAGGTAGACATCTCAAAACTGATTCTCCTCTAGGGATAAAAATAGGAAGTAAACTTAATCAGTATAATTCAAAAACAGGCAACCATAGCCTGTCTCTGAAACATAGATTCATCATCACTTACTCCTCCACTTCCTGTGTATGCTGCCTCAGCCTTCACAGTGGGCTAAAAGAAGCCTGCCAATAACGCAGCTAATCACAGTAATTATAGACAGCAGAAAAGAGAATCCTGAACCTCAGGGATATTTGTGTTTAAACACCAGGTGGGGTGACAAGCCACTAACCTGATCTGTGTTACCTAAAAGGATCAGGCATTATTAGTTTCTCTTAGTCCCCACCAACCATAAAGGTTCTATACTCTCCTTTACCCCCTCCCTCCCTACATTTACTGTAAACACTGGTGAAGTGCTAAGCTCTTTATGGTTCTTAGGGAGTGGCTGACTTCTTTTCCCTTGATTGGTCCCACTCAGATATGC
>CM053624.1:348216446-348296446 GCA_028646595.1 Phalanger gymnotis
ATTCAACCCTTTAATTTTAAAGATGAGGAAACTGATCCCACAATGGCAAAATGACTTGCCTGCTGTCAAACATATAGCAAATGCCTGCGTTAGGAGGTTAACTCAGTTCCACTGATTCTAAAGTCACTGAACCACACTACCTTTAAAGGAGCAGTGCTCTTAAAGTTACAGAGTGTTTGTGATCCAGTTTTGAAGATAGATTTCCTACATCGAGAATTCCCTAAACTGGAAATCTTTCTTGCATTTGTGCATGTCTGATTGGAACTGGATTGGTTATTTACCAAAAGAAAGAGAGCAAAAATGGACAACCCAAGTGATACATCGATACTGCTGAAATAATAAAAGAATGAGTGGAAAGCTTCTACTCTGTTGGGTAGATACTCTTTGAAGGGTTTATTGGAGGGTAGAGGAGGCACACACACACACACACATACAAATGTAAACCATGAGATTTTATTTCAATTCAGAGTATACTTGCAGGATAAAATCATGGATTTTTGAAGTATGACTAGCTATACAGACAGTGAATTTTACAGTCAGGCAATAATTGCTACCAGACACATGTTCAAGATCAAGATGTACTTAAAAACCACTATAAGAAAACACAAGGTCATATATGAGCTTATAGTCAGAATTACAACCAAAAGTTAGTGATATCAATAGTGTAGTCCTCAAGTAAAATCAAGAACTTAATTTTAAAGAAAGGCTTTTGAATCACAAGTCAGAGTCCAAAGCTAAAGCCTTAAGAGAAGGATTCAGTAATAAAGCAGAGCAGCTATGCTGTCATTGGATACTGACCTTTTTGGGGTTTTCACCCTCCTCCTTATCATACTGCATGCTCACCAAGGCTCAGGAAGAGGATCATGGAAAAAACGCTCCAGGATGGAAATGGTCTACATGTGCTTTATCCAGGAAAAGCAGGAATAAACCCACCAGGCGAAGAACACCAGCTTAATACAGCCGAGTTCCTTGGGATCTATCCTCGGTGCTGAAAAGAAGCTTCATCATGAAAGAGTAAACTGAGTCTTGTCATCTCTTCCCATCCAGTACCTGTATGAGTCGATAATGTACATCCTTATTATTACTTTGGTATTGCTTCTTCGGCTCAGAATTGTTGAATATTTCATGGACAGGCAAGTTTTTGTTTGATTGTGGTCATCTCTTCATGCTGAAGACAGCAAAGAACGGGTTCATCGCCTCGACTCCATGATACTGCTTCTATTATGGTTTGACTTGATAATGAAAAACAACATTTTAATATTAGACAATGGTGGCCATGATGATTAAAAGGATCATAGTTAAATGTGAATAGGAAAAGGTTATGTAATTTCAAGATAGTTTAATCGAGAAACAGACATGGAGTCATTTTATTTTGGTCTTTATATGCTAGAAGAAGAATCAATCTTTTTTGAGTCAAACCTTTGAGTCCTAAATGCAGAAATGAAAATTTCTGAAGAGACTTTGGTTGGACAGAAGGAAGAACATGATGCACTAGAGCATTTTACTAACTGGGATAGATTGACAAAGGAGGCCGTGGAGCTCAATGAGAAGAAACTGCATCATCAAGAAAATTAGCCACTTTTAATGGTTTAAGCATTCACCTGTCTCTACCATTTGAATTACAGTGAGTCTTTCCATATCAGTGTTATCTGTCTTATCTATGACTAGGGATTATCTGTATTATTTTCTTTGAGCAATATGGGTGATTAAATGTTTAATAGAAAGCTATAATAATAATAATAATAATTTAAGAGTATGTGGTGATTTAAATATTTTGAATTTTATTTGGTTTAATCGGAGGAAACAAAGTGGTATTGGCTTTTTCATACTGACTGTAAATTATAAATAAAATTAATGTGACAAACAAAATGAAAGATGAAATCTTTTAGAACAGATCTGTGTATTTCCTTAAGGTTTGTTTAAAAATAGTTTTCATGTCTTGGATATGTTTCCATCTGTGATAAACCTGATTTTCTAAGTATTATACTTATGTTTGGTCTATGCCGCCAAATTATAAATTTCAAAGGGCTAGTGATATTAACTTAGAAGTTTAATTCCATGAAGATTTTTTTCCAAAAGACAGCCAATTTCATGCAAATGGTCTAAAAAACACTTTTTGTGCATCTGAACATAGGCAGCAGGATTCTTCATGAGTTATATAGTTTGAAGATAGAGAACATTCTTTCAAATCTTAAGACTTTCAAGTAGAGCTATCTGATTTCCTTTGTGCTTTAGCAGTAGAGGACAACTGTGAGAAGGTTTCACTAGAATAAAAGCTACTTAGAAATTTGACTCTTTTTAAACTGGAGAAATTGTTGCCTTATTGCAAACAGAATGGCTGTGTCTTTCACACACGTACATCACACACACACACACACACACAAACACACAAAAGCCTAGTTGGCAAATCATATGCACAAAATGAGAGCGAGCTTCCAAATACATTGAAAAATCTGAAAATAGTTGCATTTATTTTGGTTTTGGTTTGAATTGAGACAAGTCACCACTTTTTCTGTTAAGTGGCTTATATAATATCTCCAAATTGCAGTACAAAGATAACAGGATCCTTCTAAGTCAACCTAAGTGTTATTCTCAACTCCTTTCTCTCATCCCTTACACACAATATTGCTAAGTCCTGCTGACTTTGCCTTTATTCCATCTCTTTTATATGCCCCTTATATTCTCGGTCATTGCTACTACTTTGGTGCAGGTCCCTATCACCTTACAATGGAATATTGCAATAGCCTGCACGTTAGTCTCCCTATCTTGAACCTCTCCCCACTCCAGTTCATCCTCTACTCATCTATCAAGATAGAATATGGTTGAGACTTCTATGGAAAGATCTGAGGACCAATGGGTAGACATTTCAGAAAGAAAGGAGGATTTTATGTCAATGTAAATTCACACTTCCTAAGAATTAGAGATGCATAAGTGTAGAGGGTCTGGACAAAAGAAGCAGTGAGTTCTCCTTTACAGTAGGTCTTCAAAAAGAGTGAAATCCCTACCTGTTAGTTATTTGGGAATCAGCGTTCCTGCCTAGATAATGATTTGGCCTCAGAGACTTTCTTTATCTCCAATATCCTATGGTTCTAGGAATAGGCGTCCAACACCTGAACCAGTCATTTATACTTCAGTGAAAATCTGTCTTGTATTCCCTCTCTCAGGGATATTTGCTTTTAAAGTCTCACCTCTGAGTGTGTAACAGAGTAATTTTTCCCACTGAAGAGACAATATGGTATAGTGAATAGAGAACTCACCTTAGAGTTGGGAAGGTCTGGGTTTAAATCCCACTTCTGACACATTCTGATTTTGTGACCTCTAGGCAAGTTATGTAACATCACAGTATTCTAGGCAGCTCTCTAAGATTGATGAGGCATCTAGGTGTCACAGTGGCTAGAGATCTTGGCCTGGAGTCAGAAAGAGCTGGTTTCAATTCCAGCCTCACAATCCTCTAAGATGTGATTCTGGGCAAGTCACTTAGCCTCTGATAACCTGACAAAAATGGATCCTGTAAAATGGGGATGACAATAGCATCTACCTCAATGGATTATTGTGATAATATTTGCAAAGCATTTAGGACAGTGTCTGGTACACATTAGATGTAATATAATTGTTTATTCCCTTTCCTCTAACTGCATTGGTAGAGAAAGTCCCCTTAGTTGGAATTTTATAGAGGTTTAAAGCATCAGTTGTAAATACTTTTGGAAGCAGAGAAGCTGGTCCAATCCCCCAATGTAACAGTGTTTAGTGCTACAAGGGACCTTAGAGGTCATTGTTCAACTCTTATTTCAAAGATGAGTAGATGGGAGACCCAGAAAGGTTAAGAGGTTAGGTGAGCTGTCCAAGATTGAACCAAGATAGTATTTGAGTCCTGCTTCAATGACTCAACATCTGGGGCTTGTCCTACTAAGCCAGGTCAGCCTCCTCATAGGCAGTCACCTACTTTCTCTGTGTAGGAGGCTTGTAATATCAAGAACTATCTTCCAAACCTAGAATGAACCCAACCTCAACTCAAATGGGGTTCTTCAGCAGGACTCTTTGTGAATTTTTTGTGTATTATAACATGTGTGTGTGTGCATGTATGTGAATATAGAACTGACAGAAGCGATGCCAGGTAGACAACCTCAGGAACTTAGTTTTAGCTCAGCAGGTAGAGTATAGCTGAAAACATTCGCTCCTTTAGTCAAGAAGGATCACAGCTCAGGAGCTGGAAGGGACACCAGAGGCCATCTAGTCCAGCTTCTTTATTTTGCAGATGAGGAAACCAAGGCCTATGGAGGTTAAGTCACTTGTCCCAAGTCACAAAGACAAGAATGGAGTGGCATTTGAAACCATTTCTTCTGGCTTCAGAGCTATTGTGGTTTTCACATCACAATATTGTCTCCACCTGAGAGAATCCAGCCTTCTCTTTCCCATTTCATCCTCTTCTTTCCTTGCATTGCATCCACGCTACCTCAATTCCTTTGGTATTCCATGGAATTACACTTATAATGATTTTAAACCCCAAAGTGAGGCGAGGAAGGGGAATGATAGTGTCAGATAAACCTAAACTGTTGCTACCACTTCCAGGCCATTACACTTCCTACTTTTCAGTGATCATCCTTATCTCCCTTCCACCTTAACTTTAGACTCCACCCCTTTGGATACTCACCTTACCTTCCCACACATGGTAAGCTTTTGCCTGAGTTTGCTCTACCTCAGGCCTCCACGATTATTTCCAGTCTCTTCGTTATGCCCTCCCGTTCCTCCTTTTGTAGCTTTTTGTTTTTTTAGATCTCATCATACTCCTAGAACATAAGACCCCTTGAAATCAAAGACTTCCTTATTCATTTGTACTTATACTTCCAGGACCAAGTACACAGTAAACATTTACTAAATGCTCTCTCTTCATATCTATCTATCTTTCTGTTGTCATCATCTATCACCACCATTTATCTGTCATCATTTATTTACCTATCATCTTTATCTGCTTATTACATGATTGTTGTCATCTATCTAAGCCTCTATCACTATCTGTCATCATCATCTATTTTCATCATTATCTCTCCATCTTCATCGTCATCATCTATGATCATCTATTTATCTTCTCTTTCTATTAATCTGTATATCTATCATCATCATCATTTTTATCTATTTATCTACATACCTTTATACGTCTTGTAAATAGATTCATTGATTGCCTAAATCTTAGTGATGGGGTGGAAAGGTAAAAACATAGAACCTGCTGTGCTATACAGAGTTTATTATTTAATCTTAATTCTGTCTTCTAATTAAGCATGTATTGTTAAATGAAGTAACACTTAGGCCTGAAAATTACCAAGCAGGTGTTTAAATGACATCCGTAAGCAATTCTGCTATCATCTAATTAGTGTGCTAATATATTTTACAATGCATGCTCATCATTATTTCCTGTTCATTAACTGCTGATACACTGTATAATACATCTTACCAAAAAATGAAAAGAAAAAGAAATCCCTACCACATTTTGGGAACCGTAACTATAAGAAAGTAAGGAGATAATAAATGTGGATTTTCTGAAATACGTGTACAAAACATTTAAAGCCAACATGTAATTTAGCCTTACTATGTACTTGTGTTAGTAAGCAAAATGGGCTCCTTAGCACTTAGTTCAGCAAATGCCCTTGAAGAGTTTGATCTGTTTCCTTTGAGTAATTCACTGTATTTCATTGAGCCTTACTAGGTGCTAAGCCCCAGGCCCAAACCCCTATTAGGTGTGGAACCTATGTGGGTGTGGATTGGTGACTGGGGTGGGGCTGGCTAAGGGGAGGTGCTAACTCCAGAGCCATGCCCTATTAGATGTTAACCTAACCTATGTGGATGTGAACCTCCCAGGGTCCTAAGGGGAGGGGCTAACTCAAGAGCCAATCATAGCAGCCTAAGTTCTGGTCATCCAGATGACGTTTGATGACGTCTGAAGCCCTATAAGAAGGGAGGACAGGGCCATTTGTGCAGGGCTCTCTCTCTCTTGAGATGATGTTGATGCGAGAGACTCCAGGCAGCTGTAGCTAAGGGCCCTCCAGCTTGTAACCTGGATGCTGAGACTTGGTTAAACTCTGGTAACTATGTATTGAGATTTGAATCAGTCAAGCTCTGTCAGTTGATGTTCATAATTTGTTTGTATTCTGTTCTGAAGTTCGGTGTGCTGGTCTTTTTCACCTGAGCTAAATGAATGATATTTGTATGCTGAATTAATTAACCCCTTCACCTTGCTTTCCTTAGTTAAGCAGATCAAAAGAACATGTGTTGTTGGCAGCTTTCTGGGTGCTGGCTGTGGGTGGATCTTACACCCCCACAGAAGCTGCTAGCTGGATTGTTGAAACAGTACTTCAATGAATGTTATCATTTGCTGTTCAACGTACAGCAAGGTACTTGGAGAAATAAATGGGGACTTCCAACGTGGAAGATAATTAGCTATATTTGTATAACTGTCATTATTAGAGCAAGGGAGCTGCTTAGCCAATAAAAATGGACTTTTTTCTACCTTTGAAAAATCATGTGTGTCTGCATTAAAAAATGCCAAGCAACTCCAGTATAGGAAGGATATGGTGTAGGTGGAAGTCTAAAATAAAAATTGTAACATACACTAATCTATATAGTCTTTACCCATCCTAGAAAACAATGAATAGACACTTTCATGTTCCGGACTTTTAATAGAGAAAAAAGTCAACACTTAAAATGTACAAGTAGCAACAACGGAACAGCAGCTGTACCTCTGAGTGAACATAAAGGACAATAAGAAAATATGAAAACATTAGGCAGTCCAGTAGGGAGATGCATGCTGCAAACTATTTATGAAAGGAAAGTAAATTATACAAATACTTGATGCATAGTGACTAGTTAATAGAATTTTATAGATGAATGGGACCTTAGACATTACCAAGTTCATTTCCTCCTTATTTTAAAGATGAGGAATCCAAACCTCAAAAAAGTTAAGTGAATTGCCCCAGGTTATGCATCTAGTTATTGGCAGAGCAAGGACTAGACCCCAAGGCTTAAGACTACTAATCCAGTGAGCTTTCCAGTACAATACACACATTTTGCTTAGGTACAAAAACTAGAGGGAGGGGGAAAATAAACCCTTAACCAATGGTTCTTAAACTGGGGTCTCTGAACATTACACACACACACACACATATATATTAGTATAATTGGTTTCATTTGTAATTCTATGTATTTAATTTTATGCACATAAAGAATCATTTTTCTGTGAAGGGATACATGAGCTTCACTAAGCTGATGAAAAGGGCCATGACACAAACAAAGTAAAGAATATCTGCCCTAAACCCTCTCTATTTCCTCTTGTGGTCTACACCATTTCTGGAGGGAAGCTGCCTGCTCAAATTATTGCATAAAGAATTGGGAGATCAATTTGTTGCCACTTGCTGTAATATTTGCACTTTAAAATTGTCTAGGAGGATTGTTTAAACAAAAGCTGTAATACTTTAATGTTATTACAGGCATCAGCATGGCCATATTTTGGATCATACAAACTCTCGGCACCCCCTCCCTCCACATCACATAAGCTATAATCAGCTCTCTTGGTGCATAAAACTGGAACTCTCAATTAGAAACCTAACAGTATGAGTCAAAATTTAGTGATATTATTGGGGGAGGGAATATAATTTAATAAGGATATATTGAATAGCTTTTAGAGTGTGGGTCAGAGCACAGACCAGATGTAGCTGCTACTAGGCACCTTGGGTATAAAGACAAAAATGAAAATACCTCCTTTCTTCAGGGAGTTTACATTCTACTCAAAGTGGTAGAGCCAGCTTTCTTCTATCTACAACATAGATGATCTGGGCAAGGCAGGGATTGCTTTATCCTATCAGCCATTTGTGAAATTATCAACGAGAGCTTTCATTCTTAAGAAAAATTAACCTTTTAAGATGAGCTGACATACTGAAGAATGATAAGTGACACTATTATAATACATTAAAGTTTAGAATGTGCTTTATGTCCACTATCTCATTTAAGCCACACAACAAACAAATGAGGTGGTTACTGTTGAGATTATTAAACGCATTTTTCGCAGAGCAATTAGTGGAATTGGAACCAAATTGGTTCTAATTCCCAGTCCAATACAATGTGCACTGCGTCATCCTTAGTTCAATACATAATTTAATAAAATATTCTAGGCATGATTATCTTCATGCCTCTTATCCAATGGAATATAAGCTCCTTGAAGATAGACTAGGTAGCTTACTTATATTTCTATCCCCATAATTTAACACAGTTTTTCTGTCTCTGTTTGTCTGTTTGTCTCTCCCTAATATATGTATACATATATACATACATACAGAACCTATTCATCTCTTTATTTTATTTTTCCATTCACTATCTATCTGTCTAGTCTTCTATTTATGTATTTGTCTTACCATCTATCTAATCATCTATCTACGTAATCATTTATCTAATCATCTATCCTTTAGGACAGGAACTACTTCATTTTTAAATCTTTGAATTCCCAATGCCTGACACATAGTAGGTACTTAATAAATGTTCATCGATGGATTGATTATTCTTTTCATTCTTCTATTCAACAGTAATTAATAAGTACTTATTTTAAAGGAGCACTATAAATTGGTGATGGAAAAGATCTATTTTAGCTAAGATATGACCCCTTTCTTTATGGAGCTTACAGCTGATAGGGAGAAACTAAACAAATATATATCAACAGAATGTATATTCTTACATGATGGATTCATTAAAGAATTATAAAACGAAATAATATTGTAGGCTGAAGGGGAGAAGGTGTTTGCTGATGGAGGGTTTGGGGAAGTGTTCATGGAGGAAGTGACATGTGTTGTATTTTAAAGGATGAATAAGGATATAATAGGTAAAGAATGGAAGAAGCTATGAATCATAAAATGCAAAGAGAATTCATTCTATAACATATTATAAAGAATTATGGCAGTTTTGAATGCAACTCACTTGACAATATATTTCACTAAAAGTGTTTTAGTTATTCTGCTCACTCCCAAAGTTAGGGAGTGCTGGGGATGGGAACTCACTTTATTAAGATCTAGCTAAACCTTTCCATGACTTAAAAGGTAATCTTAAGGAGCTGCCTGAGGCTCAGAGCATCATTTATCCAGAATGGGGAGGAGTCTGGGAGGTCACCATGACCAACACCTTCATTTTAGAGATAAAGAACTGAGGCCCAAAGACTTTAAGCAATTTGCCCAAATCCACATAGTAAGTGGCAAAGCCAGGACTTGAAATGGGATCCTTTCACTCCAAATCTCATGGTCTTTCCATTGCCAAACAGTGGTTCAGAGGTCTAAGTGACTTGTCATTAGTAAGTATTGGAGGTGGGATTTGAATCCAAGCTTTCAAGGTTCCAAGCTGATCACTCTGTCCCCCCTTTTCCATATTCCTATTTCTAAAACATAGTCAAGAGCTCATTTCAAAATGACTATATCCTCCTTCTTTTCTCAATTTCAAAGACAGTGGTTGTGATAATTGTTGGCCATCTGTGAAAATGAGCTATTTCAGGAAATCTTTATTAGTCAGAATTTTGCCTTTAGGATCATTCAAACAACATTTGATTAGGATAGAGTTTCCATGCACTCATCTAAGAAATATTTTAACAACCTTTTCAACATAATTGGTTTCTCTTACAGTCCCATATATTTTACATACATTTGGAAACATCGTTCTGAGAAAGGTTCCAAAGACTCCACTAGCCTGTCCACTAAACATCCACTAGATGTCATTTACACACTTACCATGTGTAAAATTGACTTGTGAGTCATGCATGTGCAGCTTTGTCTTGGCTATATTTAGAGCTGACATTGCCAGGAAGTTCAGAATGCTAGAGCTGAATCCCTACTGGTTTGGGCAGAAATATCCAAGTGTTCTCCTCTTCTTTTTCAACACTGTCCACTCCCTGGAGGTTTGTTTTGGCACCTCTAAAACTGGTGGAAATGGCTGATTTTGGCTGATAAACTCACCTCTCCCATCTTTTGGAACTGGAGCAAAAAAGGGAAAACCCACAGGAACAGAAGAAGTAGAAGCAGTGAATGCAGGAATGTTGCTACTGCCACATGGAAGATGCTACCACCCTGAAGTCACATTGAAGAGGATCATATTCTGCTGAAATCCATTCAGGCTACAGACAGATGGTGATTCTTCATTCTCTCCTCCTTCCTACTTCCTGTTACCTTTCTTTCCCAAGAAAATGAATGATCATTGAATACGATGTTTACCTGAAGGGCTAGAAGGCTTATCTATGTGTTTTAAAAGTTTACTTTGTTTTATTATGCTATAAAACGCATAAAGCTGTTTACTAATCAGATTACTTTAGACAAAAAGCTGGATTAGAGGCAGGTAGGTCGTACAATGGATTGAGTTTTGGACTTCAAGTCAAGAAGACTTGAAATTAAATGTGGCCTCAGAATCTCATTAACTAAGAGATGATGGGAAAGTCTCTTGGCCTCCACAGCCTTCAATTTCCTCAACGTAAGGTGGGGATAATAATAATAGCACCTATTGTTAAATATTGTAGTGTTGCTGTGGGAACCCAATGAGAACACATGTAAAGTACTTTCTGAAAATTGAAGCATTACATGCTTATTATTATTATTATGGCAAATATAAAGGTATTCATAGCAAGAAACTTGACTAGTCTCTGGGAGATGAAGGATTTATGTCTGAACCAGCTTCTAACTTGTGAAATTTAGTAAGAAATTCATGGGCTCTTTTTCTAATTGTAAAATAAGCATAAAACTACTTTTCACTGGAATGCTGCCATGAGGAAGAGATAATAAATATTAAACTATTAGGAAATAATTTGTAAATATAACTATTAAATTATCCCATTACAGATGCAATCATATCAATAAGAAAATAATAGGTATACTAGAAATGTCTACACATTTCTAGTTAAAAAGAGTTTAAAATAGTTTTTCTTTTTAAAAAAGACCTCATGTAGAAATTTGAATCCAAAACTTGGAAATTCCCTTGGACTCAGAAGTTTGGAAAGCTTCAAGAATTGGGGTCTGGTCCTCTTAGTGAGAATAACACTTAAGATAATAAAGCAATTTAGTTGATGAGGCATAACAGTCCATTCCATGAAATTGTTTGGAATGGATCCCAGGGTTTGCCAACTTGTTAAGAAACAGACTGGGGAACAATAGAGCTAATATTTGCCTTTGAGGCTCATCATTCCAGGAAGCTCAGGTCGATGTATAAATGTCTGACACCACATCAAAATGTCGCTCAGTCAGAGCTGTGTAAATGAAATAGCCATTGCCTTTGACATATGGTGGAAAACAAATAGTCACATTTGTTTCTTTGGTGGGTAATACATTGTTGATGGATGTTAAGCAGTACAATACAACGGTGAACAATGTGATGGCCACTAATGTAATGGTGGGGGGTGTCTAAAGTCAAACATCCAATGACTTTTAATAAGGATCTAAAATAACTTAAAACTGGATAGATTATATTATAGCCTCAGGGGTCAAAGAAAAATGCACAAAATTATGGCCATAACAATAAGAGCTAAATGTACATAGTGCTTTACGATTTGCAAAGGATTTTACCTGTTACCTCATCCTCCCCTCAATCCTATGAAGTAACTGGTGTTATTATCCCCATTTTGCAGATCAGGACACTGATTCTGAGAAAGGTCAATGGTGCCAATAAGTATCTGAGGCAGATTGGAAATTAAGGTTTTCCTAAATCCAGCACTCTGTCCACTCTGCAACCTTGCTGCCTTGGTTTATAGATTTAGGACCAAGATACTTTAGAACTTCTCTGGACAAAACCCCTCATTTTCCAAATGAGGAAATGGATGCTCATAGGGGATAAGTGACTTGTCCAAGGTCTTATAGGTGGCAAGTAGCAGAATCTGTACTTGAACCTTCATCCTTTGCCTCTGGGTCCAGCAGCTTTTTTGTTGTAAGAAAGGACCTGGCTCTGACATTGGCTGTGCCACTGGGTCTATTAGTTTCCCCTTTCGCAATTCAGTTTCAAAGAATCACAGGATTCCGAGTCTAAGGGGTTATTAGAAGTCTTCTAATCTAATCCTCTCTACCACATATCATCCTGTGCATGAGATGATCCAGATTTTGCTTGAAAATGCCTGTTAATCAATCAACACATATTTATTAGCACCTGGGTGTTGGGCACTGTACTAAACTCTAGGGATACAGAGAAGGTCAAAAGTCAGTCTCTGCCCTCGAGGAGTTCACAGTCTGACAGGGGAAACCACATGAAAAAAAATTCTGTACAAATTAGATATATACAAATAAGGTGGCACAGTGAATAGAGTTCTGGAAATCTTGTGTTCAAACCTAGCCTTAGACACTTACTAGCTGTGTGATCCTGGTCAAGTCACATGAGCACTGTTCATTTCAGTTTTTCCAACTCTGAAATGGGGATAATAATAGCACCTACCTTCTATGGCTGATTAACTGAGATGTTTTAAAGTGCTTAGGACAACGTCAGGAGCATAATAGGCATCGCATTTATATACTGCTAATGTAGAATATAATATAGCTGTCATTATTATTACCATCAATTTATCAACAGAAGGAAGACACATTCAGTGAAATGGACTACATTGCTTCCTGTGTGTCACAGTTCCCTTTGGCTAGATCAACCTCTGAGGAAGTTATTCTTTACATTGAGTCACTATCTGAGATGTTGGCCCATTTCTCTCAGGCCTAATAGCTTGAGTCCAAGTGGAACAAATTGAAACTTCCTTTTACATGACAGAGCTTCAAATGCTTGTTGACAGTGACCATGATCACACCCCTTCCTAAATCTTCTCTTCTCCTGGCTAAGCATCAGTAGTTTTCTCAACTAATTCTCATATAACATTTGTCAGGGCCCTCATTCTGGTTACCTTCCCTTGGATACTCTCCAGCGAATCAATAATGTCCGTCCTTAAATGTCATGTCCAGAACTGAGAACAATACTTGAGATGCAGCTTGACCAGTGCAGACTGCAGTGAGATGATAATTTTCCTTATATTGGGTACTTTGCCTCTCTATGTAGGCAAAGATCACATTAGATTCATTTAGTTGCATTTTTTGGCTACTATATAACACTGTTACACTAATATTGAAGTCCACTAACTTCTCCAATTCATTCTCAGACAAACCTTTCTTTAGTCATACCTCCCCCCTCCCACTTATATTCATTATGTATGTTTTTTAACCCAAGTGTGTCTTTACATGTATTCCAATTAAATTCCATTTTAATCAGTTTGGGCACAAGTTATAACAAAATTTTAAACATGACAAATCCATTTTATTTCTTTATTTGTAATTTGAGGAAGAAGAGAGGCTATATAACACACTGGATAGGGAATCAACCCTTGAGTCAGGAAGACATGAGTTCAAATATCACCTCTGATTCATACTTAGTGGGTGTCCCTATTCAAGTTATTTCATTTCTCAGTGCTCCAGACAACTCTATGACTCTAAGTTGCAAGGCAAGTGCCAATTTGTATTGTTGGAGTGTCTTGACTGGGTGGTCTCTATACCAGTTGAAGTCACCTCTAGTTTCCACTGGCTTATTTTTTTAATTTAAATATGGGGAGAGAGGGAGACAGTTTGAAACTTAAAATGTAACCAAGTAAACAAAATTCAATTTTAAAAATTAAATATGGGGAGAATAATATTCACACTACCTCCCTCACATGGGGTGTTGCTAGGGAAGCTACAAAAAAGTAAGAGCCAGTTCCAGAACAAATAAAAGGCTTTGTCCCCCTATGTAATTCAGCATACTTTGTGTTCGTACCCATTTCCTAGTTTCTCTGTTGACCTCTAAAGATGAGGGTAGTGTTGATGGATGCTTAATGAGAATGGTGATGTGGCATCCAGAGCATATTAAGGAATAAAATGGTCATTCCTAGCAGATGATATTTTAATGCAGTGGGGTTATTGTATTTGTGTTTCTGTATTGATCATTCTATCTACAAGTAGTGGGGTAAGGGGAGGTTTCAATTTGTTCTTCTCTGATGGGTTGTTGACTGTGGTGAATGAAGCTGATTGAACTATTTGTCAAAGACAATGTGAGAAAGCTGTTGTGCTTTATGACCTCTGAAGGTATGTCCATCCACTTTAATGAAGCATGAAGGAGGATTTTAAAACCCATAAAATAGCAGCATATTGAATATCTGACTCCTCCTGACTGACAAGCCACATACAACCATAAATTTCTTAGAGGGAACTTAAATAAAGAAGTAATTTCTAAGTAGGCCATGAGCAAAAAGAGTTGAGGAAAGGTTTAGGCTATAGTAAGAGTCTAAAAAACACAGCTGACCAATGTTCGGTCTTGGCCACTCCATATCATTATGTATTATTTGCAATAAACATTTAGAATCATGAGCAGTAGCCATGGCAGAGTGGATAGAGTCAGCCAGGAAGACCTCAGTTCAAGTTGTTTATTTGACACCTATTGGGCATGACCCAAAGCCAGTGTGAGGGCAAGAGAAGGGGAATAATCAACTATATATTGCCGACTATGTGCCATGCACTGTACGAAGCACTTTACGAATATTATCTCAGCTAACCTTTACAACAACCTTGTGAGGTCTTCATTTTTACAATTTAGGAAATTGAAGCAGAGATTAAGTGACTTGCCCAGGGCCACACAGCTAGTGTCTGAGGCCAGATTTGAACCAAACTCTTTTTGACCCCAGGCCTCTATCTACTGTACCAGCCACCTATCTGCTTTTAATGTAATTCTCAAGTGTGGTCTGAGGAACCCCAGAAATTCCTGAGACCCTTTTTAAGTGCCATAAGGTCAAAACTGTTTTTCATAAGAATACTAAGACTTTTTAGTTTCTAATATTGTAAATATTAATAGATATAACCCACATATACAAGAGTTCTTTGGCATCTTCTATAAATTATAAGAGTATAAGAAGTCCTGAGGCCCAAAGTCAGAGAACCACAACCCACACAAGGCATTTACATTCCTATAACTTGAGAGAACTTTCTAAGACGACAGGTTACATGGGTAGAGGGAATTTCCTTGCCTGGGATTTCCCTATACTAATAATATCAAAGGTCCAGTCCTTATTCCTATCTTACTGAAAGTTATAGAATTTTAGACATCTTCCTCAGAGAACACAATGATAGACATCTAGAGCTGGAAAGAATGTGAGCTGGCATATAATCCACCCTACTCCTTCACTTTTTGGATGGGAAAACTGAGTCCCAAAGGGGTTAAATGAATTCCTACAGTTACAAAGATAGAAACTGTCAGAGCTGGAATTTGAACTCAGGTTGTATGACACAAAGTTTAGCATTCCAAGTATGGTGTTCTCACGTCTCCCCCTTTTAAATTGCTTTGTAGTTTCTTTGCCCTATTCTCTGAATTTCTTTGTGCGTGCAAGCAGTATCACACACACACACACACACACACACACACACACACACACCACTACAATCACTTGCCCCACTACAGAGCACAGGCACTTTGAGAGCAGGGCTCATTCATTTTGATCTTTATATGTCTTAGCACCTAGTCTAATTCATTGTAAGCACATAGTAATCAATATGCTGGTGAATGGATTGAATTCATTGGAAAGAGCACTGTGTGTAACTACAGTAGAATGACTTGCCTTCCCAACCTTGCTTTAGCATATATACATTCTGTGGCCTTGGGCACTTTGATTGGGTCCCAATTTTCCTCATCTATAAAATGGAGGAAATGGACAAAATGATTTCTAATTCTGTTCAAGCTCTAAATCATGGGAGCCAATGATGCCAATATCAGATCTCTCACAGCTATGGGAGCCAAAGGAAACTCTTAGGAAAAGAGAGAGAAAAGCATCCTTGAGCTCTTGGTTAACGAAATTACTTTGTCTCAAATTAGAATTACCCAGAAGACAAGTTCTCCCTGCCACTAATGGCCAAAAATTTGTATTTTACTCTGATTCACCTAGACCTGATTACTCTTGGATATAGTAGTCATGGAAGATAAAGTCTGCCACATGCGTGCCCCCAACAACCCAGGATTAAAGAGCAACAAATCAGAGATAGGTTAGATAGAAAGATACAGAGAGAGCAAGAGGATAGATATAAAGATGACAGGTAGATAGATAATTTTTTGAGTTCTTATTGTATGCTGAATGGAATGCTAGGACAACAAATAAAGGAAGCAGGACAAATTCTAACCTCGAGGAATTTACATTATAATAGGGTCAAGATTACACAAAAAGGAGAGTTGGCAGGGGACAGTACAGCAGTGTTAGCAGAGAGCCAAAGTTTGAAATGGTGACTGGAAAGTGGGCAAGCTAAGGCGAAAACTCATTTATAAATAGCGGAGTGGAGCTCCTGGGACAGAGTCCAAGCTCCTAAATGGGGAGGGATGGGGAGAGATGAGGATGATGACTGTAGTACAGGGAGCCGGGTTTAGAAAATGAGAGCTATGGCTAAAAAAAGAGGCAGAGAGTAGATGCCATTACTTAGTTTAAGATTTGGTCATTCTAATTAGGGTGGTAGAGGTGCCAAGGTGGCACAGAAAAGTCAGGAAGTTGTCTGAGCTCTCCCCAGTTTCCCTCAAAATAATGTTAAATCAAGCCTCTAAATGAATTCTGGAGTGACAGAATCCACAGAAAGATGAAGTGAAACAATTTTTCAGCCCAAGACAACTTAGAAAGACTGCAGGAAAGGCTTGTCTCACTTGGGTAAAAGAGGAGAGCAACTCAGTTCAGTTAATGTCTAGGCAAGCCAGTAGGAAGCTCTTAGCCATAGCACAAATCAGCAACCAAGGCCCTGTCAAGCTGACTCAGCAGGCCAGGGATACAGCAGACCAGTTGTGAGGCCTTCAGCCTCAGCACAACAGGTAAACTGCCAGCCCCAGAATCCCTGGCACAATATGTTGGACTAGGCCAGGCCATACCAGCACAGTGGGCAGCCCCCAGAGGTCCCAGTACAGAAAGCCAAGGGCCAGGCCCCTGGCCCCCAGTGCAACAAGCCCGAGGCAGAGCCCCCCTGTACCCTAGGAGGAGAAGTCACCTTTAAAAGTCATGAAATAGACTAGACAATGAGAAAAAAAAACAACCACACACACAAAAAGAACCCTGACCATAGAAAGCTACTATGGAGACAGGGAAAATCAAAACACAAACTCAGAAGAGTATAATGATGTCACGATGCCTATATACTAAGCCTCAAAGAGGAATATAAATTGGTCTCAAGCCCAAAAAGTCATCTTAAAAGAGCTCAAAAAGGATTTTAAAAATCAAATAAGGAGGTAGAAGAAAATTTAGGAAATGGGAATGATGGAAGAGAATCATGAAAAAGCAGTCAACAATCCAATTGTCACAAAGGTGGTTGTAGTAAGCTCAGGCTCCCAGAGCCAGCATGTCTCTGAGGTTCAATTTGTACCCAGGGCTTCCTGATTCTAGGTCCGATCATCTCCTACTCAAGCTGCTGCCTACGACTGGGAAGCAGAACTGTGTGATGGAAAAGAGATTGTACTTGGCATTAGAGGACTTAGGTTCACATCCCAGCTCCTACTTATTCCATTCATGTTTGGACAAATCATTTAACCTCTCCACCTCAGTTTCTTCATTCATAAAATGGAAGAAAGACTTGCTTCAAAGATACCTTCTATTGCTAAATCTATAATCCTTGTAGAATTTATGATCTCACTGTGTTAATAGCTCCAAAATCTGGAGCATTTAAATATATTCTCCAAGTCACTTTCACACACACACAGTACTTTAGATGTATCGATGCTGATACAACATAACTGCTCTCCCATTTCCAGATGTCAGAACCATCAAGCTGGAAAGTAACCCACCATATGCAGGCAGCTAAGTGGAGCAGTAGATTGCTGGGTCTAGATTCATGAAATTATGGCCTGAGATGCTCACTCATTGTGTGACCCTAAGCAAATCACTTAAGCACTATTTGCCTCCATTTCCTTCTTCATCTGTAAAATGAGGATAATAATAATACTCTCTTTAAATGTTAGTTATCATGACCTTATTTTGTAGATAATGACATTGAGGCACAGAGAGATTCATGGTGTTGCCCACATTCTTATGGGTAGTAGTAAGTGGGAGAACCTGAATGTGAAACCTTGTCCTTGGAATCCAAACTCACGACTCTTTGCACTGTGCCAATTAACTTGTACTTTTCTAGGCCAAAGAAATTTGGTAAAAGACGCCTGTATCTTTTTATCACATTTATAATTTTTAGTTTAGAACACTAACTTAAAAGTCTATACATCTTTCAATACAGAAAGCCACAGAAGGCCACATGTGGGCAATAGCCTGGGTTGTAGGAGGCAGTTTGGTTCAATGAAATGATGAGTTGTGTGTTCCTCTTCATATGAGGTCTTGCTTTCCAGAATGAATTCTCAAATAAATATAAAAAGCGTAGATATAATAGCTAACATTATCGTAGAGCTCTAAAGTTTGCACAATGCTTTGCACATATTATCTTATTTCATTTTCACAACAAACCTTCAAAGTAGTTACTGTTATCATCCCTACTTTATAAATGAAGAAACTGAGCTGGCGAGGTTAAATAATTTGCCCAGAGTCACACAACTAGTAAATTTTTGAGGGAGAATTTGAACTCAGGTCTTCCTGACTCCGTTTACAGGATTCTATGCAATGTGCCACCTAACTTAGAAAAAGCAAAGTCCCTACCACCCTGGAAAAGAAAAGAGCAAGGGAAAGGGAAATGGGAAGAAAAAAAAAGATGAATTGAACTTTCTGCTTTGATTTGATTTTAATTCTTGTTCTCGGGGTGGAGTTGTTTGACTATTGAAAACTGGCAACATCCGTCTAATCCTCAGAATCTAATAAAGATTCCATCGGTACAAAATCGTTATCCTTGGGCAGAAAGAGGACCAATTCAATTATGATGTTGGCTGAAAAATTGAAAGGCTTTTTAACTTGAGGGTGGAAAAGTTGTAGTACATATTAAAATGGTGACTACAAAACTCAAGCATTCAGGCTAAAAAATGCTAATATGTTCCTTTGTTACCCTCTAATTCATATGATTCATGGAAGCCTCCAGCCAATGAAACTGGTGTGAAATTTCAGCTGCATTTAAAAAAATAGCAAAGAAATGAATTGTAAAGTTATTAACATTCATGTCTAGTTGCATTATTAAGCTGTACACATCAAATCGAGTAGTACTAAGAGAGAAATGCCATAATGAAGTGAAGCAGCATTTAATCAGAAGAATTTCTAAAGGTCACCAGAGCATTGGACATTATCCTTCCATGCATAGAAGCAATTGGAAAGAAATAACTGATGTAAACCCATAAAAATAAATTTAATAAATGCCCTGAGTATTGTTTCTCTTCATGAAAAAAATGTGCCTGAGTCTAATACTGAAAGCCAAACCAACAATCCCATGCCCAAATTATAGGATCCAGCTGCCTTAATTAAAGACAGATTTAACAAGCAGATAGATGTCCCATATGAAGATGCTTGGGCTGCTTCAAGAGCTATGCCATGGCATCACGCATTGAGTCAGCCTTGGAGTCCTGACAACATAATCCTAGATCCTCCTACCACACATGCCAGCTGTGTGACCTAGGGCAAGTCACTTAACCTTTCAGTGCCCCCAGAGTACTTTTCTGAGATTATGAATTGCACTGAAGAGACTAATCAGTATTGTTAGAGTTTCTTCCCTTGGAGTTCCCCACGCTAAAGAGATTGTGGGTCATTTCTCACCTCCATTCCCTAAATAAACAAATAAAAAGCCCACTACTCCTTTTTCCATTTTTTCTGTATAGGTTAGTAGGCAAATACATGCCCTTCCATAGATTTGGGAAGAACTCCACAATTTGGTTCTTTCTCTTTTCATTGGCTAGGGGAGCAATATGCTGTCTAATTTTAAAAACCAATGATTTATTAATATAGTCCTACTTATAATAATAGCATACTGTAGGCTTCAGGACAAGTAGCCCCATTTTAATAGTTAAGCTTCAGCATTTGAGCCCTTTAAATATTTCATATTCATAGTTTAAAGACTTACATCCTACCCCATACTTTGTTCTGGGGATTCAGTCAGTGAGAACAAAGAAAATGGATGTGTGACTAAGTACATGGCTGCACGTCTTGTTAAATTGTGCGTTGTTAAATTGCTTTTAAAAAAATCTATCTACATAAAGGTTACATTCCTGATTTTGAAGGAATTACCTGTGTGGTCAAGAAGACTGACACAGGTTTGGGACCTTCCAAATTGGGTCTCCCAGATTGAGATTTTTTTTTTATTTATGGTTGAAATGGCTGTTTATGACATTGGCCTTTGGACTTGAATTTAACCCATTGTCTGCTTAAGAGAAAGCATTGGCTCAGAGCTTTGTGTCAGGCTGATCTCTGTCTATTGTTGTTTCTCAAGAGTTTGTGGATATTTCAACTGTGTTTGACATATGTCCTTGAAGCCTTTTTCCCCTCCCTTTTTAATTTCACTTGCCACATATCATCAGATTAAAGCTGTTTGTCTCTACTGATGCCATTACCTCTCTACACGTGTCCAGTTCTGCTAATACTGTTGTCTGTTAGTATTTTGATGGATACATGATCTCAGTGATGTCCTGGTGTTCCACCTGGGTCTTTTCATCCTGTGCTGTTGTCACTCACATCTTTCTGTCCAGCCTCCACACAATTCTACCCAATGCAATGGTGGTGATCCTCGGGGTCCTTTAATATATTTTGGATGTTAGTGCAACAATTGATCTGTACATTTGTTATCTTCCACTCTTGAAATGTTCATCAATTAATCAAACTATATTTATTAAGTACCTTCTCTGTACTAGAAGGTACACTGCATAAAGGCAAAATCAAGATGACACCTATTTTCATGGAGCTTACAATGTAATGGGGGAGACAATACATATTGAAGAGTGATGTCCTGAGAAGGAAATTATAGAGAGAGTCACTATAACAAGGGAAGCCACAAGGAAGGTCATTGTCATGATCCTTCCAAAAGTAATGGTAGTATTGATTTTATTACTGTTCTTTGAGCAAGAAATGGAAAGTAGAGGCAGGAGCTAGGTAACACAGAGCAGATGGGAAAAGGACGAGCCTTGGTTCAGAATGTGGGATTCTTCCCTCTTGACTTTTGACCAGCATTTTTATATTTGTAATTCTATTTCAAACTTGTCCATTCTATTCAATTCAATAAGCACTTATCAAACACCTATTATGTGCCACACACTAATCTAAGTGCTGGGGATAGAAATAAGGAGAAGAAAGATAGTTCCTGCCCTCAAGGAATTTACAATCTAATTGGGGAAGACAACACAAAAGGGAGGTTGAAAGCAGCAGAAGAAACTATGAAGTGCCTAGAAAAGGGGCATCTTGTTCTGTGGAGTAGACATCAAGCAGAGTTGCAGATGGAAAGTGAAGAGGAATATCCTTAATGATGGATAAAAATAGAAGTAGATTTCTGGGAGATGACTCTCAATGGCTGGTAGAAATCAAGGTGCTTGTGTTCAGCCATGTCCAATTCTCCATTCACTTCAGCAAAGATACCAATGTGGTTTGCCATTTTCCTCTCCCATGTGTCCCCATTTTACAGATGAGGAACTGAAATAAATAGGGGTTAATGATTTGCCCAGGGTAACACAGCTATTAAGTAATCAAGGAGGAGACTATATATAGAAGCCTCCAAATACCAACTACAGTTGGGGTCAAACATCCACATCCCCTGGTGCTGGGATTGCTGAGTAGCCTTCATTCTAGACACTAGTTTTTATTAGTAAGAGTAATACAACTACCCCATTTAATCTCATGAATTAGGGCTCTTTAGACTGATTTCTTGGCATACATAGAGATTCTGAATCCAACCCTAGCAGTTCACACTGACAACCCTACATGTCATGGTAGTAAGTGATCACCTGCCAAAAGAAAATGGGGAAAAGGACTCTGAGTGTAAAATGAGACAAAAATATGCTTTCTGGACATGTCCAAAGTAGAAATTTATTTTCATTCAACCTGTTTGGAATCAGTTTTGTTTTTCTTTTGGAGAGAGAGTGGGGGGATGCAAAGGTGACATTTCGCTAATTGAAATATAAAATAAAGTATAATTAAAAAAGAATGAAGGAAAGGTCCTTGTCAACAAAGCCAAGCACAAAACTACAGAAGATTGGGATTTTATCTTTAAATTGCTTCCGAATTGTGCAAAGTTAAGCATTCAGCTAATACCTTAGAAAGGTATCACTGAAAGTCTCCTGGAAGTTGAGTTTATTGGTTGATAATAATTTAACCAGAGTTAGCCTGTCAAGGCAGTTTGACATTTAACTTGCAAAGCTAAGCAGGAAGTTAGGTATTTTCTAGGTAAGGTATGTAGGTGTCTAGAAGTCAGTCAGTGAGTATCAATATGTTTTGCCAGGTCATTAGTTTTATCAGTTAGGGAACCCAGGGCCAGGACAGGTTTAGGTAGATGGTTTTGACTCTGCCTTGACAGAGGCTCATTGAATGCATGCAGGATCTTACACCAATGACATGTGAAGCAAAAGGGAGAGCGAAGATTCTGGGAATATGTCTATAACAGGCATCCTGGTTCCCAGAGCAAAGTTTACTCTTTCTTTTGAGTTTCTAATCTTGGGAGGGAGAAATGACCAATGTCAAAGGTTGCAGAGAGAAAAAAAAACTTTCCCCTGTCTATGAAAAGTAGAGCTATCTCTTCCTGCAACAGAAATAGCTCAAATAACTAAATTTACTCATTAGAGATTGCCAAGGTCAAAATTAGAATTACAGAACAGAAAAGATAACAGCCTTTACCCCTATTCTCTCTGAAATAGAAGAGAATGCACCCCAGCAAAGTTAATTTAATGTTTTATTTGTGGTTTTTTTTTGTTATAAAGAGATAGAATTGGCATAACTCTGCTCTTTCTTCTATTTGTGCACTCGGGATGGGCTGTCAGGGCCTGTGGTATACAATAACACCTAGACCTGTACAGTATAAAGGAGAAATAGCCCTTACTTAAATTAGATTCTTTTTTAAATGTGAATTTTTCATAAATGAAACCTCTCTGAAATATCTGACTGCATAAAAAGCACAGGATTTTTTTGTTTGTTTGGTAATTTTTTTTTAATATGACTCATCAGAGAGGAGAGAAAAACTAGAAAAAAATTTAATGGAAAAATGGAGAAAAAAGAGCTCTCTTGTGCCCACAATTTGTTGCATTGAAAATAAAAGGACAAAATGTATGACTCAAAAGCAAGTCAGAAACAATCTTTATTAGTGTGAATTTCTAAATTGTGATGAGAATGAGTTTTGACTGCTTTTATATGCTGCATTATCCTAGTGAAGTTGTCTCGGTTACACCCTCGCAGGGATTCTTAAATTGGGGAACTTTTGAAGTTTGTGTACAAATTTAACCAGCTTGGGTAGCAGTCTTTCTTTGCTCTGCTTCCCTCGCCCCTCTCTTTTCTATCTCCTCCCATCAAAACTATGAGTGCCCACTGTGATAGGGATGGTGTTTGTGGAGCACAGAAATGCATCATGTTTCTACTGTCTTTTCTTCTGTGGGCCTAAAATAAGTAAGTCCTAAATAAGGAAAGGCATTTAACCTCAAAGCAAAATTGTATTAGGAAGTGATTTATGTTTATAGCTGCTTAAGTTAATTCCTTCGTGCTAGTAGCTACCTGATTGAACTAATTTTCATTTTTTAAAATGTGATTTGTGTGTTACACTTATAAAGTGCCTAGTCTAGCCAGAGGCATTTTCCATTCTCTGCTACTTGATTTTATTTCCTGAAACTCTTATTGTATCAGGAGCAATGACTCTAAGCCAACAAAAGCCCCTTGCTATAGTAATTCTCACTTACCCAGCTCCAGACCAATGATTTGCGGCAACTTCTAAAATTTTTTCTGCTTAATCTCACCAATACAACAATCCTAAATTGTCCACTGCAGCCATTTCAAAGAAGAAACACTAACCATGGTGCCCCTTTTCACTGGCAAAGGATTATCTGATATTTCCAACTTATATACCATGATTTGTCAAGAGTTAGGTTTGGACAAAAATACAAAAGACTTTGAGAAGTCTGATTGTGAAGAAATGTCTGTGAGAACAAGATAGGCTTCACAAATTTCTAGCTTTCAGTATGTTTTAAAAATGTTCTCTGAACATTATATATATATATGTATATATATATATATGTTCTCTTATATATTTAAATATGTTCTCTGAACATATATATATATAATGAATATATATGTACATGTACATATATATTCATTTTTGAATTTCAGGCTACTAGTGACTGAATGGCCCTCTGAATTTTGTATATGTTTACAAAATGCTAGGACTTTGTAAACAATTTCCCTTCAGAGAGAGGACCTATGAAGTGTCTTGCACACAGTCCTCACACCATTCTTATTCCCTTGTCAAATAGAAAGATAGCGATCCTATGGATTTGATCCTACACTCACTCAGTCCTTCTGATGACTTAACTCTGTAGTAATGCATAGGCAGTGCCTTCTTTTAGAACATCTAGACTAGTGAATGGGAAGAATATAAGTACATCTTCATAGTGCCTCTGGTCCAGTTCCAACTACCCTCTTTCCCACAAGGATATGGAAGTGTTTCCTATTATCCAGGAGTGGCTAAAATCTAACAATCTCAAGGACTTGGGAGATTTATTGTTTTGTTTTTAACCAATAGTGGTTATAAAATGCCAAGCTAACTTCCCAAAGCTTTGAACTGTATTTCCCCCGTTATCATTGCTATTGTAATCATCTCCTTCCAAAACTCAACATGGAATCAACATCCCAGGAGTGAAGAAATAAGCATTTATTAAATGCTTCTGGGTTCCTGGTGTTCAACAACTCTTAGAAATAGGTGCTATTATTTATTACCATTTTACAGATAAGGAAACTGAGACAAACAGAGATTAAATGACTTGTCCGGAGTCACACACCTACTGACTTTCTGAGGACAGATATGAATTTATGTCTTCCTGACTCCAAGCCCAATGCTCTATGCATTGGGCCACCTGCCTGCTCTTCGGTAGGGGTGGAAACTAGGAACTTGGTACAATGTATTGTGATTTTCTTTCTCATGTTAACTTCAACATTGCTTTGATTAAAATCTTGTCCTTCTGGATCACACAGTGCCACAACTATTAAATAGAAGCCCATGTGGCCTATGTTTTTATCTGCCAAACCTTTTGGGTAGATAGCATAGATGGAGAACTATAGGCACAGTGGACGATATGATATAATTCAGTGTCATGGCCCCTCTATTCTACTCCCCTTAGAAACCCTTCAATAAACCCTCTGTATTTTCCCCAGTTACACATAAGCCTTGCCAAAGCTGCCTTCATTTTGTAGAAGCTACTTTTACAAAAATCAGAACTCTATTGTGGTAGCCTGTTCAAGATTTTCTCCCATTATTTCCTTGCAAGGATTCACCATATCATGTTCTCTTTCCAGTTTTAAAATGTTACCATTGTTGTTTGTAACAGAATCTTTTTATGCAAGGAATATGGCAATTCATATATATGAATGAGCAGACAAGAGCTAGGAGCTTTTAGAAAAGTCCTGTCTAACTCCAATGCACATAGAAGACAAATGCTTTCAATGACTATCGTGCAGTAAGCTAAAGTTGTAAACCAATTCCAATATCAACTGATATTAATATTAACTTGAAAATAATTGTGCCCCACTTTTGTTCTAGCAGTGGAATTTGCAGTGTGAGGTAGAACCTCTTAGAATGTTAATTTGGCTTTGATCTATTGCTTACAATCTCTGGTTGAATCCATGTATGAGTGTCTGTACTGTTAAGTCAACAATCCACCAGGCTATGGAAAATGCCAACAACTGCCTACAAGGAGTGCTGTCTAGTAAATCTAAATGTTATCATCAGTCCAGTGGATGGAGGAAAGGTAAGAGAGGGCTGCCTTATGAATTTAGTGGAAGGGTCTTTTTGATTTAGTTTCCCCATTGAAGTGTTTCTCCTTTAAAGAAGAGAGTAACCACCATGTGCCAAACTTTCATATTCCTCAGATACTATACAACGCCATTGCAGTAACAGGCCAGCCCAAAAGGTATTTATGATCTTACTGGAGATGAAACAGACCTGAGGCAGTTTTATCCATCATGTGGCTAGATAGTACAGAGGCTTGGACACTGGACCTGGAATCAGGAAGACCTGAGTTCAAATCTGGCTTCAGACATTTGTAAGCTGTGTAACCCTTGGCAAGTCTTTTAACCCCTCATTTACCTCTGTTTCCTCTTCTGTAAAATGGGGATAATGACAATACCCTATGGTCCAGGGTTTTGTGAGAATCAAATGAGACAATAATTGTAAAGAGCTGAGATGGTACATAATAACATGTAATATTATTGTAATATTGTTAATTGTATTGTAATATTGTTAATAATGTAATATTATTGTAATAAACATAACATATATATGTTATTACTTTTATTATTACTATTATGCTTATGACAGATGAGTCTATGACATTCAGACACAGACCTCACAGGAAAACTCAATTGCTGTTATGACCACACTCTTCTTCCTCCTTTCAGAGAAAATTCCTCTGGTCCCAACAGGAAAATTCAATGCTTTAGTTTGGATTTTGGTGTCATGATTGCCACGCATCTCTGAACTCATAATTCTGAGGATTCTTTTTACTACTACCTGGTGTTGTGAAGCTTAAACAAAAAGACAGTGACGAGCTTTTGTCTAGGAACTAGTTTGGAGGACCCCCCACATCCTCTGTCCTGATTCTTCTATTATCTCAGAATCTCCCAGAATAGCCTTATCTTATACTTTTCAGTATATATGTTTGCAGGGGGGAAGGCAGAGCAATTGGGATTAAGTGACTTGCCCAAGGTCACACAGTTAGTAAGTGTGTCAAGTGTTTGAGGCTAGATTTGAACTCATGTCCTCCTGACTTCAGGGCCAGTGCTCTACTCACTGCACCACCTAGCTGCCCCTTGGTATATTTTCAATGACACCAAATTAAACATTACACAAATATTTCAGAGAGTGGAATATGTCAGGGAATGCAAATCTTTAACTTTTGCATTTCTTTTCATAATGTTTGGTGTCTTGTACTTTCCATGATCTCATTGTATGTGATCTTTCTTCTTAATATTTTGTAACTTTATTTAGCTTTCCTTGAGAGAGAAGCTAAATAAATCTAAGTGAATCCTATTGCTTGCTAGAGAATACAGAGGGTAGCTCAAAAAGTCTTAGTTTAAGCTACTAGAACTTAAAATGCACTAAGAATTTTTGCAGCACCTTGTATAGATGCATATGCACATTTGTACATAGTGCCATATTACTTAGAGAGTATTCTTTTATCCCCTTGTTATAGGAAGATTATCCCTTCTCCCTTAGGTAATCTGAGCTAACATTTCATATGTAGAATCATGAGGGGTAAGGGTGAGGTGGCATAAGTATGTTCACTTAAAAGTCATTCTCCTGGTACTTGCCTATGAATAGAGCACTGGAACTGGAGTCATTAAGACCACAGTTCAAGTCTATCATCAAAGAATAGCTGTATGACCCCGGGCAAGTCTCATAACCTTTGCCTGACTCAGTTTCCTGAATTGTAAAATGGAGATGATAATAACACCTAAATCCCAGGATGGTTGTGAAGATAAAATGAGGTATTTGTAAATCACTTCTCAAACCTTAAAGTCTGGCACAAATATTAGTTACGTATCTTATAAGTATTATTGTCCTTTGCTTTTTTTTCTTTTATCTAAAGCTCAGTGAAGTCTTTCGCTCCTTGTCAAACAGTAACTTCATTAATAAAATATCCATGGGTGCCTAGATGGTCTGATAGCACCTGGCATCGTAAATAAGATCTTTTGTGTCCCTCTTTTTTTGGCCATCCTTGAGTGAATGGAAGAACATTCCACTCCCATAATCATAATTCCACTCTTAATACAAAGGTATCGATGCCTATCATTTTGTTAGTACTCTCAGTGGAGTGGCGTGATTTGACTGATTGACTCATTTGGTCTCAACCTATATATTTCTACAGGAAGAAATGTTAAACTGTAGCTTGTCTCCTACCAAAGGTCTTCCTTCTACATAATGAGGGTTTGCTTTCAATGAGTTGAAATGAGTACTCTTCTATTTTTTCCCCTTTGGGGAATGAATGGAAGTTTTCTCTACTTTCTACCTCTGCTCTTTATAGAGTTTGTGCTCTCATTTGCCAAGATTTTCCATCGTATTTCAAAGCTCAGGTTCATTGCATTATCAAAGTTCTTTATAAACACAATGAAAGCATGAAGAATAACCTCACATGGAAGAAGTCATAGGATGTGTTTACATGACAAATTCCCTAGTTTTAATTCATTAACCTCCATACCTAGCGATGTTGAAATATTGGCTAAATCATACTTCTCTTTAAGAGTAAACACATGCAAACAAGCACTGAAAAAAGAATCTTTCTTGACTCAAAAATCAAACTAATAAGTCCTGCAGGGAAATAAGACATTGAAAGCAGATTATGATTGAAGTTTCAAAGAAAAACCTTGAGAGGGATATGAAAGATGCAATTACCATCCACAGCTTCAGGGAAAGGTTAGAGCTGCTTGTAGATGGCATGAGAGTAGATTGGAACAGGGGCAAGAAGAGAACTGAACACCATAATATCACGAGAAACTCATAGAAGGAAGCATTCAGGCTGCTGATGTAGACACCTTATTTTTAATAGGGAAATCATATAAAATATTTCATAAATTTGATTCAATAAAATTTATCTGTTGAGCACTGCTTTAGGCACTGTAGGGGGTTTATATTTTTAGCCAGTTAATCAGTCAACAAGCATTTATTAAACACTTACCAAGTGTCAGATATTATGCTAAATGCTGGAAATAGAAAGGCAAAAAAATTGTCTCTGTCCTGAGGAAATCACATGGCAAAGGGACAGACAACATTTAAATAAACAAGATATATACAGCATAGGCTCTAAAAGTTGAAGAAAAGGGGTTAGGAAGACTTCCAAGAGAAGGCAGGATTTGAGCTGAATATTTTTAAAAATTTATTTAGTATTTTATTTTTCCCCAATTAGATGTAAAAGCAATGTTTTAACATTTGGTTTTGAGTTCCTAATTTTTTCCCTTTATCCCTCCCCATTCTCCACTCATTGAGAAGGCGTTTGATATAGGTTATACATGTGTAGTCATGTAAAACATATTTCTATATTAATCATGTGGTAAAAGAAAACATAGACAAAAAAAGAAAAAACAAGAAAGTAAAACTTGTGAAAATAGTATACTTCCATCTGCTTTCAAATTCCATCAGTTCTTTCTGTGGGAATGGATAGCATTTTTTGTTATAAGTTCTTCAGAGTTGAATTGAATCATTGCATCACCAAGAAGAGCTAATTCTTTCACAGTTGATCATCTTACCATATTGCTGCTATTGTGTACAATGTTCTCCTGGTTCTACTCATCTCACTTTGCATCAGTTCATGTAAGTGTCTCCAGGTTTTTCTGAGAGTATCTTGTTGAACTTAGTCTTGAGGACAAACAGGGAAACTCAGAGGCAAAGATGGGAGAGAGCATTCAAAATACAGAGAAGAAGCAATGTAAAAGCCACAAGTCTTTAGATGCAATGTTGTGTGTGAGAAACAGGAAGTAGGACAACGTAGCTGGATCATTAAGTGTGTAAAGGAGAGTAAAAAGACTGGAGAGATAGGATGAGAAGTTGTGAAAGGATTGGAATGCCAAACAGAGCATTTTATGTTTGATCCTGGATGCAAAAGGAGCCTTTGCAGTCAGGAGTTGGGGAAAGGGGTGAAATGATTATACTTACACTTAAAGAAAATAACTTTGGCAGCAAAGTGGAGAATGTATTGGAATGGGTAGAGACTTGATGCAAGAGACCAATTTTAATGGTATTACAAAAATCCAGCTTGAGGCAAAGAGAGATGTGTATTAGAGTGGTATCTGTGTAAATTGATAAGTTGACAATCTGTGTAGGTGCATAACCGGGAGACGTTGTGAAGGTAGAGATGATAAGATTGACACCAGATTGGATATTTGAGGCAAGTGAGTAAGGCATCAAGAATGACACAGATATCGTGACTGTGGGTGACTGGGAAGTAACGGTGCTTTCAACGTATATAGGAATATTGGTAAGAGTAGAAAGTTTGGGAGAAAGATGATGAATTTTGCTTTAGATATGATGAGTTTAAGATGCCTATGAGATATTCAGTTTGAGATGTCTTAAAGGCTGGTGGTGATGCAGCAGAGCTGTTGAGAGGGGTAATCACTAGATATGTAGACAAGGAAGGCATCTGTAAAGAAATTATGGTTGAACTCATAAAGGTGATAAGCTCACCAAGTGAGAGAGTAAAGAAGAAGAGAAGAGGGCTGAAGATAGGGTCTTAGGAGTCACTGGCTGTCAATAGACGTGGCACAGAGTAAAGAAGACTGATAAAGAGTGGTCAGACAGAGAGGAAGAGAATAAAGAGAGAACAGAATGATGAAAATCTAGAGAGAAGAGATCACCCAGGAGGAGACGATCAGTAGTATGAAAGACTGCAGAGAAGTCAAGAAAGATGAAAACTGAGAAAAGGTTTTTAGACTTGGTGCTTCTGAAATTGTGGATATTTTGTAATTAGTTCCAGATTTAGAATTCAAAGGGGTATTGAAGATTGGGATCCTCATTTCACAAATGAGGGAACAAGAAGAAAGAAGTAAAGCCATTTTTCCAAGGTCACATGGATTATAAACAATAAAGTTGGGGTTTCAACTCAGGGTCTCCAGTGTCCAAATCCAGCACTCCACTGTAACATGAAAGAGAACTAAGACATGAGAAATATATAATGTCTTGAGGAGCTATTAGGGAACACAGAATAGGGGACTGACTTCTCCCAGCTAGCGTCTACATCTCATCTTCTTTTGAGTTCTACTCCTTGTTTTCCTGAGCCCATTAACTTGGCTTACTGGTAGGCCCCTCCTTGTTTCTAGACACCACTGATTCTCCTTCCTGACCCTCAGCACTCAAGTGGATCAGGTAGAGTCCCAATTTTTATCACTATTCCCTGAAAATGACATAGGCTCTTTTTTAGATGTTTTAAAGGACTTTATTAAACTTAAAAAGGAGATATGTCAAGCAGTTACAACTATAATCAAAATTATAAAGATAAAAGTTTACATTGACCTTTGCCATTAGTCCATGTTGTCCTACATTTCTCTTCTTGTTCCTGTCCCATTTTGTTACTAGATGTTATTCTTAAAATCTTCCTGTTGTCTGATTGAGATGATTTCTCAGACCAAGGTTTTATTTGACAATGTGATCCATCTTTTCTTCAGTCTTTAGCTCTGGATGGATGATAAAGAGCTCTCTCTACTTCCCGATTTAGAGGTGATGGACTCAAGGTGCAGAATGTGACATACATATTTGGGTATGTCCAATGTAAGAAAGTATTTTGCTTGACTATGCTTATTTGTTACAGTGGTTTTCTCTTATTTTTTATCCAACTTGGAGGGGAAAGGAAGTGAGGAAAAGAGCAAATACATGCTTGATAATTTAAAAAAGCAAAAGGCTTCTACTTTTTTACAGGCTTCTCCCTCCTTTGTATGGTCTTCCTCATGCTCGTTCCCTCTTCAAGTTTAAGTCTTCTCTACTCCGTTTACAAAGACACAGGAAGGAATATTGCATTTGCCTATTGCTTCCCAAATGAGAAAGACCATCCTCTATGAACTCAATAAAATTTTCCCCTTAGAAAGGATTGTTGTTGTTGTTGTGTTTGTCCTTCATTTTGAAGAGGACCATGACATCAGGGAAATAATGACATGACTTGTAGTTGACTTTGATATGAGTGAGGGAGGGCTGTGCAGGGTCACCAGCCTCAGTTTCTCCTCCAGAGCCATCTGGATCCAGTGGCCTGATATTCACCAGGATGACTGGTGATGATCCAGGATACATTGGGAGACCTTGGTCCTTTTAGGCTAAGGTCTTTTCAGGTTCTCACTTTGAGTAAGGTAATGCCCATTCAATGAATAGGCCTCTTTAAGAATTTAGTCAAGGGATGGCCCCATTAATCAAAACTCAAAAAAAAAATCAAACTGGAAGGGGAAGACCCTCAGGGTTCCTGGCCAAAAGAGAAACTGTTACTATTTAGTATTCACATTCACTCTGTGCTAGGAGGGCAGGGACCTATTGTCCAATCTATGAGCTCCAGAGAGAGTTGGGTTTAAGGCTTTAAGGATACTCTTGTCTGAAAGCACTAATCTAGAGGGAACTGTTTCACTAAGCTCTCTATCTTGGTTAACTTGAAGCAATTCAGTTAGTTGAATTTACTTTTGAAATCATCTTCTCTATCACATGGTCCTAAGTTAACATCTGGATAACCTCTCCTGTAATGGCTGGGGCATGAAACTCTGTAAACCAGTAGGGTCAAACTCAATTAGAAACAGTGGCCATTAAACGGTACATAAAAAATCCCTGTAGAAGGCATATTGATTTAGAAGACCACATAATAATATTATCTATGTTGCAATGTATTTTTATTTATTTTAAAAAATATTTCTTAATTATATTTTAATCAATACTCCTCACCCCCACCCGGGAAGGTTGCAGCCCTATTGCTACAGCAGATTGAATATTTGACCTTTCCTATCTAATTCCCTATCATCCAGCCAGGGCTCCTTTTTGAGATTGAGGTTCATCTATGTGGACCGTAAATTCTTTTTTCAATGGGCATATGGATCTGGGATTATCATTTGCATAAATATGATAGTTGAAGCTACGAGAGCTGAGAGAAGAAGAGGAGCAAGGACAAAACCTTGGGGGCACCCAGCATTTGTTAGGTATGTCCTGGATGAAGATCCAATAGTACTCCATTATATTTATGTAACCCAATTTGTTTAGCCATTCCCCAAGAGATGGACATCAATTTTGTTTTCTGTTGTTTGATAACATTAAAAGTGCTATAAGTACTTTAATGTATATGGAGCCTTTCTTTTATTGAGTAACTTCCTAAGGATATATTCCTAGCAGGTGAATCTCTGGGACAAAAGGTATGAGTATTTTAGTCAAATTGATAATTCATCTGAGATCCATTATAATGGATAAGAAATATTCCAGGTTCCCAAGGAATTTCAAGGAGACTTGAAATCTCCTTGAAAAATTTAATGAAATTTAGTGCTTAGATATAAAATGATGGGTTTGAGTAGAGCTGTATGGTTTTCTTCTCTTTCTGAGATTTTGTGACCTATCTTTTTGGGTCTTATTGTTGTTACTCGTGGGAAAAAATGGCCTGTGTGCTGTGCTTTTTCCTTGTAAAAATATTACCTTTATCAAGAATGTAATCTCTTGTCTGGTAGGTTATATGAAATAAACAGAGTGCTACATGAAGAGGTTTTCTTTTTCCTTGGCATTTTGCTCATTAAATATAAGAATAGAGATGCAATTACAACTCATAATCTGTATTTTCACCATGGTATCCCAATAGATACAGATATCTGATTAAGTTCCCATCTTTCCTGAATTTATACACACTGTATTGTAAAGGAAAGAAAGAAAGAAAGAATGAAAGAGCCTAGCTATTACTGGATTGAGGTTACCCTGACTGTTTGGTTGCCTGAAAAGGATAAAATAAGAATGGCCATTATCAGAAGGGAACAGTTGTCAGTGTGGGATAGGATCTAGTTTCCAACTGAGGCCAGTGTCAGGCATTTCATAAGAAACAGCATCAATTCCACTTACCCTTTATCCTGCTAGCTCACTGTGGATAGCTAGTTTGAAGGAGACACAAAGCCCCAGAGCAAAAGACAGATAAAGAAGAAGAGTTTTCTATTCTAGAAATATGTGCATAACTCAAGCTGGATTTGTACCCAAGGTAGCAAAAAGCCAAACACTGAACTCCAACGAGTTCAAACTATGTATAAGGTGCCATTGTCATCTTCTCAGTTGTAGGTCCCATTTCCTTCTAAAAAAATAGCTGAAATGTCATCTGGTTTTGAGTCCTGCAGTGCCCTGGGAAGATATATGCAGAGTGGAGCCTTCAAGAACACCTACATCTTTTTTTTTTTCTCCCTGAGGTGCTCCAGCTAATTAAAATCTGATCAGTTGGTGCAAGGGGTTCAAATTTTTCCACACAAATCACAGCAGGTATTTCAACTCCAGTGCAAGTGCCAATGGAACAAATTGAAGGGCAGAAGTGAGAGGAAAAAAAAACATCCTTACAATATCAAGTGAACAAAGAAAAATGATAATGGCTACCTGCCAAGTAGGTTGGATAAATGAAGCCATCTGCTATTTCAAGTCCAATACTGAGAAACAAAACTGGTTTAGTGTCCAGAGGCCCAGGGTGAAATAAATATAGACGCAAGTAGGTATGAGCTATGTGACTCTAACTTCTCTTTGCCTACTTTCTTCGTTAGTAATATGGAGATAATTACAATCGCAAATCTTTCGGGTTGCAAGGAAAGAATTCCGTAAATGTTCTGTCTGTACAGATGCAAATTTTTGTTAATATAGTCATCAAACCAGAATTTGGTTGGCCTTGATTAGACTTAATTTCAATCAACCCCCACATTGGCTCATTTGACTCATTTATTTACAACTGCTTTCTATTTTCTCTTAGCTTTGCTTCCTTTTGCTTGCTAAAGGAGGAGTTAACTTGAAACAAAAATTTGAGCTTTGTAAAATTCCACAGAATCCTGGATCTAGAAATGGAAGAGATTTTAGAGGTGATCCATTTCAATCTCTTCATTTATCAGAGAGGAAACCGCAGTCCAGTGAGGTGACATGTTTACACTTTGGCATTTCACAGGAGAGCCCAGATCAAGCTGCATGCACAAAAGATTATGAGCTTTAAGACATGTTAGAAGACATCTGGTTGAACTTTTTCATTAAACGTGAAGAAACCTTGGCTTAGACATGTTAAGTAATTCACCCAGAGTCACCCAATGAGTAGGTATCAGAGGCAGGATTTGAACCTGTGTCTTCCTGATTCCTGATAGAAAGCTGTCCACTGTACTACTCTGCCTTACCTTTACCAATCAATTTCTTTTTTTCTCTCTTCTCCCTTTTGTTCCTCTTCCCCAATTCTCTGAGTTTCCAGCATTCCCATGCTTTTCTGTGGCTACATCCAAATAGCTCTATTTTTCCCATTTTAAGCAATAATAAATAACTGACAATAAAGCTTAAAACTGATATGCATATAGTCCTTTAAAGTTGCAAGACCCTTTGCATATATTAACCATATTTTCTCAGTCCTTTCTAATGAGAAAATAATTGTCCTTGGCAAAACAAGCACAAGAGAGCAAAGATTGAGTGGCTATGCCTTCTCTCTGTTGTCAGTTTTCATTGCCTAATCCACCCGATGAAGTGCTCCTAGCCCTCATTTCATTTTCATCTTTTCCCCAATATAGCCACAAAACATTTAAAACTAATCAACTTTTTTTCCAGCCTCTGTTCATTCTGAGCTTTAGCACTACTGATGTCATTCTTGTAATACTTTTGTGTTCATTCACTGTTACTTTCTCCTACTTTCCATCTTATGTATGACTTCTAAAAATCTAAGTTGGTTAGAGATTTCTCTCTTTATACATGAATATTGGTCTATTTAGATATATGCCATTTTCCATCCTCTCTACAATTGTTTTTCATTGAGTCTTAAGAGTTTCATTCTTGAGAGTTTCCCTTTCTTCCTAATCTGTCTTTACTTCCTTATTTTTTACATTCTATGTCCTAAGCTATTGTTACTGCTTATTCTTTTTTTCTATCTCTAATCATAAGTTGTATTGATTCTTTTTCTGCAATGGCACTCCCACAGTCATTCCTAGTTTTAACTATTATGGCAACCACCCTAGCATTGACTCAAATTTCTATCTAGTCCCTTGCAACAGCCTCCTAACTGAGCTGCCCAAACCCAGGCCTTGTCTGCTCAACCCCATTTTATCTTTCACACTGATGGCAGATTAATCTTCATTGTGAACAGATCTGACCCTGTTGTTCCTCTGCTCAAAACCTGTCATAGACCTCAATGGAAAATCCAAATAATCTCATATTTTGTTGATGATAATGATTATGCCTTCAGTGCTAAGCACAGTGGTTTTTTTATGGTAGATGCTTTACAATTATTCTTGAATGGATGCATGAACAAAAGAATGAATGAATGAATGAATGAATGATAAATAAGGAATAGTGGTTAAAGGAACAGAAGAGTCAAAGGATAAGTAACCCTAAATATGCTTGTCTGAAGATAAAAAAGAAGATAGTAGACATCATTGAACCATAGATCTAAAGTTGGAAGGAACCTTAGAGGTGATCTAATCCAATCACTTCATTCAGCTTGTGAGAAAAACTGGGAGCCAGGAAAGTTAAATGATAAGGCCACACAACCGGTAAATGTCAGAGGCAGGCTTGGAACCATGGAAGTCTAATGCTGAGGCCAAGTCTTTTTCCATTGTGACATACTACATTTCTTCTAATGATAATCATTAGTTTCTTAAAACTTCCTAAAGGACTTTCCATCAACACAACATTTTTGGCCAATAATATCGAGTGAAAAGTGAACATGGTTGATGGTAGGATTGTACAGAAACCTAATATCTCAGAGTTGGGCTGAACCTTAGATGTCATCTAGCCCAGTAAGGCTCAGGCTCAGGCTAGTCTCTACAACACACCTGCTGACTGGCCTCATGGCCTTTCCTTGAAGACTTCCAGTGACGGGGAAATACTGCTTTCCAAGAAAGCCCCATTGTGCTGAAAGATGTCTACTTGTGAATAAATCTCCACCCACTGCTCCTGTATTTGACTTCTTAACCAGACAGAACACATCTGTAAACCCTCATCCACGCAAGAGCACCTCCAGCATTATGCTAAACCTTTGGGAAAACTTTCATGGAGAGTATGCCATCAATGATACCTTTAAGTCATGCCTATTCTGCTGATCTATCTTTCTAAAGAAGCACCTCTGTCTTCAGGCAATGTCCTGAAGATTCTCTCTATGAATAGAATTGTTCAGCCAGTTTCTAACAGAGTGTGTTCCTGAGGAGATAGGAGATTTCAGAAATTACTTTTATGTTTGTGAAGTTTGCCAATACATTTTGTCATATGGCTATCACAATATCTCTGAAAAGAAATTCTTCTTTGTCTTCATCTTCATTATAGCTATCATCATATTCTCCTCTTCCTGCTCCTCTTCTTCTTCCTCCTCCTCCCTCTCTTTCTCCTCCTCCCTCTCCTTCTCTTTCTCCCCAATTTGCAAAGTGATTTACTTACATTGTCTCATTGTTCTGTAGGTTTTGTAAGTGACTTGCCAGAGTCACCCAGCTAGTAAGTCTTTGAGGCCGTATTTGAACTCAGTTCTTGCTGACTCTAAGCCTGGCACTCTATCCTCTGTTCTACTTAGCTGCTTCATTTTACAAACAAGAAAACAAAAGTATTTATTTGCTTGCTTAAGTGACTTGTGCATGGTTATATAGTTTATGAATTGAGCGGCAGTTTTGTAGGGTTGGAAAAATATAACTGAATTTGGAATCAAACTATCTAAGTTCAAATCCTAGCTTTTCCATTTAGTGGCTATGTGACCTTGGGCTAGTCACTTCACACACATGGGCCTCAGTTTCCTCATCTGTAAAATAAAAGGCTTGAACTGGATGATCTCTTAGGTCCCTCCTTGCTCTGTATCACATGATCTTGTGATTTTAACTGCCGTATCTTATCATCTTAAATTCCCCTCTTTACTCAGAATTTAAACCCAAGTACCCCTTGACTTAAAGTCCTACATGATTTCCCCCATCTACATTGCCTCTCAATCATTTTAAGTCTTATTAAAATGAAAGGGAAAGACTATGTAGTATACTGAATGCATACTTATTCAATGGGTGTTGTACTAGATGACCTCTTTTCCATCCCTTAGATTCTATGACTGGATGATTTTTAATGTTACTTTCAGTTCTAATACTATAATCTTGTGAAAGAGACACCTTAGTTCATTTGGCTATTTTTTGAAGGTTTTTTTTTAGTTTGTCTCCTTAGGAGGTCTTTTCCTAAACTGGTGCCCCATAATATTCTCTCTATCATCCATGCCTTGGAACATTTTCCCAAAGATTTAATTAGCTTTTGGTTCAGGGAAGCATCTCTTTATATTTGGAACCTCTGTTTGCAAACAGAAGGTCTTTTATCTTTTGTTTGCCCAGAGAATTTACAACTCTCAATCTCTCTCTTCATCCAGTTTATTACTTCTTAAGTTCAGAAGCATCTACACCTACATTTTTTACTCAGGGATGCTTCATAGCAAAGCAGAAGACTCAGTGTCATACATACCAGGTTCCATTTTGTTCCTGAATTCATTTCAATAAAAGTCTACAGTAGAATTTAAACAATCTCCAGAATCCTTTGATATGGTGTCATTTAGTAAAATGCAGATTTCTGCAAGTACTAAGTTTTCAAATGAATTTAGATTTTGAAAGCAATTTGACAAATGGTTAAGAAAAAAATCCCAAAAAGAAGAGACCTCAGATACTAACTCACTCCAGAGAATGAATTCCTTCCACAACATACCCAATATCTGATCACCCAGACTTACTTGAAACCTGCCAATGAGGAGTATGCACTTTCTCTCAAAACATTTCTTTGAAAGCTTTAACTGTTTGGAAGGTGTTTCTATGATCAGTCCTGCATTTGTTTTCTCCTATTCTCATTAGTTCTGCTCTCTAGTGTCAAAAAGATCATGTCTGATCCCTCTTCTTTTAAACTACTTGAAGACAACTGTCATGTCCTGACCTATGTCTTCTCTAGGTTGAACATGATTACTTCATTCAACCAATGTTTATAGGAATAAACTCAAATGAACTTCACCACCCTGGGGGGTCCCTCTCTGGATGCATTCCAGCTTAGCAGTATCCTTCCTAGAATGCAGAAATGCAGAACCAAGAATTTCCTGTTCTCTCTCTCTCTCTCTCTCTCTCTCTCTCTCTCTCTCTCTCTCTCTCTCTCTCTCTCCTTTGCTTTCTTAAAATAAGCAAATAAACAACTTTACATTGACTCTACGATATTCTCAATCCTCCTATATCTCACCTGTCACTGCCGATTTTCAAGACAGCAGTCCTCATTTGCCTTCTCAACATTGTGCTACAGTTTTTCACCCCACTAATCCACTGAAATTGCTCTCAATCACCACTGTTTTCTTAATAGATTAGTCCAATTGTTTTCTTTCTGTTCTTATCCTTCTTTCTATACTGTTTGACACTATTAACTATCCCCTCCTTGATAATCCTCTTCCTCAGGTGTCCAGGACATTACATACCTACCGCTAATCATCCTTCTACTGTACCTATCTGACTACCGCTTCTTAGTCCCCTTCTCAAGTTGTTGTTCTCCTCCTTCTCATTCTTCCCATCTTTAAGCATGATGTAATTTCAAGTTTCTTTCTGGGCCTTCTTGTCTCCATATACTCTCGCTTAAGGATCCCATCTATTGACATGGTATCAATTATCACCTCTCTGTTGATTATATATATATATATATATATATCAACCCCACACCTTGCCTTTTTCTTTTCTGCACATCAAACGGCTTGTTGGATATTTGTATTCAGTTGTCCCATTAGTACCCCCCCTATTCAATACGTACAAAATTGAACTCCTGATTTTTCCTACCAGTCTCTGTCTTCCTATTCAATTTATTTTGTAAATGATATTGTCCTACTTCAAGTCATTCTGGCTCAAAGTCTGGGGTCATCTTTGATGTATTCCTCTTATTCATTTCTCAGATGCAATTGTTGGCAAGTCCTATTGATTATCTCTCCCCAGCATCTCTTGGATCTATCTCATTATCTTCTCATAAGTCCATCCAGCCCATTCAGTCCACCTTCAGCCCATCTCTCATATGTTCCCTCTTCCTTCCTATGGCACTGCAAGAACCCTAGTGAATGCCCTTATAATCTCATGCCTGGACTATTGCAAGGCTATTTCCCCTGTCTGAAGTCCCTCTGCTCCATTACCAAAATGATCTTCCCAGGTCTGACCATAGCACCTCTCTATGCAGTAAATTTTAATGGCTCCCTATTATGACTAAAATCAAATATAGAAAACTCAATTGACCTTTAAAACCTGTAATAACCTGATTCCTTCCTCCCTTTTCAGTCTCCTTACACCTTAATCTCCTTTATGTACTCCGCTATCCAGGGACACTGGCCTTCCTTCTGTTCCTTCCATAAGACGTTCTACCTCCTGACTTTAGGCAGTTCATTTGGCATATATCTTAGCAGAGATGAGATGGCTTGGGAGTATAAGTTATACTTGGCACTATCCTGCAAGCTGTCAGGCAAACATCAATTCTTGGGTGATCACCTCCACTGACTGACCTAGGACCTCATTCTTCAAATGGAACAAAGGTCGAAGTTATTACTATTTTAAGATCTTTAGCGAACCCATTAATTGTAGTATCTTTTAAATGTAAGGAAACACTATTGTGTTCACTATTGTGAATCTTTTCTTTCCTAAGGAAACAAAGTATATGTACTTTTCCAATGAAATTTCAGCTAAAACAATACATATCACACATCAAAGCTTTCCCTTTGAAGTTGGAGTTGAATGAATGACTCTAATTTTTTTTTCCATCATCCACAGTTGACAATAAAAGACACAGAATTAGTGACCCCATAAATACACTATGTACATCTCCACACTAGGCATAAGAGGTTACTGAATAAGAGATTTGGAAAGAATTTTATGTGTCTGAGAGGAAAATATTTACTAACCAGAATCATTGTCCCAAAATTTGCAAGTCTAAATATCATTATGCTTGTAAGTCCTTCAGGCCCCAGTGACGTGGAAAATGGTCTATAAAAGCTAGATCATTATGAAATATGCCAGTGCTCTTCTCTTCCTTTTATGAAAGGACTTGCAAATATCATTCCTCTATATTTGACATTAATTTTGAAAATCTAAAAAACCCGAAGTATTTTCAATGCAATATATTCTGTATTATCTTTGTCATGGGAGCAACTAGAATCTGAGTTCCTACAAAGGGGACGAGAGCAGGAGATGTTTTATTTTACATTCTCACTTGGCTTTTCTGCTAATATGATGAAAAAATGTAGCATGTAAATGAAGAAAACATTATCCTGAGAGACTTTAGTCTCTCAGAGGTAGAAGCTTAGAAATAGCATCTGCCAAGAAAGAGAAATAGTATTTTTTTTTTTATTTTGGAGATGGAAAAAAACAAAATATATCAAATTATTATCAAGCTGATGTTTAGGTGGCCTCAAGTCCAATGTAAAACTTGTTTGAATTATAAAATCAGTGTGTTCAGCATATGTCTAATATGTCAGCTCAAGATCCCAGATGTCAGAGAAAATTCTAACAACATCTAGCCTTAAATCTCGTTAGAATTGTTTTTATTTAATTAAATGACAACTGAGATGAATGTTACAGGGGAACCAATGGAAAGATTTTCACTCTGCAAAAATATATTTTGTTGTGTCATTGAGGAGTAATGGAAAAATACAAGGCTCAGAGCCTGGAGACTTGAGTTCTCATCCTTGCTTGGTGCTAATTGTTTGTATAACATTGTGTAACTCAAGAAACTTTTTGTTTCTCCCTCTTTGTATCACTATAGGTATAGTCTAAATCACTCCACTGAACTCTAACTCTGATACTCTAAATAGGTGAGAACAGGTCTATTCAATTAATCAAAAGACATTATTAGATTAGGAGGGAACTAGGAGGGTGTTGCACAAGAAATGTATTCCTATTGGCTGAGGAAAGTTGAGTCGAGAAATATAGGTTATTCTAGAAATCAGAGTGAGTTTGGAATTGTAACTGAACTTCTGAGAAGGAACTGCCTGTTGGGGAGAGAAGGGGAGGAGAAGTCACAGTTCCGGCTCTGGCCAAATATGCTTTACCTCTTCCCCCATTCCTACTAATCTTTTGTCAGAAAAGTATGTTCTAACTTTAGAGTCTAGAGGATGTTAGATTTCCCATTTAGGGGATTATTTTCTACCAAATGCTTGTCTTGTGCCAGTTTGGTAAATATCCCTTTCTCAAAGCTCTTCAAGGCTGATTAAATTGATATTTAACTGATACACTTGTGAGGGTTCAACCCAGTGGCATTAGAAAATTAAGCCTGAATCCTCAGAAGTACCCTTAGGACCCTGAAGGAGAGGTGTAGCTAAGCTTTGAGGAGCTGACTTATCAGTGAAAGTGGAATTTGATATGCGGATATCCCAGGGCTGCTCAGCGAGGATAATGGTAGCAGTTCTTGTTATATGATGGTATTGTTTCCACAAATGAATTAAGATATGTGGATGCATATTGAGAAGGCAATAAATGCAATAAAATATCAGGCATTATTATTACTGCTGAAGAATCTATTCTTACCCAATATGAGATGACTAATAAGTATGTAAGCTCCTTGAGGGGAAGAAATGCATTTTATTTTGTTTATGTACCTATATTTCTTAAAAAACAATAGGTGCTTAGTTAATGCTTGTTGGATCATTAACAAGAAATGGGAAAGAATGGTTTTGTAGAATTATAGGGATGTGTATGACCTTAAAAAATATATGTATGTATATATATACATATATTATATACGTATATATGTATACACACACACACATATACATTAGATATATAATCTACTCGTTGTCTCTAAGCACAAAATTACCACCACCAAATGGAGATTTGCAACTGATCTGTACCTTATATTCCTAGAAAATTATCTTAGGTACCAAAATATCTTTTGACATCTGTACCTGAACGATCTTCTTGACTCTAAGGACACCACCTTATCCGTTATCTTATTGTACTTCTGGTCTTATTTTGTCTTAGACTCTTTATTGTTTGTTTGTGGTCAAATGAGTGAATGAATCACAAAGTGTTGAAGTAGAGGCTGAGGGATCATTGTGGAATATCATCTTCTGTGTGTAGGGAGTTTATTTTGGCATAGGATAGAAATCAAGTCAGTAAGCTTGACTTGTATGCCAATATATGCCAAGCAGTGTGTTAAATAATTCTGTGCCCTTAAGGAGCCCATGGAAGGTTTTAAGCAAAACAAGATTTTATATGTAATCCTGTGTGTTGGTAAGTAAAATGGGCTCTTAGCACTCAGGTCAACCAAGTGCCCTTGAAGAGTTTGGCTTTTGTTTCCTTTGATTAATTCAGTGTATTTCATTGAGTCTTACTAGGTGCTAAGCCCCAGGCCCAAACTTCTATTAGGTGCTAAGCCTATGTGGGTGTGAAGCTCCCAGGGTACTAAGGGGAAGTGCCTACTCAAGAGCCAATCATAGGAGTCTAAGTTCTGGTCATTCAGATGATGTTTGATGACATCTGAAATGGAATAAAAAGAGAAGACAGAGCTATTTGCTCAGGGCTCTCACTCTTGGTGGCACACTGATGTGGAAACCCTGGGCAGCTGTAGCTAAGAGCCCTCCAGCTCATAAACCCAGATGCTGGGACTTTGTTAAACTCTGGTAACTATGTATTGGGATTTGAATCAGACAAGATCTGTCTGTCAATGTTTGTAATTTGCTCTGAAGTTCAGGATGCTGTCTTTCCCCCCTGAACTAAGTGAATGATGTCTATATGTGGATTAAAGTAAACTTGTTAACCCCTTAATGTTGCTTTCCTTACTAAAGCAGATCAAAAGAACCTGGGCTTTGGCAGCATGCTTGTTGTTGGGCCTGTGTTGGTCTTTCACCCCCACAACAGCTGCTAGCTAGCCCGATTATTACAACATCCTGGCAGTAACCATTTTCATTTGTTGGGTGTTGTGTGTGTGTGTGTGTGTGTGTGTGTGTGTGTGTGTGTGTGTGACATGGTCAGACTTACCCTTCAGATAGATGAGTTTGACAGCTGAGTCGAGGAAGGACTAGAGTATGGGGAGATTTGAGACATGGAAAACAACCAGTAAGATACAGCAATAATCCAGGTGTCAGAGCCTGTAGAAACATGGCGGCAGTGTCAGAAGAGAAAAGGGGGAGTATATGAGAGGTATTGAGAAGAAAATAATTGGCAATGAAATGGAGTGGTGAGGGAAGGTGAGGAGTTAAGGAGGACATGTAGGTTGCAAGTCTAACTCACCTGGAGGTTGGGGGTGGGCTCAATATTAATAGAGAAGTTAGGGAGAAAGTAGACATTTTTGAGGAAAGATAATGAAATCAGTTTGGGATATGTTGAGTTTAAGATATCTATGTAACATCCAGTCTGGGATGTCTAATAGGCAGTTGGAGATTTGAGACTTAAGACTTTAGGGCTGGATAAATAGATCTGAGAATATAGAGTTGATCATTAAAATCATAGCAGTTGAGATCATCAAATAAAATAATAAGGATGGAGAAAAAAAGAGAGACAGAGTCTCAGGGGACATTGATCATTAACAGTCAATACTGGATGAAAATCCAGCAAAGAAGACTGAGAAGAAATGTTAAGATAGGTAATAGAACCAGGAGAAAGTAATCTTATGAAAACCAAGAGAGAAGAGAGTATTCAGGGAGCAAAGGGTGATTAACAGTGTCAAAGGCTACAGAGAGGTCTAGAAAGATAGGTCTGAGAAAAGACCATTAGATTTAGAACTTAAAAATCCTCATTAATTTTGGAGAAAGCTGTTTCAGGTGAATGATGAAGCCAAAGCCAGACTAAAGAGAGTTAAGAAGAAAGTAAGATGAAAGGAAGTAGAGCTATCAACTGTAGATGGCCTTATCAATGAATGTATCCAGGAATGGGGAGATATGGGACACTAGCTGGCAAGGATGGAAGGATCAAATGAAAGGTTTTAGAGGATTGAGGAGACATAGAGAGCATGAAAGCAGCCAGCATACAGGAAGAAACTGAAGATTAGTGACAGAGTTGGGTAATAGAAGGATCAATGGACTGGAGAAAATAGAATGGAATGGGATCACTTGTTCACGTAGAGGGGATTGCCTGGCAAAGAAGAACATTTCTTCATGTGACAAGGAGGTGAAGGTGGAGATGGTGGAGGAAGGCATTTGAATAGAGAAAATTTCTTCCAGTTTCTGTTTTTTTCTGCTCCTCTATGGTCTTTCCTTCCATCTGTGTAATTCCAAATGTCTTTACGTTTATTGATCACCTAATGAGGCATGTTTACCAGTCTGAAAATTTCTTGACATTGTTCTTTCCTATCTACTTAACCTGTTCACAAAACTAAATCAAGTCTTTCTTCTATTGTAGCAGTAACTAAATTAGCTAAAGAATCTTATCAAGTAAAAGTACTTATTAAGCCCCTACAAAGATCAAGAGTCCATACTAGGTTCTAAGGATACAAATCTAAAAATGAGATAATTCCCACACTTAAGAACCATATCCTATTTTATTCAGGACTTTATTTTTTGTCACTTTGAGGATAAATTTCTTTCTGATCACCTACCAGCAACCTTGATGAATTCTTAGGACATTCTGAATATCCAATTTTTTCTCCTATTCATGGCTAGAAGAGGAAGTATGAAGATCATATCCCATTTTTGCCAGATTGAATCTTCCATGACTATTCTTTCCTCCAATTAAAGGAGAATATTTTTCTCCATTTGATATTGTCTACTAATCTTAGTTCTTTGCCCTTTGCAGCTAGAACTCATGTTTACCAACTAATTTAAGTTTATACACAATGCCTCCCTTTGACTAATGTAGGCCTCTTAGAGATTTTCTAGTCTGGTCTTTGCCAAAGACTGTATTCTTTAAAAGAGTCTTAAATTACTGCAAACTTATCCTACATAAGATGTTCAAAAACTTTTTTAAAAAAGGGAATATGCTGTATAGTTTATTACTAGATAAATAAAAATTTATTTCTAACAGATACTTTGAAAACAGAATGTTTTACTATAGTTACTTAGAAGAAATTTAGATTATCAAATGTTGCATACTAAATTTAATGTTCATTCAAAATTTATGAATAGTTCATTAATTTATTTCCAACAATAGTCTACATGACAAAATCATATAAGCGTGATTAGAACATTAGCTAATATTTCCAGAGGTAAATTAGAATTCAACTAATCTGGAGTCAGGAAGACCTCAGTTCAAATCCAGCCCCAGATATTTACCTGGTGACTCTAGGCAAGTCACTTCACCCTGTTTGCCTCAGTTTTTTCATCTGTAAAATGAGCTGGAGAAGAAAATGGCAAACTGTTCTAGTATCTTTGCCAAGAAAACTCCAAATGAGGTCATAAGGAGTCGGACATGAATGAAAAATGACTCAACAACAACATAAATTTCATGTAGCTTTGCTATCTTTTCTCCTGATTGCCATGAATAACTGAGTTGGAAGTATAGAAAATCATATTTTGATGTCACATACCTCATAAAAGACTAAAAACAGAATTGTAAAATGTTGCCTATGATTTCCTCCTATTCTTCCTCTGACATATTGGTTGCTACATCACCAGTTCCTTTCTTTGTAATGCATGAACCTTCAATCTGTTCTTTTTCATTGGTACTTTTCCATGCTCATAAACATACAAATGTCTACCCTTCCTAAAACAAAATTAAACTAAAAACAAAATAGGACAAGACAAAATGGAACCAATGCCTTGAACTACCATGCCTTGTATTTCACATTAGGGTCAAATTTATTGAAATATTAGTATGTATTTATTAGGACTACTTCTTTATTAGCCATTCGTTCCACGTTCCCGTGCAACCTATACGTTGGCCCCATTATTCAACTGAAATTGTTCTAAGGTCATCAGTGACCTCCTAATTATCCAATCCAATGTCGTTTTCTAAGTCTATATTAAACTCATTAACCCCTCTATTGCAGCTGACACTGTTAATCAGTTCCTTTTTGATGTTTTGACTCTCTTAGTTTCCATAAATTTCATCCGAATGATTCCTTATACCATTCTAATTATTCCTTGTATGTCTCTTTCCATGATTAATTTTCCTTCCTCTATTTGCTATGTGGAACTCTCTAGAATGATCTCCTTTACCCTATCCACTCTTCTCTATATAGTTTTTTTCCCTTGTCAATTTTATTTACTTCTCAAACTTCAAATGCTATCTTTATACAGATCAATCCCAAAATCATTATCTTCAGCCCTGGCAACTTTCCTGAGTTTTGGACCTCCACATTTCCAGTTGCCGCTTGTATATTTGCTCTTAGATGTGCCATTTACAACTCAGATTCAGAATGTTCAGTATTTAGCTCCTTTTCTTATCTCTCAAACTTGTTCATCTTGATTTTTTTTTACTAACAGCATCCATGGTTGAACATTTTTTCCATCACTTCATTCCTTTACATTGAATTAGTTGCAAAACTCCTTTCCATCTTAATTATACAATAATGGCATGTCTCTCTCTCTCTCTCTCTCTTTCTCTCTCTCTCTCTATCTATCTCTTTCCCCCCTCTCTCTTTCTCTATATATATATGTATATGTATGTGTGTATATATATACATATATATGTGTATATATATACATATATATATATACATCTTCTTTTCCATTCCTGCTATGATTTCCCAAGACTAGCATCCTCAAGGAGGAAAAGGAGAAGGTAATTAGTGAAAAAAGTGGAAATAATAGAGAGAATTGATAGACTGGACTGATGTATAGGGCATATTGGTGAAATAGACAAAAAGTTGGTACAAGGTAAAAGGAGAGGTAAGTGAAGCTATGGAATTTTTGAGATGTGAAAAGAAAAGTTGAGGGAAGTTACCATATCATTAAAAGGTGATAATTGCTGGATGGTTAGGGTTGAGTTGTAAGCACTCACGAATAGTTTTTAAAAAGAAGAGGCTGAACATTTCAACCAGTATGGAGAATGGGGTAAATTGTCCAGTGATTTAAACTAAGTATTCAATGTGTGTATTTTTTTTCCACAGATGCGTACTTGTTATCCACGTTCCAAATGTACACTAATCTCCGTCATGGAAGAGAGAGTCAAGAGACTCAAAAAAGGTCTCCCCACATTCCAGGTTGTTAGAAAGAATGAAGTATTCCTAAAGTAAACAGAAGTGAGGCTTTGGGGCAGAGGAAAAGATGATCTGAGAAGGATGAAGGGAGATGAACTTTGAAAGGATAGTCAAGAGTAGAGGACTATTATGCAGAAGAGAAAGAGAAGGACCAGCCATATAATTAGAACTTTTAAAAAATTGTGACTCTTCCTGAAAAGGGGGAAGCTGGATGATTTGATGAGACAAGTGGCTTGTCTTCTGAAAAAGCATATAGTGGAGCCACTAAAGCTATCAAATGAGGAATCAGCCACTAAAGATCAGAGGAAGACTGGAAGAACAGTTGGTGACTTCCTGGTGAGGGGTACTGAAGCAATGGCTATTTGTCAATGTGATCAAAGCAACAGAGAGATCTGTGGTTTTCCCAGAGCATATATTCAAAATATAACAGAGAAGCTCCCAAAACTAATGAAAATGAATGACAACTACCCACTTCTGGTGATTCACATGGGAACAAATGATGCTTCCAGGAGGAACTTAAGAAGTATTGGCAATGATTATGAAGTCTTTGGCAAGAAACAGGAGACCAAAGGAGCACAGGTTGTGCTTGTCTCACTTTTGCCCATTATAGACAAGGGATATAGAACAGTAAAAGTAATTTTGAAAATGAACAACTGGCTAAGAAAGTAGAATCTAAGAGTAAGATTTGGGCCTTCCAGACCATGGATTCAAATATAGGGGTGATAGATTCCTAGCCAGAGGAGGCATATACCTAACAAATGGGAAGAGGAGGAAAGGAAAGAAGTGTTTATTAAGCACTACTCTATGCCAGCTACTATTCCAAATATTTTATAAATATCTCATTTTTTCCAAAGGCCAGGAAGAATGTGCAAATAAGACTCTAATCAAAAAGGTTTTCACATTTTAAAAAAAGAATGGGGGAAGAAGATGACTATTCAGGTATTTCCCCCACATTAGATTCCCATAGAGAGTAGCTACGTAGAAGGAAGTATAATAGTTTAAACACCATAAATCCAAGCTTTTGCTACCTTCTCCTGTTGATACAGCTTTAAGAAAATAGATTTGGTGTGTATTGTTATATTTAGAGGTAGCTATACTGAAAACAATCACTACACCATCATGCCAATCCTCTCAGTATTTTTTTCATGGAGTACTATTGCCTACTTCATTAAGGTTTCTCATGTGCTATTGTCAGAATTTATTTCATGATACAAAGTCCTCAAGTAGGCTGTGGAAGAATTCTCATTCATCTCTTTCATCTCCCTATTGGTTATCTGAGAAATTTAATGTCTGGCATAATGTAGCAGAGACCCCCTTACAAGCACAGAAATTCACAAGGCTCAAAGCATGAAAAGGATTATGACAAGTTAAAGAAAAGACACAGAATTATTATTAGACTCCACAGAACCCATCCAGTTATCAAAGTTCTCCAAAAATTATATATAACTCATTTCCTACAATATTACTCTTGTTCAGGCTCCTGTCAAGTATGTCTGAGAATTGTTATTTTACATTAGTGCTCACTGCCATGGTCTTCCATTTTTACCCCTGCTACTCATAGTTTCTTCTACATACATATAATAGCAGTCATTTGCTAACGGCTATTATAGGGATATCTTGTTGACTTGCCTTTCTCTATATGTTTCCAGTATTTTATACTACTCCCCTCAGCTTGTAAAAGAAATGTAACAAGCTTTTAAGCACCTAATATGTGCAAGAGGCAGCACTAGAGGTACAAGGAAAAAATAAACACAATCCCTCACTCAAAAAGATTACTTTTACTTCTCCCTGGCATTAGTCCTATTACCTCTCCCACATTTCTTTGCCAACATAATGCTCTTCATCTTCTAGAAGGTGTAAATTGTTACATTTTTCAAGGGATAAGCTCTCTTATTTTTGGTTGCCTACAACTACAAAGAGGCAGCAAGGTGGCATAGTGGATGAAGTGCTGGGCCAGAATCAAGAAGACACCTTCCTGAGTTCAAATCCAACCTGAGATACTCACTAGCTGTGTGACCATGGGCAAGTCACTTAACCCTGTTTGCCTCAGTTTCCTCATCTATAAAAAATGAGCTGGAGAAGGAAATGGCAAACCACTATAGTATCTTTACCAAGAAAACCCCAAATGGGGTCACAAAAAGTCAAATATCATGAAAAATGACTGAATAACAACAGTAATTCCTGAAATAAATTGGAGCTTGATTTATGAAATCAAGCTAGAGAGAGTCAGAAAGAGAAAGGACCAAATGAAAAGTGGAGAGAGAAAAATGTCGGACAGATATTGAATGTGTTGAATTGTCTTTAGGAAATTGAAAAGTTCTTTTAAGAATGCCTAGATTTTCATTGAAACATCAGCCCACTTTTTCAATGCCAATATTCTTCTGGCCTTGTATTTCTGTGAGTCATGGAACACTAAATTTCTGAAGAATTGAAATTGTGGATGACTCAAAGGGCACAATGGAGAGATCAATGGTGGGCATGAGCAGACCGCAACACAAATAAGAAATTATGAAGGAAAATCAGAGTAAAAGTAATTGAAGGAGTTTTAAGAGAAAAGAAGCAAGGACAGTCAGTAGATATTTATTACTGAGGTCTATGAGCTGTTGCTGATAATATTAATGTACATTTCAACTTCCAAGTTTGCCCATGTTCTGTAAGTATTGTACTATGATATAAAATGACAGATTGCTTACATGCATGGTAACAGAATACTATCCTGTTATGAATTTTAAACATAATTTCAAATTATAGTCTTCTACTGAGTAGGGGAAATGTTAGACAATGTTTTAGTTGATTTTTCCCCCTCAAATTTGATCTTTTAGGAATGATTTAAAGCAGGTGTAATAGTTGAAATGTATATGTGGACTTCAAAAGGAAACAAATGTGGACCTCGGCTATATTATTCTTCCTTTAGATTTTTAAAACAATGACAACCTCCCCCCACCAAAAAACTCCAACAACAGTGAACTGACATATTGGAATTTAAATTTTATGCCGATTTATTCATCTCTGGGCACAGTTTTTCTGGGTGCAAATCAGCCTTCAGTTTTTATTTTAAGCTGTGCTCAGAACATACAGACCAGTTAGAACAAGTTTCCATCTGTACAGAAAATAGTTTCAGTGCCCAGTATGTCATCTTGTAAGATTTTTTTTTCCTGCCTTCAGTTTCTGCTACAAAATAGGAAGGGTAAGGGAAGGGGGAGAAAAAATGTTAGAATGCAAAGAAATGCCACTCTGATCACATCTCAGTTTTGACTTGGGGCCTAGTCAGAGCATAAATCTTATTCTTTTTTACTCCAATTTACTGTCTTTGGCGACCTCTTAACATTGTCTTTTGTCAAATATAGGAAAAATGGTTCTGCTGGAAGTCTAACTAGGATTCATTCATGGCTACAAGCACTTGCTGTGTGGAACGCCTTTGAGTTCTGAATCATTTGTGCACATGATTTTATATGTTTCTGTGCCATATGTTTGGCTCTGATTTTTAAACATGTGACAAGCAGAGTCAGTCTTGTTTAAATGTAAGTAAAATAAAGCATAATGTCAGTACAATCTTGAGATGCATGTTAATTTAAGTTGGGTAACTACTGAAGGGCCAAGTTAGTGGGAATTCATTTTTCCTTTTTTTTTAAATTGAAAATTAAATATATACTCTGTGCACTATTCTCAGTCTGCACATGAAAGGATAAAGTAACTTTGAATTGTTATTTGTGAACTTGACTTTAGCTGGACATTAGCATGGCATGGTGGAGCATGACATAATTCTTATAGGCCTGGATTTGGGAGTCAAGGTATGACTTCAAGGTCACCTGTCTCATTCAATTCCTCAATGATCCAGGCAACTCTCTAAGTCAATGAGTTACAGATAGCTTACTAATACTAATCTGGAGAGAGCATTTTCAAAGTAGGGCTCCCTGAAACCAATAAAATCACAGGTCTAGACCAAAATGAAAATGTTGACCAGAAAATAAAATATACATGAACCAAACATTTCCTAGAAATGTAAAAACCATATAAATTTTATATATTTTTAAAGCTCTAGAGTATTCTAGAGGAAATTTTTATTTCTTAATAATCCTTAATAATTTTTTTAGTTTATCTATGAATTTGATCCAAACACAATGAACTGATACCTTGAATTATGGAGTATTTTTTTCAAATCGTAATCTTACAGGACTAGAACCCAAGTTATAACTCATATTTATACTTCAATGAATCTGTGGATAATTTTAATGATGCTTCATTGACTTTCAATTGGATAACTTTGAAAGACAGATACTATAGTGGTGATGTTTTTATTGTTTCAGTTGTGTCTGACTTTCCATGTACTATGGAATGCCATAAAAATTACGATTTCATTAACTCTGGGAAAGAGATGGAGAGATAGCTTCCCCAGTTGGAAACATCAATGTATTTGTACAACTTTTAAAATGGAAATCACTTAGTGGTTCATCCAATCTTCCCAATCAGCAATTGCTTTTCACATCTCAAATTAGGCCATAGCAATCCAATTGCCTTGGTTATATTATCTAAATAGTGCTTTCCAAAATAAATTTTGCAACCTTTTTTTTCAGGAGATGTCTTTTGGGGAGATGTATTTGTTGCCCTTGATCCAAATACTCTTTCCATAAAATGCTATGGCTCAACATTAAGTCCAAGTGTTAAATTTCTAATGGTATCATTTCTGCATGATTTATTCAGGGTCAGGTTTTCAGTATCAAACCCTTGGCTACTAGCTGCAGCAAATGCTGCATTGATAAGCTGGTTGAATCTATCATATCTATGAACCAGATGGATGTGGATTACTACTTATGACTTTGGTGGAAAAAATGACTTGGAGATTAATTTTCTACGATTTTATTAATGCTTTTTGCTTTTCTACAAGTCACTTCCTAATACATATATAGTTCCTTTACCCATTAGATATTCCCTTATAATAAAAGAAAATAGATAAGGAAAATCAAGACACCTAGGGATTGTAGCTGATAGTGTAGGTTACATTCTTCTCCCCCTGCTCCCACCTATGTACTGAAAGGAGAAGGCCTATTTTAGCAGGAAGGTCAATTTTCAAAATGTAAAAGAAACAATCAAGGAAAAATAAAATTCTGGGTCTTAAAAGTTTTCCTGTATTTTACTATTGGACAGTCATATGGGAGATCTCACCTGCTTTTTTCTTAAATCTGGCACATCCTATGTTACATGATTTTTCCCTTCTTTCCACCTGACATATGTTAGGCTAAATTTTTGCTTATGAGCTTTCAGAGTTTTTCAATAAAGCAAAGATGTTTTAACTCATTGATGCTGGAACACAACGATCACATTTTCTGCCTCAAAATTTTTTTCTCATGCAAAGAAAAGCAAGTGGCCACCTTCTGTATTTCAGCCTTCCTAAGCTTATTTTTGTTCCTCCCACACATTAGGAGGGGGGAAAGAATTGCATACTCCTGAAATTTCTCTGTGAGGTTGATGGGTTATCCACTTTAATTTGACTAACACCCTTGTTCTAATCATTAAAACATTTGTTCTTTTCCCTCCTACAACATAAAACCCTGGGAAGATATCTGAAGGCTACATGAATGTTAGCTCGAGAAGGTAAGCGTTTAATGACAAAGAGTTTTGATTGTGATATAATGTGATAATTAGACATATGGAGTGGTGTATGGTATTCAGGATCCTTGGAGAGTATCTCTGGATTATGAGGGAGAATATTCCAATTTGGGCTTGATTGCTAGTTTTCTTTCTTTCTTTCTTTCTTTCTTTCTTTCTTTCTTTCTTTCTTTCTTTCTTTCTTTCTTTCTTTCTTTCTTTCTTTCTTTTTTTCTTTCTTCCTTCCTTCCTTCCTTCCTTCCTTCCTTCCTTCCTTCCTTCCTTCCTTCCTTTCTCTCTCTCTCTCTCTCTCTCTCTCTCTCTCTCTCTCTCTCTCTCTCTCTTCTAATTCTTTTTTCAATTGGCACCCCAATTCATTTTGGCCATTTTACTCTTGATTACTTGTTTGACATGGTTTGACAAGGAAGGACACTATAAAAAGAAAATCTGATGGATTGAGTGACAGATATTCTGGCTCTTATATTTCATATACTTTTTTTCCTACACACTATAAATCTCTAACTGGAAAAATAACAACCACTTAATATGAACAGAAATAAACTATGAATTTGAGATCATGATTCATTTCTGTTATTTAAAGTAATTAAGAATGAACTATAACAAAAGATCTAAAAGCCAACTCTATATGGTATATCTCTATCTATCTATCTATCTGTCTGTCTGTCTGTCTGTCTGTCTGTCTGTCTGTCTATCTATCTATTCAAAGTTATATTTTATCCTTTAAAACAAACTGTACTTGAAAGTCTTATAAAATTAACATCCTAGATAAAGAACAGAAAATAACATTTTCCATGATAGCAAAGTAAGCAAAAAGATATCACTGTCTTATAGGTCATATACACGCATAACATCAAAGAGTGAAAATAGCCATCATTTCTATCTCTAATTAACACAACTTTTATTTAACCTTGAAGAGGAAACTGGAGGTAGCCTACTCTGTTCTGTAAATGCAGAGATTATTTGTATATCTGGTCTAGGAGATGAAAATAAATAAATATGTGAATGTAGCACTCCTCAGGATAATTTCTTGAATTAGCCATTCTGTCATTCCCTTAGAAGAACAATGAGACCCTGAATACTCCAGAAAATGGCACTTTGCCCATAGTTATAAAAGTCACAGTGTACTACTTTTCATTTACTTTGACAGATTTTTAACACTTTTGTCATTGTTGTGAAAGACACTTGTTTTAGCAGTGATCCCATGAGCACTTTGCTGACACATCTTCCCACCTAGTGTCAAGAAATGATGCACACTTAATCACTTACAGTTAACATGAAGCCCATCCCCTATCCATGCCAACACCACTGCTCCGACGTTACCTCTGCCAGTTTGATCTAAATATATGCCCAAAGCTAAACGGTTTTGTAAACCGTTTTTGTGTCATGTACTCTTTTGGTAGTCTAGTAGATACCGTGGACTTCCTAGAATAATGCTTTGAGATTCACAAACCCAAAATATGTAGAGTCAGAAAGGAAACCAATTACACCGAAATAAAGGTACCAGCATATTTAAAAAGCAAGTTCATAGGCTCCCAGGTCTAGAATCCATTCAGGAAATTTTAAGAGTATAATGCCAAACATGTCCTTCACTTTTTTTATTTTCCAAGTTACTACGTCATTTGGATTTATACACATTGGAGAATTCAAATTACCCAGGGCAAATCTGAGCACCCAAATTCAGCCTCCACCCAGTATGCTGTTTTATTCTGTGCTTTTATTTTGCAATGATGGAGGTTTAGAAAGCTACTCTTCAGCATATGTGTTTGTTTCCTTATGTCCTTTCCATTGATTTGCTGGAATAGTGAATGAGGTAGAAAATGATTAGTTATATATCTTCACTGAGTATTGAAAAGCTGCTTATTACAGTATTTACTTTTATGTTCCTAGACAATCATGAGCCAAAAAGTTATGTTCATAGGCTTATAGTTCTGGAGCTGGAAGGGCCCTCAGAGTCCTCCTACTCTAACCTCCTCATTTTACAAATGGGGAAATTGAGGCTGAGGGAGGTTAAATAACTTGCCTAATGTCACACCAATTAGGAAGTGCAGTTAGACATGAGAAATAAGACTACTAATTTTATGCATACACACACACACACACATCCTATAGGAATATGCCCAATGGTCCTTAATACTAAAGAATTTTAATTTCAGTAATCCTTTTTTTCCTGTGAACTCAAGAAGACGGCATTCACTTTTGTTTTGATTCCTATGCCAATTTGAAATACTTTTTTTGCAGTTGGGAACTACAAATGCAAAAAAAAAAATATTAATGTTGTATTTTTTTTTAATTTGACCTAACTCCATTTGGCATGTCTCATGTAACCCTAGCAAATCACTAAACTTATCAGTGACCTGGGCAATTTCAGCAAGGGAGGGAGTTTTTAAGCTAGAAGTTCCCTACTCAGGGGAAATCATAGCTAAGTTATCAAGAAAAGTATTTTGTCATTGTCAATGTAACTTAAGGCATGCTAACAATCTTGCAGTTGCATGGATGAATGGTGCTAACAGTTCCTGTATTTCATGTCCATCTAATTATTTTAGAAGTTGGCAGAAATGCTGTTTTTAGGCAGGGGGGCTGGAGCCAGATTTTTCAACATTTATTCTATTATGCAGAAATGCCTAACAAGTCTCAATTTGCAAAATAGATAAAGAGTGATAGCTATAGTTATTCTAAATACAAAAGTTTAGTTGAATAGATTATGCAAATGGCATAATTTTAAAAATCAGCTGGATTATCACACTTCCATGTGCTTAAGAGTAGAGTCTAGCTTAACGCAGATCAATCTTAGACCCCCATTCCAAGGAGGTGAGTTGTTGAACTTCCATAATTCCAAAACATTAAAGATAAATCTCATTTCTTATTAGAGAGAAATTGATATGTTTATGTACCTTAATCCTTACAGGACACTAGAATTCACTGGCAGAGGTGATTTACTCAAGGGACCTGCTACAGCCTAAAAGAATTATTATGAGTGGTGTATTTTCTCTCTTAGACTAGTCTCATATGTTTAAGATTTTCCTTTATGGTACTTAAAATCATCTACTTTGCTTTTTATGCAGAAGCAACATTGAATCTGGGATATGAATATAATTGCTTAATGTGATGAGTATCTCAAAATGTGAAACAATAGTCTTTTTTCACTGTGTTAAAGTATCTCCTTTGTGATTTAATTTAATACATTTAATTTAAGAAACACTTATTAATCTTGTATGCAAGGTGTTCTGCTGGAGCTTGGGATATCAAGACAAAAGAGAAAAAAGTCATCCCTCAAGGAGGTTACACTAAGAGACCCAACAGGTAAACATATGGTCATTTGAGGAAACAGAGAGAACCAAATGGGGGCTTTTGCAGGGCTTTGTGTAAAAGATGACACTGAAATTGATCGCTAAAGGAAGGCAAATGTTCTGAAAGGTGGAGGAAAAAAGGGAGCATGTGCCAGGCATAGAGAGAATAACCAATTTGAAGGCAGGAAGACAAGATATGGAATAAGATATGGAAGATAAGATATGGAATTCTAAGAATTGTTGTCATCCTTCATTTTTGAAGAGGACCAATGACTTGCATGCTAATTAGATTTAAAAGAGGCAACGTTGCCCAAAGTCATTTCCTCATGCTCTTTTACAGTCATTGAAGTCCAGCGGCAAGACAAAAGTGAAGATGACTGGAGGTAGCCTCAGATGCAGTGGATGACCTTCGTGTCTTTGATGTCTGACCAAGGGCTAAGCCCTCTACAGCACCTGCTTCAGCTACTTTCATGGCCATTGGAGCAAATTATTCTCATCCACCCATTCTGCCAGAGGAAGTCTTCATATACTTGGGGTAGACATCCCCCTAACTCACCAACGGGTCTAAGACCTGTCAGTTACCTTCAAACTAGTTTAGCCCATCTACTAAGACAGTTTTACTGGGGTATGGCTTCTGTGCATGCTACAGCTTTTTGAAACCACAAGTGAGAGCTGAGCGAATCAAGTGAATAACAATGATGTAAGAGCAGCCCTGGAAAAGGTTTGGCAAGTCATTCACTTCAGTTATTAGCCATCCTTGAATACTCCCATACCCAAGTTCTTTTCTTTTTTTATTTTTTAAGGGGGGAAGGAAGGGCAATGGGGGTTAAATGACTTGCCCAAGGTCACACAGTAAGTCTGTCAAGTGTCTGAGGCTGAATTTGAACTCAGGTCCTCTTGACTCCAAGGCCGGTACTCTACTCACTATGCCACCTAGCTTCTCCCAGACCCCAGTTCTAAGACTACCTAGAAGGTCAATAAAGGATGGGAAATAAAATCAAATATATCTGGAAAAGTATATGAGAGTTGCACTCTGAAGGATTTTTGTTGGGTTGAGGAGGTGATATTTATTGTTAAAACAGTGTAACAGAGTGGTATGACTGTCATCCTTTTGCCTAAGAAAGAATATTTTGGTGACTTCGTGAGGGAAAAATTGGAGAGGTCAGAAAAAAAAGGGAAAGAGACCCCTTGGAAGATCAGTAGAATATTTCAGGTAAGATGTGATAGAGAACCTGAAGTAGGGGAGTGGCAGCATGAGTAGAGAGAAGGGCAAGGATTGAAGTAATTTTGTAGAAGACAGTTCAACAAGACTTAGTAACTGATTGGCTTTGTAGGGTGCAGTGGGGTAAAGGAAGAGTGTTGAGTTGTATATAGCTCAGAGTGAGACTAGAAAGACAATAATGCCTTCAACGAAAAGAGTGAAGTTTGAGGGCCAGTGGTGTTTTTTGAGAAGGAAACTATGCTTTCCACTTTGGAAATGGTGAGTTTGATATGCTCATGGAACATCTAGTTGGAATTGTTTAGCGGTGGGCTGATACTGTAGTACTGGAGTTTGAGCAAGACATATACAAATTTGGTAGTAATTTGTACAGAGATGATAACTGAACCCATGGGAGCCAATGAGATCAGTAACACATAGATGATGGTCCAGTAGTGGAGAGTGAGGTTAGTAAGAGAACCTGTAGAGAGGGCTGTCACAGAACCCAAAGGAGATGGTCTGGATCTCATCATGACCCTCAGAATCCCTCCAGCCCAAATATAGATATTTTAGTTTATTCCAATGACCAGCTAGTAATGCAGCTTCATGTTGACAAGATAGTCCAGAGATCCTCCTTGGGAATGTTGTAGTAACTACATGTGTTAGTTTTTTTCAGTTTTGATTTGTAGCTAAAAGTGAAAGCAGAAACATCCATGACAGAAACTTGAATCCTTCACTATGGAGTGTTCAACACTTTAGTTGGCCTTTTTCACTTCTGGGTTTCTTGTCTACAAAATGAAAATGTTAGGCAAGTAGCACAGAGGAAGAAGGTACAGTACACATTAAGCTAATTTTCTAATGGGAACATTCTGTTTGTCAGATGGATGGGGCAAAATTCTTTTTATCCTTACTTCTTAAGTTAGCTTATAACAATAATTATGCTAATAACAACAGCTGACATTAAAGTTTTGCAAAGAACACCTCATACGTTGTCTCGATGCTCACAAAACTTGGGCAGTTAGTTTTATAAATATCATTCTTATTTTAGGCATGAGGACACCGAGGCTGAGAGAGTTAAAGTCTGATACAACTAGTGTCAGAAGTGGTATTTGAACCTAGTTATTCTTGACTTTCCAGTTCAATGTTTCACATGTGTTGTGTCTCCACCAACTAGATTGCTTACTTCTTCAAGGAAGAGATCCTATCTTCTATTTATTTTTAGGATCTCCAAGATAATGAAAAAAAAAGCAAGTTGAAAGAAGTCCAATTTAATTTAAACCAGCAATGCAATCTCTTCAAAGAGATATATTCTCTTAGATGAGAATACTTGAGAATGTGAATGTGTTTGAATTAACATACATTTATATATGTGTTTGCATATACATGCTAATTTTGGCCTAACAGTTAACTCCAAGAAAACACAGGTGCTCCATCAGCCACAACCACACTATCCATATGTGGAACCATCAATTACAGCAAATGGAGAAGTTTTGAATGCTGTGGATATGTTCACTTACCTTGATAGTGTATTTTCAGGTATATATACATTGATAATGAGGTTGACACATGCATTTCCAGGGCTAGCTCAGTGTTTAGGAGGCTCTGAAGAAAAGTATGGGAGAGAAGAGATATTAGACTGACTACTGAACTGAAGGTCTACAGATCTGTTTTGCTGACCTCATCATAGTATGCCTGTGAAAGCTGGACAGTATATCAGTGCCATGCAAGGAAACTGAATTGCTTCCATCTGAATTGTCTTAGAAAGATTCTGAAGATCACCTGGTAGGATAAGGTACCAGACATTGAAGTCGTTACTCAAACTAAACTGCCAAGCATTCAAACTCTGCTTTGGAGAGCACAACTCTGATGGGCTGGCCATGTTTTTCGAATGCAAAATGTACACTTGTAAAAAAAGACTGTTTTATGGAGAACTCATATAGGGCAAGTTTTTATATGGTGGTCAAAAGAAGCAATACAAGGACACTTATGGTCTCTCTTAAGAACTTTGGAATTGTGTGACATGGCAGACACTGGTACAGGACCACTCAGCATGGTGTGCCCACATCAGAGAAGGTACTATGCTCTGTGAATGAGGCAGAATTGAAACAGCTCAATAATTTAAAAAAATTATCTCTCCTGGATTTATTCTTCAGGTCAGTGGTTTTTCTGATGAGATATTTCACCTTGTCTTCCATTTTTTCTTTCTTTTGGTTCTGTTTCATAATTTCTTGATTTCTCATAAAATCACTAGCTTCTACTTCCTCCATTATAATTTTTAAGGCAGCATTTTCTTCCGTGGTCTTTTGGACCTCCTTTTCCATTTTGCTAAGTCTGCCTTTTAAGGCATTCTTCTCCTCATTGACTTTTTGGAGCTCTTTTGCCATTTAGGTTAGTCTATTTTTAAGGTGTTATTTTCTTCAGTATTTTTGGGGTCTCCTTTAGCAAGTCGTTGACTTGTTTTTCATGATTTTCTTGCATCACCCACATTTCTCTTCCCAATTTTTCCTCTGCTTCTCTTATTTGATTTTTCCAAATCCTTTTTGAGCTCTTCCATGGCCTGAGACCAATTAATATTTTTCTTGGAGGCTTTTGATGTAGGCTCTTTGACTTTGTTTACTTCTTCAGGCTGTAGGTTTTGATCTTCTTTGTCACCAAAAAAGATTCTTTAGTCTGAGTCCTTTTGCACTGCTTGCTAATGTTCCCAGCCAACTACTTGACTCGAGCTTTTTGTCAGGGTATGATTGCCTTCAGAGTGGAGAGTGCTTTGTCCCAAGCTTCAAGAGCCTTGCACTGCTCTTTTCAAAGCTACTTCTGAGGTGGTATGATACTTCTCTCCTGGCCTGTCCTCTGGTTCGTGAGTGGAGGCGATCCTTTCTGCTGTGTAGGTACCAGCAGGACTCCCTCACTCCAAGCTCTGCCACACCAGTGCTCCTCTTCTCCCAATAATGGCCAACCAGGACCACAACTCAGATCCAAGCAGGGCAAAGCAAGAGAACCCTGCCCCTGCACCAGCAATGAATTTCCTGCACACTTGCTGAGATCTGCCACTTGACTCCTCCCACTGTGTGGGCCTGGGGCCTGAAGCAGCTCCCACTGGAGGTCTGGAAGCAGCCACCAGAGCTTCTTGCTGCTGCTGCTGCTAGGCCACCTCTACCACTGGAGCTAGGGCTGGACTGCACACTTCTCTCACCTAGACCCAGTAGTTTTCCCAGTGACCTGCTCTATGGTCTTGAGCATTTGTGGGTTGAGAAGTCTGGTAACTGCTACAGCTCAGTGATTCATGTCCCTGAGGCCTACTTCACCCAATCTCCTCCCAATTAAAACAGCTCAAAGGAAATGCAGGACATGCAAATTTGGAGTATTCACTCCAAATGTTCACACAGACTCTTTGTGTCTGACCTGTGATAGAGCATTCTGAGTTCATATTGTTTGATCAGCCACAGTTGGACATGTTGAAACTTGACTCTAGCATAGTGATGTCATTTTGGTCCCCCTCAAGAAGGAAGAGCAACAACCAACCAACCAACCACACACACACACACACACACACACACACACACACACACACACCATGTGACAAATATTGTCCCTTATCTTTTCAAAGGCCCTGGCTATGACTTCAATTGAGTATCAGACTTTCTCCAATCAATAGGACATTTTCTGAAGCACTATGGTATAGTGGCACAGCTCTGGAGTCAGGAAGACCTGGGTTTGAATCCCACCTTACAGACTTACTAGCTGTGTGACCTTAGGTATATCATAATTTCTTCCAGCCCCAGTTTCCTCATTTGTAAATTGTGGGGGATTTTAATTCTACAAGATTTATCTTATAGGGTTTTTATGAAGATAAAATTAGATAATGTACGTTTAGCAAATTCACCAGGGTTATTTCCCCAACTGTAAGTCTCATTAGCTGGCTGGATTCCAAGAGCAAACCTGATTACTTTTCCTCTCAAGGTTCAAGGGATAACTGAGGATTGCTAAGATTTCTAGTACTAGCCCCCACTAGTATGCTTCCCATCAATTATCAGACAGACTCACTCAGCTTTTAGAAAAAGGTAATTTATCAAGCAGGTATAGCAGGAAGAACTATTATAGAAACCATTCTCCCAAACTAATATCTCGCTCCCCCCCCTTTGATACACAAATTCTTCAGAAAAAGTGGACTTACATTTATAGGAAAATGGTAGAGAGGAACATGAATAAGGAACTTGTGTGCCAAAGTGGTAACTACAGCTAATGACTGGCAGTCTTCTTTTTTGTGTAATCCTCATTAAGTTTTTCTTAAGTTCTCTTGTGGAATCTTGAAGCTGCTCTTCCCGAGAATGTTTAGTTTATCTTTGATGGGCAGGATTTGTCCATGGTATTTCCCTTTGATATTAGGTGCTTTTTCAAGGACACCGATACAGGCTTTAGTGGACACAGCTACCAGCACTGATGGAAATTCTAAGTCTTCTGACCTTTAATAACCTACTCTATTCTCTCTCTGGATACTCTTTTTTCTAGGCAGATTTTTTTTTCTTTCTGGAGATCTGCTACTCATCCAAGTAGCTATGACCTGGCTTTCTATTTTTACATGTAGTGACAGAGGTATGACTTAATCTTCTTCAACCAATCACAAGGAATGCCGGATAACCCAAAGATGCTATGATCTTTCGAATTCATTTAGGTCTTATTTACAATCAGTTTACTTATGCTTATTGACTAAATACAATGGTATGTTGAGAATGTCTGAGATTAACTGGACTTAGTTTAGACCCTACCCTTACATACATAATCTGCTTTGCAAACCTAAAAGTGCTAAATAGATGTTAGCTATAATCATTATTGTTTTAGAAGCTTGCAGTGGCCCATATGGATAGTGTGAAGTAATCTGTAATGTTTCACATGAAATAGGGTCACACAAATAATGGCAAGTATGTTTACCTGTTCAGATATTTTAATTCCTTTACCATCTGGTTCTGACCTACATTTCCTGACTAATTTCACATGGCTCCCCCTCACATACTGTATATTCCAGTTAAACTATTCCCCAATCTCTCATCACCTCTCCTCCTTTGTACTGGCTATCCTCAGTATCTGGTATGGTCTCATTCTATCTCTATGTCTGGGAATCACTAGCTCACTTTAAGTCTCAGTTCAGCTGTAACCTCCTACAAAAGGACTCTCCTAAACTCCCTTAGTCGTTAAAATGTGTCCTAAGTCCGCCTGCCAAAATTCATTTGTATATATCTGTGTACATGTTTTATCTCCACTCCAAACCCTAGGAGAGGGTAAGCTCTCTGACAGAAAGTAGTTTCATGTTTGCCTAGCATCTGCAGAATTTAATCAAACAAATACTTATTGAATGGAATTGAATTCAGCAGGTGGCTGGTATACAGAGTATACCCCCTAACCTCTTTTTCTCAGACTTTTGTATTAGAATTACCTCTGAAATCTTGGTGGGCTAAACATGTCTTGACCACACACCTGCTCATTCATCTAAACTCCATTTTCAATTTTTCTCTATGGCTACATTTATAAACTGTCTTATTGTCATAATAGTTATGCCAAAATACAAAGCAGATATGGATCTTTTTAAAAATTGTTTAGCATTTTATTTTCCCCCAGTTACATGTAAAAATGTTTTTTAAGATTTGTTTTTAAAACTTTGAGTTCCAAATTCTCTCCCTTCCTCTCTCCCCACACCCATTCATTGAGACGGCAAGCAACTACATGTGTAGTCATGCAAAATATTTCCATATTATTCATGTTGTGAAAGAAAACAGAACAAAAATTTTAAAAATTCAAGAAAAAATAAAGATAAAAAAGTGTGCTTCAGTCTGTATTCAGATGCCACCAATTCTTTTTCTGTGGGTAGACAGCATTTTTCATCCTAAGTCCTTAATAGTTGTCTTGGATTATTGTATTGCAGAGAATAGCTGTATCATTCACAGTTGATCGTCTTACTATATTGCTATTACTTGGTATGTAGTACAGTTCACTTTGCATTGGCTCATGTAAGTCTGTCCAAGTTTTTTTTTTTTCCTGAGGGCACCCACGGTTTTCCATTATAATCACATACCACAATTTGTTCAGCCAATCCTCAATTAATGAGAATCCCCTCAATTTCTAATTCTTTGCCACCAGAAAAGAGCTGCTATAAATATTTTTGTACATGTAGGTCTTTTTCCTTTTGCTTTTTTTTCTCTTCTGGGAGGCAGGCCTACTGGTGGTATTCCTAGGCCAAAGGATATGTATGCTTTTATAGCCCTTTGGGTATAGTTTCAAATTGCTCTACAGAACGGTTGAATCAGTTCACAACTCCACCAACAGTACACTAATGTCTCATTTTCCCACATCCCCTCCAACATTTGTCATTTTCCTTTTGTGTCCTATTAGCCAATATAATGAGTATGAGGTTGTACCTCAGAATTGTTTTAATTTGCATTTCTCCAATCAATAGTGATTTAAAGCATTTTTTTTCATATGGCTATAGACCGCTTTGATCCTCTGAAAACTATTCATAACTTTTGATCATTCATAAATTTGGGAATGGCTCTTATTTTTCTATATTTGACTCAGTTCTCTATGTTTGAGAAATAAGGCTTTTATCAGAGAAACTTGCTTCACTTTTTTCACTGTTACTATTTACTATTTTCACAGTTACTATTACAAAACCATTGCTAATTGAATTTCCCTTCGTCCTATTCCCTCCTGCTCTGGTTTATTCTATTCTCTCTCTCCCCTCACCCTAACCCTCCTCAAAACTCTTTTGCTTCTGACTACCTTCTTCCCTCACATGTTCTCTTCCCTGCCTTTTCTACTTTCTTCTAAGGTAAGATATATTTCTATACCCAATTGAGTGTGTATGTCATTCCCTCTTTGAGCCAATTCTCATGAAAGCAAGGTTCATTCACTCCCCTTCACCACCCCCTCTTCCCCTCACTATAAAAGCTTCTTCTTGCCTCTTTTATGTGAGATAATTTGCCCCAATCTCCCTCTCCCTTCCCCTTTTCTCTCACTACATTCTTCTCTCACCCCCTTAATTTTATTTTTCAGATATCATCCCTTCATATTCAACCTATACTTGTATCCTTTGTCTATATGTGCTCCTCCTAACCACCCTAATAATGAGAAAAGTCTTATGAGTTATAAGTATCATCTTCCCATGTAGAAATATAAACAGTTTAACCTTATTAGTCCCTTATGATTACCCTTTCATGTGTAACTTTTTATACTTCTCTTGAGTCTTGTATTTAAAGTCAAATTTTCTATTCAGCTCTGGCCTTTTCATCAAGAATGCTCAAAGTCTTCTATTTCATTAAATATCCATTTTTTTCTTCCTGAAGTATTATATTCAGTTTTCTGGGTAGGTGATTCTTGGTAGTAATCTTAGCTTCTTTGCCCTCTGGAATATCATATTCCAAGCCCTCTGATCTTTAATGTAGAAGCTGCTAAATCTTGGGTTATCCTGAATGTGGTTTCACAATACTTGAGTTGTTTCTTTCTGGCTGCTTTCAATAGTTTCTCCTTGACCAGGGAGCTCTGGAATTTGGCTTTAATATTCCTAGGAGATTTCATTTTGGGATGTCTTTCAGGAGTTGATCACTGGATTCTTTCAATTTCTATTTACACTCTGGTTCTAGAACATCACAGCAGTTTTCATTGATAATTTCTTGAAAGATGATATTTAGGATTTTTTTGATTATGGCTTTCAGATAGTCCAACAATTTTAAAATTATTTCTCCCAGATCTATTTTCCAGGTCAATTATTTTTCCAATAAGATATTTCGCATTGTGTTCTATGTTTTCATTCTTTGGGTTTTGTTTAATTATTTCTTGATTTCTCACAAAGACATTAGCTTCCATTTGCTCAATTTTGATTTTTTAAGGAATTATTTTCTTCAGTGAGCTTTTGTACCTCCTTTTCCATTTGTCCAATTCTACCTTTTAAGGAATTATTTTTTCAATGTATTTTTGTGCCTCTTTTCCTATTTGGCCAATTCTGCTTTTTAAGACATTCTTCTCCTCATTGTACCTCTCTTACCATTGTCTGTTTTTTAAGGTGTAATTTAATCAATATTTTTTGTTCCTCCTTTACCAAGATGTTGACTCATTTTTTTTTTGTGATTTTCTTGCATCACGTTCATTTCTCTTTGCAATTTTTCCTCTAATTCTCTTACTTGATTTTCAAAATATATTTTGAGCTCTTCCATGGCCTGAGACCAATTCATATTTTTCTTGGAGGCTTTGGATGTAGGAGCTTTGATTTTGTCATCTTCTTATGAGTATGTGTTTTGATCTTCCTTGTCACCATAGTAACTTTTTATGATCAGAATTTTTTCTGTTGTTCGTTCAATTTCAGTCTACCTTTCTACTTTTAACTCTTTGTTAAAGTGGATTCTGTTTCTGGGGTGAAGGGCATAGTGTCCCAAGCTTCAGGGTTTTTGTGCAGCTGTTTTCAGAGATACTTCTAGGGACCTGTAAGTTGTCAATTCTTCCAAGGTAGTGTAATGGTAAGCAAAGTAAGTTTTGCTGTTTTTTTTTTATTTTGGAGTTAAGTTTCTGTAACATATTAAGTGCTTAATGTAAAGTTAATTTAATTAAGTGCTGACCTCAAGTTTCTCAGCACTAAGGCAATCAATTGCCTTTTATTGAGTCTTGCCTTTGATTGAATCGAGAGTCTTTGATTGGCAATAATATATATTGCATTGCTTAGAGGGAGAGTGAAAGCGAAGAGAGAAGCAGAGCTGAAAGAGGGAAGGGGGCTAGAGGAACTTGCTTATGAGGAGGCCTAACAGAAAGAATGCTTGTGATGCCAGACACTATATCTGTTGATCTGTGTTAATTTCTCAGACAGAAGTCCTGTCTTGTTGGTGTGTGTTGATTTCTCAGACAGAAGTCTTGCCTGTTGGTCTTTATGAGCGAATTGAGATGATGGTGCTGTTAATTTGTGTAAACATTGTTGTAGCCTTGTTAAGCTTTGCTTTCCCAGAAATAGAAACTTCAAGCAGGAGCCCCTGAAGACTGCTATCAAGCAGGAGCAGAAAGAACTTGGAATGGTGCACACCTGTGAACCGAGACAAGGAGAAGAAGAAGAGAGCTGCCAGCATGTGAATCTAGGCAAGAGCTGGCTGTGTTTGGAAGTCAGCCTTGAGTCAAGATAAAAGAAAACTTTACTTGGACACTCTGTGTTGACTGAGGAGATTGTAACTTATGGTGACCTAGGGGTGGATGGTGTTTATTTTTTCTGCTGCCCCTTAAGGATGATATGTTGTGCTATGGAAGACCCTAGCCTGGGACCCCATGATTGTGTAAACAAGTAGTATTCTGAGAAGTGCTATAATATATACTGAATGATACATTTTATTTAAGATTATGTGGCCACCTTAGTAATATTTTATATTGTTATGAATGCTATTCTTTAGTTCTCTGAACAATGTTTAGTTCTGAATAACAGAGACTTCATTATGCTATGCAATTAGACCCTTAAAGTTATTCATAGCAGCAGTCCTCAGGTGTGCCGCTGTGATTGGCTTTACAGGTGCTATGATCTAAGGAGAGGTATTTACTACTCTCCTGTCCTGTGCTCTGGTCTGTGAGTGACCACAAACACTCTTTTCTGCCCTGAAACTATGACAAGGCTCCTGGCTCCACTCTGCCCACAAGCTTTGGTGTACTAGTGCTCCTCCTTTCCCTGGGACTGCCACTCACAACTGTGGACTGGGTCTGAGTAGTGGCAATGTAATCAGGTCCCACCCCCAGTGCCAGCAAAGAGACCCCTGTAATCTCCTGATCAGTTTTTGACCCCCTTATAGTCTATGGCCTGGGAGCTCCAGAAGCCGCTGGTGCTGCTACTGATTCAGCAGTTCCCAAGGCCTGCTCTTGATTTGCTGGGATGGGGCTATATTGGTACAACTTGGGCTGGACTGTGCTCCACTCTAACACTGGTGTGACAGATCTTTCCTGCTGACCTTCTAAGTTATCTTTGACTGGAAAATTATTTCACCCTGTCTTTCTGTGGGTTCTACTTCTCCAGGAATTGTTTTATGGCATTATTTAAAGGTGTTCAGAGGGGTTTGGGGGAGAGCTCAGGTGAGTCACTGCCTTTTCTCTACCATCTTGACTCCACCCCAGATCTATTTTTTAAACAAAACTTTCTCTACAAAAGACTTTTAAAAAGACACCCCCTTTTGCTGATTTTTGAGACACATTTTAAATCTTGTTTCTTGCCCTATATAAGAGGGAAAAATGCCTCTACTCTTTTTTTTCTAAAGTAGCATATTTTACTTAGCAACAACAAAAACGTGTGAATCTCAGGGCAAAAAGGGGAAAGGTAAATTCTACCTGCCAGGGCACTTTTTTCAAATACTAAATTGCTTCCTTGTGTTCCTTGATCATTATCTCACACCCTGGACATCTGAAAATATACAGCAGAGAAATAAAAATGCGAGAGACTGCACACAATCATTTGCAGCCACTCAATTAATTTGAGATATTGATGTTCCTTATTTGAACATGCTTCTATCCCTTATCCAACACCGAAAAAAAATTAAGACTTGTAGGAGATCAGTGTACTCATTTTCATTTTCTTTTGTCAATAGCCTGGTGGGAAAAGTGGTGTCTTAAAATATCTAAGAATACCTTTTAAAATGGCAACAACAAATCACTGTTGTACAACAATAAAGTGGAACTCATGGGAGGACAGTTAACTCTTGACTATTCTTGAGAAGGAAGGAAAGGGGTAATTGAAATCCACAAATAATCCTCAGACTGGATCTTACCCAATCGTTTCAACCTAGGCATCTTGCCTGCCCCACATGCTATCAGAATAGCTCATAATTTTCTACATGCAGAGATAATAGAGTAGCTAACCTCCAGGCAAGAACAGTGCTTTTCTACAAATGATTCTGTGTATTTATGTCAAGACATGTAAAAATAGGTCATTTGGCTGGAGATTTATTGCCCACTTTATGAAATCAGTAGGCGATTGCATGTGACTACATAGACGAAGGGCCTCAAGGTCAGTCACTTTGCATGCAACTCATTTCAGTACTTTTCAGCCCAGTGTGAGTCTGAGTTTTGCATTTTAAGTTCTTGAACACCTGCTAAATCCCCAAGAGGCAATTATCAAGCCAGTTGTGAATTTTCAGATTTAATTAACAGTTCCCCAAGTTTACCTTAAATTATTTTGGTAGCTGATAAGATCTATTTATTTTTGAATCTGGCAAGAAAGCTGTGTGTTCCAGTGCAAATCAAGGTTCAGAACGTTTAATTCCATCCATTTCTGACTTTCAGATGGAGTGAGCAAAAACTGAAAACTTAGGTACTTTTCTGTTTCTCACAGCATTTTTGTTTTATTGACCTTGAAGAAGGATTTGAGATTCCTGTAAATGCCTCTCTTCAACACAGAGATGGCCACAGACTATAAATTACTCATAAGTTTTCAAAACCCAGGTAAAAGTGATACTCAGCAGGAACACCTTTAGTTTTTGGCTTTATTTTGAAAGTGAGCTTAATTTGATTTAATCCAACAAACTAATACTAAGCATTGATTGTATGCAGTGCATAGGACTAGGTAAATAAGACATAGGCTCTCCCTCATTGAGTTTACAGTTTAGTAGATAATTGCGGTACCTATACAGATTAATTATGTCATGATAAGCTGATCATATTCTATCACATATGCTATGTGAGGTCCCAGGGTGAAAGTCATTCCTAACAATAAAGGACAAGGAAAGGTTAATGTTAGAATTTCAGTTGAGCTTTAAAACACAGAATGGGATTCAAAAAAAATTAAAAAGTGAAAGGAAGGACACAGTAGCTACATGTAAAGAACTCTGTGAGCCAGGACGTCAAAGTGGAAAAGTTCAGGGAATGTTTGGGAGACAGAAAATAGTTCAGTTTGGCTGGATTGTAGTGTGAATGGAGGTTAGTAATAAGAGATGTAGCTAGAAAGGTAGGATGGAGCCAAATTGTGGTAGGCTTGTAAAACTTTTCATTGGTTGGGTAATCAATAGGCAATCACTAAAGATTATGGAGTAGAAGAGTAATGTAATCAAATTTATGTATAAATAATGACTGCCTTATAGCAACCTAAAGGTTAGATTGGAAGTACAAGGTATTAGAGACTGGAACACTTACTAGGAGAGTATTACAATGGTTGAAGTAAATATAGTAAGGAAGGTCTATGATAGAAAGTAAGGGGGAGATGGAAAGGACATGTCAGGGTAAAATAAACAGACGTTGGCCATTGATATGTTAGAGATGAAGGGGATGGAAGATGCAAAGATATGTCAAAGTTTTCAATCATAGGGCACTATATAGTAAGATCAGCAGAAACAGTGAAGAAAAAAGAAGTAGGTCAAGAGGAAAGCTAATAAGGTCAGTTTAGAACATGGCGAGTGAGAGGTTCTGGTAGTAAGTCCAGGTAAAATTCTAGGGGATGTGTAGGCAATTGGAGATCCAGATCTGCAGCTCCAAGAAGAAGGATTGAATATATAGATTGGAAAGTTATCTGCATAAAGATAATATTTAAAGTTAGGAATATAGATAAGAGTATAGAAAGGGAAAAGGTCTGAAGAGAGAGTTTATGGGACTACATACATTAAGAGGTCGGGAAGAGAAGAAAGAAACAGGAGTTCTGAGATGTAAATGGGGCTGAAATATGAGATAACTCTGAGGTCAAGGTAGAAAAATTCAAACATTCATAAGATGGAGTAGTAAGTAATGTCAAATACACAGGGAAAGATGATGAGTAAAAAATGGATTCAATGATTAGAAAACAACTGGTGATCTTGAAGCAGAAGTAGAGTGATACAGAAGTTGAAAGGGATTGAGAAAATAGGGAGCAGCAAGGAACCCATATGGACTTGACAACTTTTTCAAAATGTTTTACAGTGAAAGGCAGGCACAGAATAGAATGATAACTTCTAAGTAAGAATAACAAGAGAGAATGGACCTTTGATTTAACTGGTGTAGGGAAATTGCAGGTGAGGAAATTGCCTCTACTAATGAAGTTTGGTACCTTTCCTATAACCTATAGTTTTAGAGAGTTGTCTGGGAAAATTGAAAGGGTATGTGACTTGCCCTGAGTTGCATAACCAGAGGCAGGGCTTGAATGTTGGTGTCAACACTAACTTTTTACCTCTTACACCCTACTGCCTCAGATATTTGGAAGGAAAGGTAAAAGTCTTTTTTTTAAGTTTGGAGAGACTTGTCATGTCCATAAGCAAAGGGGAAGGATAAAAGGTAGGGAAATATTGAAGATATAAGTAAGAGAGAGGATGCTTGAAATATGAAAAACATTGAGAATATTGGAGGGAAAGGTTCAAAGGCAAACAAAGAAGCATGGATATAGAGCGTTGTAGGAATAGGGATATGACCAAAAGGAAGAATACAAATGAGCAATGGTGCTGAGTAGTTTTGAGAAATAACAAAGGGGAATTATAGGAACTCAAGTGGGATGGTCTCAGTCTTCCTGGTAGAGTAGGAGGTTAAGTCATCTGCTATATATTCGGGGACAAGTAGTTCATTTGGGGACATGAAAAGAGAGGAAAATTCTGGAACAATCATTATGGGTAATGAGATCAGGCATCTACATAAGAGGAGAGCAGATGGATTGCTAAGCAGCAATAAGAGGCCAGCTGAGGTTAGAAACCCAAAATACAAAGCTGTTGAAATCAGCTCCATTTCATGACTTTATCCAGGAAAACTAAGCAGTCTGGGGGCCTCAGCAAAGAAACTAGATAAGAGTTTCCCAACAATTAATATGTAGGAAGTTTAGGAATGGTAGGAAGTTAAGGAATAATGGATACTGTAATAGTTTTTGATAAATAATTCAGATGTCAGATTATGGTACTAATGCTAATGGAACCAAAGAGACTCACTTGGACTGGAAGAATACAAATGCATCAAGAAATCAAAGGTCGCGATGAGGTTGAGGAATAGATTAGTGCACTGATAGAGTGGGAGAAGCATTGAGAAGGATGCAATGGTCAAAGAACAGAGTTTCAAAATTCAAGACCTTGGAGATGGTGAAGTCAAAAGTACAAATACGGGGCAGCTAGGTGGTGCAATGAGTAGAACACCGGCCCTGGAGTCAGGAAGACCTGAGTTCAAATCCAGCCTCAGACACTTGACACATATACTAGCTGTGTGACCTTGGGCAAGTCACTTAACCCCAATTGCCCTGTCCCCCCAGCAAAAGTATAAATATGCCAGCCATGTGTGCAAATGAAGTAGGCTGGAGAAAGGAGTCATTAAGTTGAGGAGGCTGAGGGGTTCAGTGGTCAAGTTATTAAAGGAATCTTCATCATGAATATTGATACCAAAGATAATTATGGAAAAGAATATGGGTTGGAGAAAACTAAGACAGGTACTACAGTAATCAAGAAAGTTGGTGGGGTAGAGCCAGGATGGTAAAATAGAAGAAAGCAATGAAACTGAGCTCACATCTACAACTCCTCCAAATAGATCTATAAAATGCACCAAACCAAATCCTGATGCAGAAAATGAAAAGAGAGGAAAATAGCATGCTTCAATCTGCATTTGGACTCCATACTTCTTTCTCTGGATATGGATAGCATTTTGCATTAGGAGTCCTGAAACTGTCTTGGATCATTGTATTGCTGAGAAGAGCTAAGTCTATCATAGTTGATCATCATGCAGTGTTGCTGTTTCTCTGTGTACAATGTTCTTGTGGTTCTGCTCACTTCATTCAACATCAGTTCATGTAAGTCTTTCTAGGTTCTTCTGAAATCTTCCTGCTCATCATTTCTTATACAACAATGGTATTCCATCACATTCATATACTACAGCTTGTTCAAGCATTGCCCAATTTATGGGCATCCTCACAATTTCCATTTTTTTCCACCACAAGAAGAGTGGGTCCTTTCCCCTTTTTATTATCTCTTTGGGATAACAGACCTAGTAATGGTATTTCTGGATCAAGGGATATGCATAGTTTCATAGCCTTTGGGTGTAGGTCCAAATTGCTTTCCAGAATGGTTGGATCAATTCACTCCACCAAAAATGTATTAATGGTCCAATTTTCCCACATCTTATCCAACATTTATCATTTTCCTTTTCTGTCATATTAGCCAACCTGATGTGTGTGAGGTGGTATCTCAGAGTTGTTTTAATTTTCATTTCTCTAACCAATAGCATATTCCAGGGGCTCTTAACCCTTTTTGTGTTATACCCTGCTCTTTGGTGGTCTGGTGAAACCTATGGACCACATCTCAGAAAAATGTTTTTAAACAGATCAACATATGGAATTACAAAAGAAACCAGTTATATTGAAATACAGTTATCAAACTATGAGAAAAATTCCAATTTGATAGGCTCCAGGTTAAGAAACCCTGTTCTATACAAATTACTCCCAAATCTCCAGTTCAGTCTCTTTTGATCCTGAATTTTTGACAACTGCATATCTTTATCTGTATGTCACCCAGAACCTTAAATCCAACATGTTTAAAACTGAGCTCATCATCTCCTCCTACAGAATGTCCATCATCATCTACTCAATTCCTCTAGTTCATGTATTTCCGCCATGTTCCTAGATCCAGCATCCAAAACCCCAAACCTCAGAGTCATCTTTAATTCTTCCTTCAGTAAAATGAGGAATTAATCCCTGAAGGATGCACCTCATAGGATTATTTTTGTGATTAATTGAAGTGATTTATACATGACAGAAATGGTGCAGCTGGGCTTTAGCAAAGGCTTCTTGCTAAAGGGCATGTGGTTGTGATTCGGGATGACAAAGTAATTTCTTCTTTATTTTCTACTCCTGGAGACTATGTAAAAGCAGACTGGCAACTGAGCCTTGTAGATTCATTTGGGAGAGAGGAAAGAGAGCTTCCAGCATATTTCAAAGTGGCTTCTCTTGGGGGACACAGCTACCACCACTTTTTTTAGATTTCCAGAAGGAGGTGAAAGGAGAAAATTTAACTCTCCATCACAACTCTCCATCTCACAGAATCAAAAGTAGCTTTAAGCAAATGGAACTAGAAACATGAACAAGTCTAAGTGAGTCTGAAGCATGACCTAAATCCATTGGTGTCCCTTCTGTTTTGGGTTTCTTCTCTGAGTCATAAACGGCAATGCTCTTCTCTGAGTCACAAATGGCAATGCCAAATAAAAAAAAACATTTCCAACTTTCTTGGTGTTCTTGTGAGTTTGAGATATTGGGAGCATGAGCTCCAATACTCCTAGTTCATATGCAAAGTATTTTTAAAAAGTTAAAGCATTATATACATGCATCAACATCCTCAACATCCTCCTCATCATCATAGGGATATGGGCTTACAGATGATAATAACTTATCCAGAAACACTGAGTATAACAGTACAGGTGACCTTTGATGAAACAGAGGACTTCCAAGCCTTCTTGAGGAAAAGGCATATTAGACATATTAGAAAGAGTTTGGATTGAGGATAGATGGGCTGTCAGGGAAGAAGAATGGGGGAGATTTCTAACTTTACCCATGTCTTTAATTATAGCAGTACCTCAGATTTCCCTGAGGTAGTTATAGCTTTAAACCAATTTTAACTAATAGACGTTTTTATTCCCAACCATTATTAACAGGCATAGCATATATTCCTAAGAATCTGAAATTTTTGGTTGCGGACATCTGAAAATAATAATTATTCAAAATCAGATATCTTAAGCAGGGAGTGGTTTAAAACTTTTCTTAATGATTTAGTTCACGGACTAGCAGATTATAACAGACTTCAAAGGTGGAATGCAGTGGGCACCTAGAAGAATAGGATTGCAAATGATCATGGCAGTCAATGGTCAGGAATAAATAGGGGCATAAATAGAAATAAATAGGCATAAAGCGGTAAAGAACATGAGAAGTCATTCAGGTATCATAAATCCAGAACGGGAAGAATACTTAGCATTCATCTAGTCCAATCCCCTCAAATTACAGAGGAAAAACAACTGAGGCCCAGGAAGTTTCAATGACTTCTCCAAAGTCCAAAAGAAGCATTTTAGACTTATCCAGGATTCAAGCCCCGGTCATCAGACTCTGAACACAGAACTTATTCTATTCTACCAAGATGCCTCACAACCAGTCTTTTTGTCTTGCACATGGAAAACCTGGGGTCCAGAATAGCCGAGTGGCCATTCAGGCAGCAAGTAGCAAATCTATGACCCAAAGCCAAGTCCACCAACTCCAAATCCAGAGGTCTTTCCTCAGTAGCACCCAGCTTGGTACGCTATGTTTATTGTGATGACTAATCAAAATAATGGACATAATGCTTTTTGTAAACCTTATGACATCTTGTAAGTACAAATGAATGAATAGGAGAAAGAAAGAATAAAGAAAACTACATTTATAAAGTGCTAACATTCTAAGTGCTGGAGATACAAATACAAAAATACACCTCTACCCTCAAGATGCTAATATTTTAATAGAGGAGTGGTGGCAGAGTGAGATGTTTTGTTTTGGAAATTTATACCTATGTTTACTGGAAACCTACTTTCCAATAAGAATAGTAGTGTTGATTTTATTTGAGTTCTAGAACTGGGAAGCAAAGGGAAAAAATGAAATACACCAATGCAGAACAGAGGATAACTCCTTAAGAATGTTCTGAAAAGGAAATGTCTGGGGGGTCACGGTGGATCAAAGTCTATATGTGAATAAGACATACAATGCTGTTTGTACTTTTTTAAGTCAGCAAAACACCAGAATGCATTACCAATCACCAGGAAAAATCTTTCCCTTTATTCTGAAAATCATTAGAGTTTAAGTTCCATCTCTTAAAAGGGAGAACTGAAGGAGAGGGACCAGAGGCAAAAAAGAGACTGGAAGAGGTTAATGAAATTGAAATGTTAGCCTGGGAAGAGAAGGCAGAGAGGCAAATTCATTATGGTCCTACAATGTGTGAAAGTTATCATGGACAGGCCAGTGACCAGCTACTTTCTATTGAGAATAGAACAAAAGAAACCCATGCTGAGTGTGTAACACCTGAGATTAATACAGATTTTAAAATGTACTTCTGAAGGAAAGGAACAAAACATCTTGAAATTTTGTGTGATTTTTTTGGAGACATTTAAAAAATAACAGATTCTGTTTAATATGGTTTAAATTGGATCTTTAATGGAGATAGGAGAATATATTAGAGCTTCACAAAGGACCCTTCTAGACTTTTGACTTTGCTAATGTATGAAACTATTCTCAAGCTCTTCAGACACAGAGATGGGCGCACGTACAAAAACATTCTTGGAAAAAAACAAGCACGACCCATTTTTTGGCACTCTGTAATGATAAAAGTTTTTTTTAAGTACCCCTTAAAATAAGTAGTTATAAAATCACAAAGGAAAGCATTTTTAAACTATATTTCCTTGGTACAGGGACTTCCAGTAATGAAGTTCCCTGTATCAATTCAAATTAGCACCTGAACTACAACTTACATCTAAGAGAATTTCCTGAGGGCATAGAGAGATTAGGTTACTAAACCCAAATCACAGATTTGGGGTTGGAAGGGGCCTTAGAGGTCTTCTAGTCTCCTTATTTTGCAGATGAGGAAAGTAGAGCTTGAAGAGGTTAAATTCCTTGCCATAATAGCTAGTAAATTTGGGATGCAGAATTCCAACTCAGTTTTTCTTGTCTCCATGAGACAACCTGTTGTCCAATGTAGCACCTGAACTGAAGGTAACATAGCTAGAAGATTTCACAGTTGGAGCTGGAACCTATTTCTTCCTTATTTTGGCCAACTCTATCCACCATGCTACACTGCATCTCTTAGGCAGCTTAAGGAAGTAAATATTAGGGTTTGTTTTTCTGTTGCTTTGAACCAAAGATGATCAATCCATCAACTGACATTTATTAAGTACTTTGTGCTTAATTTTTTTTTTAATATCTGATTGTGAATTTCAATAATAGGCTTCAAAAATTGTTTTTAGAACTTTGGCAAAGGAAAACAATCTCTCTATCTCATTGAAAATAAAACTTTTCTGGTACTGGGAATCTGGTCCTTCTTTTGGTAGCAGTAGTCCTATTAATCCCATTATTGGTAGTGTTCAAGTCCAATGACCCATGGACTTATCTGTTGGGATTTCTTAACAATGATATTGGAGTGGTTTGCCATTTTCTTTTCCAGTATGTCCCCATTTTACAGATGAGGACATGAGACAAATAGAGGTCAAGTGACTTGCCCCCCAGGGTGACACAGTTAGTAAGTGCCTGAGGCTGAATTTGAACTCAAATCTCCCTGAATCCATGCCCAGTGCTCTATCCACTGCACCACCATTGAGCCCATTGGATTCATTATTGTCTCATTATTCTATTGTCTCATATATTGTCATACATTAGCAGAGTCAAAAGTCTAGAAGTTTGCGAAACTATAATGCATTCTACTATCTCCATTAAAGATCCAATTTAAACCATGTTCTTTAAGTGCTGAAGATCCTGTCTAGTTCAGAATCTTTGCTGCTACTAACCACCAATCCTAAACAAACTAAACATCCCCAAATGTCAAGAAAAAGGGAGGGTTTTCAGCCTTCGTGAATGCATAGAATCCAGCACTCCCATGAGAAATTTGACAATATCTTGTCTTCATGAAAACAATGCTCCAACCTTTCTGGTGTTCTTAATGAGGAATCCCTAGGGCCTCTCTGACTTAGGCCCCCCTCTTACAGAAGCTCATCACAACCCCAGCTGAGCTTCTGCTGGGTATATAGGTTCTCATTAAGTATGGTCTAGATTTCTGTTATACTGCTAAACGAACTTGAAATTGAACTTGTCATACCAAAGTAGGCAGGCTCTGGGCCTGAGTTTCTATTCTTCTAGTTGCTATAGTGACCAGCAGAAATCAGAAGGGAAAAAGAGAAGAGGAATCTTCATTTAAATAGCCACGTCCATCTGGAAGTACTCTAAGTAGCAATTCTCTTTACTTTTTGCCTTTGAAGGTTAATATAGCAGGAAAAGATTTTTTCTTCTTCTTATTGTCTGTACAATGTTTATAACAAGACCTTTGCCAAAAGCTTTTCTGTTAATACCAATGAAATAACTATAGCAATGAAAGAAACCAAGGCAAGGAAATGAACAAGATAACTTATTTCTTGACCATCTTTTATATTAATATCATAAAGAAACAATGAGAACTGCAGCTCGGTGTAGTCAATAGTGAGCAGGCCACTGTCACATTCTGGCTGTGTGACCCTGGGTAAGTCATTTAACTTCTCAGTACCCCAGAAGACTCTCTGAGACTATAAATTGCAGAGAAGGTGCTGGTCTGCATTGGGAAAGGGCATTTCTTACTTCCATCAATTAAATCACAGGTATGGTCTGAAAAAGGATTTTAAATGGAAAGAAATGCCTTGTCATTTATCCATTATTTATTTTTAATACAAAAATGATTTATTGTTAAAAGAAGACATTATGATCATTTTTGTTAGATTTGTCATTTATGATATACTAATCGGATTAACATTTATTGATGAATACACATAAAACATGGCCTGCAAAAAGCCTAAAATATTTGGGGCTGACATGTTAATCTTCAGGAAAGTAAAAGATAGGGCAACTATCTAGGAACACTCGGGAATCATTAGATGAAATGTTTTCATTTCAAATCCTAGCATTTCCCTTATCAGGCATATTTCCCTGAGTGGTTTAGTTTACCTTGGCTATAAATATAACTAGTAGCATGCCCATGTTTTTGTCCATGAAGAAAAGGCAATGCTAGCTGGATTATCATGGATCAAAGATTTCTTGTTCATTTCTCTGGGTGTTTTCCCCACTATAAATCTGATATATTATCAAAGGATCCTAGATCTGGAACTAAAAAGGACCATAAAGGCCATTTCATCTACTCCTCATTTTGCATATGATGAAAATGAGACCTAGGGAGGTTGTGGCTTATTTACCCAAGATATAAGATATGAATCTAAGTTCTCCAACTATCTAGTGGGAGCTCTTTATTTAAACTGGGTCATCCTTCACTTGGCAAACCCATTCCTTTCCTTCTTTGCAAAACAAGGAAGTTGAGGAAAGAGCAAGGGACTTAGAATCTGGTCACATCTAGATTAAAATCCTCCCCCTCTTACTCACTGAGTGACCATTGGCAAGTCATTTGAACTTCTTTTTTTTCATCTTTAAAGTAGGGGTGATGATATCTCACAGGGTGGTTGTGAGACTTAAATGTGCTAATCCATATGAAGTTCTTCACAAGCTATAAGGTGCTACATAAGGGTGTCTACAATTATTATCTGAGTCTTGGGTTTGGGTTTTTTTGAGGATAAAGATCAACAGGAATGAAGGAGGGTGTGAGGAAGTCAAGGAAGGAAGGAGGTAGGGAAGGAGAAAAAAGGAAGGAAAGAAAGGGAAAGAGAAGAGAGGGCCAAAGGAAAAAAAAGAAGGGAATGAAGGAAGAAGAGAAGGGAAAGAGGGAGGGAGAGAAGAAAAGGAAAAGAGAGGGAAGGAGTTAGTAAGGAAGGATAAGGTGGGAAGGGGACAGAAAGAAAAATTAAAGAAGGAAGAAAGAAAAAGGAAAGGAAGACATTACGTGCATATATACATACATATATATTCATGATAGACACGCATATCTATCTATATGATAGATAAAAACTTTAAGGAAAATATAACAGAAATGGAAAGTGAGATAGAATATGAAATTACATAGAAATAGCAGTTAAATAAATTAAAACCCAATCAGCTAGTTGGTCAGTCATACATTTACTGACTTCCTAGAGGCCACAATGCTAGACACTCCGATATGTATCAAGATCAGAAATATTTCAGTAGAGTGTGTTTTACTTGTGGAATCTAGGCAATATTGAATATAGGGTCCTCCTTGTGTATCCCTTATGCATTATCCCCTGGGAGGTTTTGAGGTGTCACATTCAACTTGGCTTATCATTAAAAAAGTACTATGTGCTATGGAGAACAGAATTAATTTTCTGGCAACTAAAATATGTGCATTTATAAGCAGTTTAGAAATCGTTTCTCATTGTGCCTCCCTGCATGCTACACTGCAGGTCACTTCCTCCCTTGCCTGCCTCTAATCCTAGCTATGGGGTTTAGGAGGAGGACAATAATAAGCCTGTCTTTTATTCGCCATATGATAACCTAAACGT
>CM053624.1:348301446-348316626 GCA_028646595.1 Phalanger gymnotis
ATTGTATATTCTGGGTTGGAAAGAATACTTCTACCCCAGGTCCCACAGGGAAATTTTCGTCTATAAGATGAAGAAATTTAGCCCTAGATGTGTAAAGTGATTCGTCAAAGGCAATAGAGGTGGAAAATGATTGAGAAAAGACTCGAACCAGGTCCTTTGAATCCAGTAATCCTTACGTCGTGCAGACTCCTTATTTTTCATACTGTTACAGCCAAACTCCTTTGCAAAAGACTATTTGTGAATGGGTGTGCCTAAATGGGGGGCAGGGTATATATTTCCCATCTGAATTTAGGGGATATTTATCTCAATATGAGTATTCTTTCTTTTACCGGGATATTTTAGCTCTACTTTTGATTTAGCTATTTTTATTCTGTCTTTTTTTCTGCCCAAGCCCAGGGCTGCCAATGATGGGAGGGCAAAGCATTAAGGGAAAAAAGTACAAAAGCTGGAAAGGCAGAGGAGTTCCAAGGAAAGCACAGCCTCTGTCTTCCCTCCTCTGCCTTCCTACCACTTCTGCTACCTGAAATGATCCCCTTTCTGTAGGTTATGGCTTGGAGAGAAAGGATGGGTGGCTTGCCAGGTTCTCTGCTCCAAGATGGCCTTTATTCCCTGTGCTAAGAAGCCACCGGCTCTTGGATCTCAGGCCAGTCCTTCCTATAGGCTTTATCTTGGTTCCCTTCAGCCTCAGTCTTTGCTGAAATAGCCCCCAGGAACACAATCATGTTGCTATTTTAGCCAGAGCTGGTACAAAGTATAGCAAAATATTCATGGGAGCCCTTTCCTGAGCCATCACCAGAAGCCCCAACCACATTACTCACTGGTGCATTCTGTGGTCTGCCCCACCTATGCACAAGCTGCTTTGCTCTCAGAGCAGATACTCTTCCCCTCACCTTCACCACCCCTTTATATGTTATTTTCTCCCATTAGAATGTGACCTCCTTGAGGGTAAGGATTGGCTTTTTTCTTGGTTTTGTATTTCTAGCACTTAGCATGGTGAGTAACACAAAGTCAATGCTTACTAAATGTTCTCCCGTTCTCTCTCTCTCTCTCTCTCTCTCTCTCTCTCTCTCTCTCTCTCTCTTTCATTTTCTCTGTCTTTCTGAGTCACTCTGTCTCTGTCTCTCTGTATCTGTCTCTCTTTCTCTGTATACACACATATGTATGTATATATAGAGATACACACACACACACACGTACGTGTATAATCCTCTATTGGAAACAAAGTGGGTCCCTAGATATTGGGGAATGATAGAACAAACTCTGATTAAGTGATGAAGTAGAATATCATTGTGCCATAAGAAATGACAAATATGATGAATTCAAAGGGATATCAGAAGATTTATATAAACTGATACAAATAAACCTATGCTCTTAACAACAGAGAAACAGGTGATCACAGGCAACAGAATATTTTACATATTGCTAGATATAGTCACTCATGCTTTCCTTTGTTTAGCACCCCATCCAGGTTACTTCCCCCACTCCCAATCATATTGGAATGGTGAGTCCCAAGAGAACTATTTTTTCCCCTCAAGGCTCCAGAGTTAACCTTGAGGATTACTGGGTTTCAGTACACTTTCCGTTGATCATCAGCCAGACTTAATTAGCTTTCAGAAAGGGTATTTACTAAGTAAGTATAGCAAGGAGAGTTGTTACTGACATCCATCCCCAAACAGTCAAACACCTTCCTCTTATACCCACGAGGTCCCTAAGCAGGTTCAAACTTATAGTAAAATGGAGAGAGGTACATGTATAGGGAACCCATGTGACAAAGAAGTAATTCACAGCTTCCTATTACTGAAAGTCTTCTTTCCCATTATGGCATCTTCATTACATTGTCCTTCAGTGCAGTTCTCTGCTGAGTTCCAAGGGTCAGTGCCCTTGTTAAGTCCTGAAGCTTCTTTTCCTTGGCATATAAAATTTTCTTTGATGTGTCTCTTAGCTTCCAATGCAGATGTTGTTGTCAGCCCCTGCTGCTCCAGCCCCTGTTGCTATTGCTACTGGCTTTTTGAGACACAGTCACCAATGTTGACGGAACCTCCAATTCCCAGAACTTTTCAAAGTTCCCAAGGGCATAATATGATTTACTTTGTCTCTGGATAATCGGTTGCTTTTGCTCAGAAGATTTTCCATTTGTCCTAGGGCTTGGATTTTTGTGACTCCCAGCTCATTATATCTCCTACTAACAGAGTTTTATTGAAGCCTGCACTAATTGACTTTTGCTGAGAGCTGGTTGTTAAATTTTTTAGTGTGAGCATTTACACCTTAGAAATTAGCAAAATAGGGCTTGATTTATCATTTTGTCAACTGTCTAGACTTAAGAAATTATTAATAATGCAGATCAAACTTAAAACCAAGTGCTCATCTTTTGGTCAGGGAGAGGCAGGGAAGGAACTCAGTTTACCAACATATCACTGCCTAAGAGATATAGAGGTAATGATCAATGCGTAGGTGAAAAAAGAAAGCATTCTCTTCCTTGTAATAGTAATTCCCTATTAGGATCCTAGGATCTTCAGCTCCCAAATTTGTAGTCCTTTTCTACTTGACTGACTCCTAGCTTGCTATTTCTCTATATAGTCCAAGTGGCCTGATTTGATCTTCTTCAACTATTCACAATATATTTCCTATGTAGTGTCATTGGTCTTTATCCAATATCCCAAAACTTCTATGATCCTTTCAAATGGATTATTTTTTACACCTAGTTTACTTTTGATTGGTTGATCAAATCTAGTTGCCTGGACCTTCTGTGATTCATTTGTGTGGGGATAGACACCCATTCTTACATTTCTTAAAACAAAGTGTGTTTCTGTGTGTGAGAGAGTGTCTGATATTTTTAAAAGCATCAATAAATGTTAATTCTTAAAATATTGATTTTCATGGCAATAGCTCCATGCCAAAGTCTTATGTAGAAGTATTCCTGATACTTCTGAATATTTCATAGGGGCTGACTTCATCAGTCTACAAACCTTTAGTCACAACTAGATCTAATTTGGGATCCTAACACTAGACCTGCACCATTTGCATATTTGGCATGCTCAGTCACTACAAATGAAATTTCCTATCCATATTCTTTCCCTCCTGTCCGTTATCGATGTCTGTTTCATCATTTGTGACAGTAGTGAAGAGCTTCTCCAAAAACTTCCTATGTGGGGTGAAAGGTACTGTCATATATGAATTACAGAGATGGCCATTCTGTAACAGTTGTTGCCGAAAGTTTGGGGTCATTAAAACTCTCTGGTAAGTCTGGTTTCTTTTTTGGGGTAGATAAAATTTGCCTCAGATACTCTCAGGCTCACTGGGAGAGAACTGGCCAACCTGTGCAGATGTAGGTAAAAAAAAAAAAAGATGACCTTTGACTAAATGCCTGTGGTAACTGATTCACTGACTGGTTGAGAATCATAGGTAACTCTTGGCCCCAACAATGTGGTGTTCCAATGACCCATTATTTCTTTCAGGGAATTTTGGTCCCTGGTCTCAGCTTCTAACTAAATATACTTGAAACTCATGCAAGACAAAATAGATGTCTTGAAGCTCAGTTATAAAAGAGGCAATAAAGGGCAAGAGAACTAGGTCAAGAACCCAGGGGTAAGAAAGTTTCTATTTTATGTTTCTGTGTGGCCATGTTTCTGCACCTTATTCTTAGAGACAAAGTTCTATTGTACTGAAGAGTTGATGCCTTCCAAAAACAGATATATTTTCTTCCTTTGATACTGAATTTATAAGACAACTAGAGGGATAAGTCAATTTGAATCTCTGAAAACTACTGCCCTTCAATGGGTTATAAAATCAGGGATATATTAGAATCATAGAAATTCTGAATTTGAATGGGCCATGGTGATCACTTAATCTCATCAATATCTAAACAATAATTTTGCAGTAAAAATTACTATGAATAATACCATTATGTAGTGGGCAAAGTGCTTGCCTTAGAATCAGAAAGAACAAACTTCAAGTCCTCCTTTTGTCATATATAATTTATACGACTATGGCAAATCACTTAACTTCTCAGTGGTATGGCATGCTATGGTAGGCTTAAGATTTCATTAGTATGATAAGGAAATTCCTTCTGTCTATACAGATCAACATCTACTCTGCAATTTATAGTCTAAGAAACTTGTCTGGAATATTGAGTGGTTTAATGACTTTCTCAGCATCACACAGTTAGTAGTTGCAGAGACAGATCTTGTATCTAGGTTTTCCTGACTCTAAAGCCACCTCTCTATACATTATGTCTTATTGCCTTTCTTACTTCTAAACTTCTTGATGCTAGCTAGCTAGGTGTTATCTAGACACTACTAGGCCGATTAGCCCAGAAGGACTAATGATATGTGCTTTTTGTTGTTCCATTATTTAAATTGTGTCTGACTCTTTATGACCCCATCTGAGGTTTTCTTGGCAAAGATACTGGAATGGATTTTTCTTTCCTTCTCCAGCTCATTTTATGGATGAAGAACTGATGCAAATAAGATTTAGTTACTTGCCCAGGGTCATACATCTAGTAAGTGTCTGAGGCCAGATTTGAACTCAGAAAGATAAGGCTTTCAGACTACAGGCCTAACTCTCTATCCATTGTGCCACATAGTTGTCTGATCTTTGCTAATCTTTATCCTTTACCATTTTTCTGTTTTTTTTCTGGGGTTCGGTGATGTAGCTTTATTGGTCTCTTCTCAAGACCTCATAAATAGAAGATGGTCCCATCCCATAAACCAGCTTCTCGAGGAATTGAATTTATGGCCTTATCCCTTCTGGAATGCAGAAATTCACTCTTACACTTTGAAGCCAATGGGAAGAGATGCTTGAAGGAGGGGAGTTATCCTTTTACCTTCTATCCCAATAACCAATTAAAACACTGTTGAGTACAGACAAGATGTGGTAAGAGAATATCCGCACCTGCTCTGAAATGAGAAAGGTCTCTCCATTACACATCCTCCAAGAGAGTGCCATGACTCTAAAACTAAAAGTTACAGTTGGATTGCTGTTTGATATTTGTAGGGAGTTGTTTCAACAATCCAGCTAGCAGCTGCTGTGGGGAGTATAAACTCAACAACAACCAGATCACAGAACACTGCAAAAGCCCAGGTTCTTTTGATCTGCTTTACTAAGGAAAGCAATGTCAAGGAGTTAACAGGCTTACTTTAATTCAACATACAAATATCATTCACTTTGTTCAGGGGAAAAACCCAGCACTCTGAACTTCAGAGCAAATACTAACAGATTACAAACATTGACAGACAGACCAAATACAATTCATAGTTTCCAACATCTAAGTTCAGCCCGGGAACTCATAACAAGGGTTGGCCCAAAGTCACGCATGCCACCACTGCTTGTGGGTCAGAGCTCCCAAAAAGAGAAAGCCAACCCCTGGTTTTATATCTTTTTCAGGGTCAAGGGTGAGTCACGACTCACCCACATGACCTAAAATTGTCACAAAGAGGCAACTTAAACCTATGTGGTATAAAAGCCTCTGATGTCCCAAACATGCCACTCAAACCCATGTAAATTAGATCCTCCCCTGAAGCAAGGAGGTCACCAAAGACTCCCAATCTAATCAAGGAAACAAAGGCCAAACTCTTCAAGGGCACTTGGTTGAACTGAGTGCTAAGAGCCCATTTTGATTGCCAACACAGGAGTTTCCTTGCCAGGACCTCCCTACTCTGATGAAATCATGAATCTGAGCCACATTTTTTTTTCTGAAGCCTCCACCAATCCATTCATCTTTCTATACAATAATTAATAAGACAAGGCTATATTCATTTGCTGAGGAGTGAGTTAGTGGTACAATGGAAAGAGAGAACCTTGATCCAAAGCCTGTACTTCCTACCTGCGGATCCGTGGATGAGTCTTTAAACTTTCCTGGTCTTCAGTTTCCTTATCTGTAAAACTAGGTGAGGGTGGCTGGGTGAGGGAAGTGGAACTAACTAGACGGCTTGAGGTCTCTCCTAGTTCTTGAGATTTCCAAGATGGGTAACCTTTAGAAAATTCCTAAATGGGGAAAGGACTTAGAGGTTGTCATGGTAAAGAATGGCAAATGTGGATCCATGAGCAAGAATTAACTTCTTTAGGTTATTGTCCTACTCTGTGAATCTGGCTCAGCGTGAGGGTCTGGGTGGGGGACACTTAAATATTTAAAATCTGGCCCTTGTAAAATCCTCATGAGAGTGCTGAGCAGCCAAAAAATGAAGCAGAAACCACCCATATAGTCAGAGGATAGAGCATCACATCAATGAATACGAGACAAAAATTCGAAATGATAAGCTCTGGATGTCAAAGCAATCATTAATACCAACAAGATGGCAATAACTAACTGTCCAACACACCTCTGTAAGTGGTCATAGCTATGAGAGAGATGCAGTTTGGGAAACATTCTATCAACTGGGAAAAAAATCTATATAGAAGACCGTCCAAATGAACCAACCTGGGATGATAAAGAATGTTTGGAGACCTAATTGTAGGGTCTGAATACCAACGAAGCTAGTTAAAGAAAATAATTTTCTCATTCTGTTTAAAGTGGATACTGTGACAGTGAACAGACTGTGAGAAAAAGGGAATGCAGACATGTTCCTAAAGAGAAAAAAATTATGATAAATGTGTTAAAGAGCTTTGACACGAGTGCTATTTCAGTCAAGTCTGAAGCCAGGCAGTGATTTAATGAACAAGAAACAGTTGGATTTTTTGCCAGTTATGTCAAAATGAATGGGAATGTTTCTGTAGGGGAAATTAGATCTTTTAAAATGGAAATTCTGTCTACTGTATGACATTGCCCCAAAGCCTTGCCCTCATCTCTCCTCCCCTCAAACAACACACGTATGTGATTTATCAAAATTGTGTGTTCAGTGCTTTCAGCTTGAAAGGCAATGCACCTTCTCACTTTCCAGCTCTGTATGTAATACTTATCTGCTGAGCAAAGTGCATACCTTTAGTAAAGCAGGGAAAGGAGCCTGAGACTAAAAAGTGAGAGTGGGAACAGACCCAGTGGTGGGAGAATTCAGTGAAACAAGCCACTTGGAGAACTGAGGTAAAAATAATGAGTTTGAGAATGAAAAGAAAGCAAAAACAGCAAAAGGCCATTGCTCTCATGAAATTCAGCATACCTAAATTCTCATTGGTATCTTTTTTGTGTTAGGTTCACTGACATCAGCCAAAACATCTTCCCCTTGCAAGAACGTTGTCCCTCATAACAGGGATATCAATCGAACCTGGGACTTCTTGAGCATAGGGAGCTCCTCCTATCAACGCAAATCAGTACTTTCTCTATGATTTATAGTCTTCAAGAGGTGTTGAGAGCACTGAGAGTTTAAGGGATTTGTCAAAGGTTACACAGAAGGTCAGAATCAGGATTTGAACTCAGGTCTTCCTATCTTCAAGGCCAACTCTATTATGCCACATTGTCTTCATCCCTCATAACAAAGAATAAAAAAAAAGACAATGAGGGGGGCAGTTCAGCTAAACTAGCCAATATATCGAAAAAAGTCCTTATTTCCCCACTAATTAAAAGAAAGAGGAAGTCCCTTCTTCTGTCTCCTCTTTTGGCTATTTTAATCATATAGCTAGAAGGGACCATAGAGACCGCTGAGACCAATTACTTCTTAAAAATGAAACCAAAGTTGATAGAGGTTAAATGACTTACCCAGGCTCATATAACAAGTAATTGTCTGAAGCACGATGGGAACTCAAGTCTTTCTGACTCTAAGCCCAGATCCCTAGTCACCATGAGACCTAGCTGCCTGGATTTAGGGGGTCCCTAAGCTTATGGGTGATGACCTCAACTGTCTAGTATCTTCTGTTTTATAGACTTCCAGTGAATTTAATATAGATCAGATGGGTGACAACCATGACATTCCTTGATAAATTCTTGAGTTTGGCTTGGACCTGGGGTGTGTTTGTGTGTGTGTGTGTGTGTGTGTGTGTGTGTGTGTGTGTGTGTGTGTGTGTCTGCCTAGCTGTCTGTCTGTGTCTCTGTGTGTATCTGTGTCTGCATATTTGTGTGCAATTGTGTTCATGAAAGAATTATTTAGGTTATTCAATGATAGACTCCTTTTGGTTTTGACAATGGTGAGTCTTCCCAATACCATTCAGAAACCTGAAGGCTAGCTATGCATTATGTTGTCAACAATGGTTCTATATCTCCATTGGTGTCTACCACAGGCAAAGATATAGATGGCAATTTGGGGAGCTGGAACAACTTCCCAAAATAGGTCCTGGCAAGCTATGAAAAGTGACTTTAAATTGAGTTATGAGAATGAAACAAAAACTCAAGACACTTCCTGGTCAAGGGGAGGCAGAGAACCCAAGAAATCATCCCGACTATTGGTAGAGATCTCAGAAAACCTGCTGCTGGGAGCTTTTTACCTGAGGAGTGAGAAGGCTATAGACAGTTCTTAAAAGAACTCACCTGGCTAGAAAGTGAGATAGTGCCACCTATTTTGTCTAATTATCCTTGCTGACTAGTCTCTAAACTCAATTGTTGCTATGTGGCTTGAGAAGTAGAAATGCTTAGAGCACCATCTAAATATTGCTGCTTGGGACAAGCTCCAGGTACCAAATCTTAGTTATGGCTATGATTATAAAATTTAGCATCCAGAAATTTTAATGAAAAAACATTCTGAACTTGGCCAGAAAGCTTGAAGATAATAAAAGAGAAGTAATTATCAAGAAGTCCCTCTGTTCCTGAATCCTAGGCCCAGTAATGTATTTTGGATATTTTTATCAAAATCTTCAGCAAACTCTGAACCATATCATACAAAAGATCCCACAAGTAATTATTTGTTATCTTTGGGTGTGTTGAGCTACCTTTGACCTAAAATATGGCTCCAATATCAAAATTATCTTTTTCAAATATCAATCACTACTCCTCCTGGGTGTATGGGGTATTCAGAGAGGGCTTCTATTATGAGAGCTTACTAAGCCCTTTTTAGGGATGCTCATCCAACTTTGATGTCTCCTTGTCATCGAACTCACATCTGTAGCTCCAAGAAGGTGTAGCATGCACAGCAGCCACACCCCAGTAAAACTATCTTGGCACATAGGCTAAACCAGGTTGGAAGTGACCTACAGGCCTCAAGCCTGTCCGTGAGTTAGAGGGATGTCTACCTCAAGCACTGGCATGGACCAATGAGAACAATTTCTTACAATGGCCATGAAGGAAGCTGAAGCAAGTGTGTAAAATGCTTAGAACTTGGTCAGGCATGGAAGATGTCAAGGTCATCCACTTCGTTCTGGGTAATTTTTGTTGTCTTGATTTTCATCCTGTCATTGGGACTCAGGAAGAGAGAAGGAGGCGGATGATTTGGTGCAAATCTGCTTCATTTAAGTCCAACTCATGTGCAAGTCACCTTCAATGTTCTTAGTGCTCTTTGTGTGGTTGTGGTTGTCATGATTTGTCCTTCATTTTCAAAGAGAACAATGACATCAGGAAGATGATGCTATGAGTTGCAAGTAAATTGGATTTAAGTGAGGGAAGACTGTGCAAAGTCACCAGCCTGACTTTCTCCTCTGGAGTCATTTGGGTCCGGTGGTCAGATGTACATCAAGACAACTGGAGATGGCCCAGGATGCAGTAGGATACTGAGTCCTCTTTGGAAAAGGAGGGAGACCAATAACTATTCCTCCTGGATGCCCCTAAAAATTCTACTTGCACAAAAGATTTGGGGACTTGAATCATAGTGTTTGACATAGAAGTGCTAGTGTCTAATCCTAATTCTGATCCCTGGTTCCCAGGCCTATATTTCTCATACAATTTCCAACATTCCAAAATTGTCCAAAATTCTCTCCACATGACATTTTGTTTTTGCTTTTGTTTGTTTTAGAATGGGAACATTAGAGGCGTTCTGATTTCATTGAATACGATGGGTCTTGATTGGAAATCCACAAACACTTTTGCTTTCTAGGCATGCTGATGAGGGGAGTTGGCATTTCATGTGAATTTTTGCAAAAAGGCAGTAGAGGTAGCTTTCCAAATATCAAATGAAAGCTTTTTCCAGGTTCAGAACTGAGGCAGAGATGTTGAGAAGATGGAGAAGCTCTATGGAACTTGAGCAAAAGGAGCTTACATCATGACATTTCCATCCCTATACACAATTCAAGTCTGATTCGAGAGCGTATTGTATACAATCCAAGACTTTACTAAAATGACTGCAACTCCTAGCCCCAGAAGAAATACGACCAGATCTCTTTACTTTGCAGATGAGCTAATTCCAAAATGAGACATCTGCTTTAAGAATGAATAATCTTAGTTCTTCTTTTGCAAGTGAAATCCAAGTTACATTGCAAAATAATTCTGTAAAATGGTTTCATTTCATGGAAGATTGCCACCGTTTGTAATGAGCAGCCAAACAAAATGCAGGCAAATTGGACAGTAGAAGGAACACTGGCTTTGAATGCAGAAGAGCTGAGTTCAACTCCCACCTCTGATACTTACTATCTAAGTGAATGCTAGTAAGTTCCTAGAATTCCCTGGTTCCCAGATTCTTCAGCTTGGACTAAATGGTTTCTGAGGACCTTCATAATTCTAGGTTTATAGTATAAAGTATCGAGCAGGGGTGGGCAACCTGTGGCCTTGAGGTGCATGTGGCCCTCCAGGTCCTGTGAAAGGGCTGAACTTAAGGACCTAGAGAGCCACATGTCACCTCAAGGCCACAGGTTCCCCAACCCTGGTATAGAGTATAGAATCTATACTCATAAAGTTGTCTTTAATATCTTTCCTTTCCTATTTCTTTTAGCATATTCCTTACCCAATACCATGTGTTCATGTAGCTTTAGTCCCTTTTATCACAGGGGTAAAAGCCCCATGATCAATTAATTGGAACTCTTGCCAAGAATTTCCAGATAGAATTCTGGCCTCGGACACATTTTGGCTATATGACTTTGAGCAAATAACCTCTCGATGCCCCTGGCAACTCTCTAAAACTGTACATTGTGGAGCACATGTCAGTCTGTATTAGCAGAAAGCATTTCCCAATCCAAAGTTCCCTGTAGTAATGAAACAATAAGTCGGGTCAAAAAAAATTGATAACTTGTTTGTAGAGAAATGTTGAGGGAAAGAGGATAGAACATTAGAACTGGAAATGGAAAGACCTAGATTTAGATCTCACCTCACATGTACTTATCGTGTGATTCTGAGCTAGTCATTTAACCTCCATTGCTTTAGGCAGCTAATTCTGTTAGTGGTAGAGAAGGTGTTAACTTGCATTGAGAAAGGGAGTTTCCTCACCTTGCTGTTCCCTAGGTGGCACAGTGGATAGACTTCTAGAAGAGTCAGGAAGATCCACATTCAAATGTGGCTTCAAACACTTACTAGCTAAATGCCTCTGGGCAAATCACTTCACCTCTGTCTGCCTCAGTTTCCAACTCTAAAATGGAGATAATAATAGCACTTACCTTCCAAGGTTGTTGTGAAGATCCAACAAGGTAATATTTGGTGCTTGGCCCAGTCCCTCAGACATAGCAGGCACTTAAGAAATGTGTGGTCTTTTCCCCTTCCTTTCCTATACCAACAAAATCACAGGTCTATCTTCTATCACTATCCTTCCACTACTACTGCTACTACTATTACTACTACTACTACTGCTGCTGCTGCTGCTGCTTCTGCTACTACTACTACTACTACTACTACTACTACTACTACTACTACTACTACTACTACTACTACTACTACTATTACAGTTATCTCTTCCACATTAAGACTTTCCCCATTGTGGTTTTGATATACTACAAGATGCCATAAGAAATTAAACAGGAATATGGGAGAGTTTCATGTAAGCTGCAGACTACATACAAAGGCTAGCAGATGATACAGAAAAAGTTTAGAAACACAGAGATGCATGACATGCATGTGTAGTATCACATAATATCAGGATATTTTATCTTTCAATACCATAATAATTCAGACTTCTTCTCTGGCACGAAGGGAGGGCCAAAAAGTTTTACACAGACTTTCTGATCTAGGGGATGCCCCAGCCATAACCTCCTCCATGTGAAAGGGATAACTGTAGTACTATCATTAGCATTATAATTATTATTACTATTACTCTAGCTTGCTTATGTAGCCAGGTAAATGGCTCGCTTTTTCAATGAATTTTGCCTTTATTTTCAAACATCCAATATATTTCAATTATTTTCACTTCCTAAAATAGTTTTATTTATACCTTCTGTTATTTTTACATCACCTATATTTATCCCTCTATTCCACACTCTCCCTCCACAGAGAACCATCCCTTATAATTGACAAATTTTAAAAAGAAAAAAGAAGGAAAAAATTAATAAAACCAGTCAATACATCAAACAAAAAATGTCTGACATTATATTCAGGAACCACCCATGCATTCTCCACCTCTGCAATGGAGTTGAGGAAAGTGTCTTCTTGTCTTCAGCACCAAGCTTGTTCTTTGTCGTTTTTCAACATTTATGTTCAGTTTCTCTCAGTTATTTTCAATAATACTTCCAATATTCATGAAAGGAGTCATTCCATCACACCTTGGTCCTGTGCTTCTTGGGGATCAGTCATAGATAAACTCTTATCACCAACCTACGCTATCAATATTCCCGATGCCCTGATCAAGGTGCTGAAATATTTCAAAGCACTCCAAAGTACATTTCAAAGTAGATCCTGTTCTGACACTCTCTCACTAAAAAAAATATCTCATAGTTGCAGCAGCTCTGGGAACTCCCAGGTCCAGGAGAGGTCTGAAATTTCTGACTGTGGCATTTAGGAGGAGGAGGAGAAAGAGGCAGATTAAATTTATTGAGAAACTGCTTAGCTTTGTCAATCTGCCAAAGCTGCTATTTTGGACAAGCAGCTTTCTGCAGTCATTGATTATGCCATTAGAAAAATGTGTTCTTGTTCTACTATAATGAAGAGAGTGACACCACAATTCTTATTTTTTCCATAATCGCCCCATGGGAATTCTCCTGGATAAAAATCATATATTCTAAACTAGTTGAAGTTGAGCAAGGTTCTTTCTTATTCAAACGTTTATTTGAATTTGTAAAAACTAACAAAAACAATCGGAAAGTGCTAAGGTAGGGGCGGCTATTTTTTAAGCTGCTGATCCCAATTTTTAAACATGAGATACAAGTCATCAATTTTTTCTGTGACTTAGCAATTTATTTACACACTGTTTCTGCTTTGGACATAGCCCAGCTAAGTTCCGGTTTGATGAAATATTGTTATCCACATAATTCATTTTGTACAGCTCCAACAAGGTATTTGGATTTGTGGTAGCTCCCATTTCAGGATGAAATTGAATTGAAAATTCATGTGAAGGCTGTACAGATGAGGCAAGCCTGAGTATCAGGAAAGTGTCAATTAAATTTACCTTCGAGGCTCTAGCATAAAAATCTGTTCCTGAGACCTTGAAAATAGCTCCCATTATCCTATCGATTGAAGCCAGCAAATATAACTCAAATCAAAGGTGGATATAAGTTTATTCCAAGATCTTCATAATAAATTTCCAATTTGTTTTATGACTCAGGATATGAATATCTGTCTAGATGAGTGCTGGGTAAAGTAATGATATTTACCAGAATGATTTATTGTTTCTTTTTGGACAACACACACTTATTAAAGATGTTATTGATTAAAATGAAATTAGCAATTCTCTGATTAATTCATCCTTCATCTTTTATGTCTGTGGTAAAACATAAAAAAGGCCGCTCCAGTAATCTATTAATTCCAAAGTGGGTACAGAGTTGTAGAAATCTGACAGCAGCAGCTGTTTTCCCATGGGGGACCACATAACTCTCAAAAGCTGTAAACTGAAACCACACACGAAATATCATTCTTCCTTCCAGAAAGAATTCCTTTTTTTTCTGTTATAGAGAAATGTGAGCCAATTTGCTGAAGAAAAAAGCCATAATCAGCGAAGGCCAAATTTGTAGTGCTTAAACTTGCAGTAGTATGAGAATACTGGTCCCTTTTAAGATACTAATTCATACTTCACACATTTTAAACATTTTGCACAGAGGATAGAGCCAGTTTGAAAGTCAGGAAGACCTAGGTTCAAGTCCCGCTTCTAACATATATTGGTTGTGCTACCCTTGGCAAATCACTTTATTCACAGTGCAGGAAACTTGCTAAGACTAAGTCATAGAAGATGTTCCAACATGTGTTGGAAGCAGAGCTTTTCTCCCACCTTATCCCAATGAAATCAAAGTTCTAGACCCTTTTCCTACCCTATATCTGTGAAAGTCAGCTTCTGACCTGGAGGAAGAAGAAAAATAAAACAACTGAGTTTGAATTGTGATTCAGACACTTACTGCCTGAGCAATCCTGGGCACCTCTCTCGACTTAAGTTTACTTAACTATAAAATAGAGATAATGATTAGTGCCTACTTACAGCACAGAGTTGTTTTGAAGGTTAAATGGGATAACATATAAAATGCTCTGCAAACCTTATGGTACTACACGAATGCAACTATTTTTTAACAATTGGAATTGTTGTTGTTCAGTTGTTTCAGTTGTGTCTGCTACTCCATGACTCCATTTGGGGGTTTTCTTGGCAAAGATACCAGAGTGGTTTGCCTTTTCCTTCTTTAGCTCATTTTACCAATGAGAAACTGAGGCAAACAGGGTTACATGATTTGCCCAAGGTCACAGAGCTGCTAAGTGTTAGAGGCAAGATTTGAACTCAGGAAGATATCTTCTTGACTCCAGGCCCAGCACTCTTTCTACTGCACTACCTAGACACACCATAATAGTGATTACCATGCCATTAATGCGATGATGATAATGATGATGATGATGCAGATTCTCAAATGGAAATTCTCGAGGTTCACATTTCTTTTTTCAATTTTTATTTATTTTTATTTTTTCAAAGTTCTTTACATATATTATCTCATCTGATTTTGATAGCAATTCTGTAATGTTCATGTTATTTTTTTGCTCTTTTTTAGTTAATTTTTTTAATATATTTGGTTTTCAGCATTGATTTTCACAAGAGTTTGAATTGCGAATTGTCTCCCCATTTCTACCCTCCCCCCCACTTCAAGATGGCATATACTCTGGTTGCCCCATTCCCCAATCAGCCCTCCCTTCTATCACCCCACTCCCCTCCCATCCCCTTTCCCCTTACTTTCTTGTAGGGCAAGATAAATTTCTATGCCCCATTGCCTGTATATCTTATTTCCTAGTTGCATGCAAAAACTTTTTTTTGTTTTTGAACATCTGTTTTTAAAACTTTGAGC